>CAJHQP010000078.1:0-334823 GCA_905132765.1 Moricandia arvensis | reverse complement strand
ATATTTTTGACAGGTTTGTTTTGTAAATATCATCTCGTTGAGGCTAGTTGATTCATACCATGACCTGTCCAATAATCGATTGCATGCAATGTAGATTATTTTCTAACATTTTGGGTCCAAATGAAACTCGACCTCTAGTTGTCGGAACATAGGAAGCCAATATTCACTCAAACTGTCCAAAGTCTCCAGTCTATCGACTGCAAACGTCAAAACAATTGCATCTGCTTCCTTGATCTCTATAACGACCTTTTCTTTATCTTCAGGTTTGCATAAACAGAAATGTTACATGCATCCCTTTGTTGATGTCAATATACACAAATCTTAAGAAGCATTTACTTTGAAGAAGTGTCGATGATGTTAGCAGGAATAGGGTCGTATAACTATTCACAAGGGAAATTGGTGTTAAGTAAACAAAGAGGGATGTTTTAAGCAAACTATTAGATATTTTAAGAAAACATGTTAACAACATATTCTTATATTTTTTTTCCTAATATATAATATCACACAAAAAATTTATAAACTAATTCAACTATATTTATAATTATTAAAAATAATTTTATGAAATTAATTGTATAGCAAGTTTGTTAATATTTTCACAAATTTTGACTATAACCAATCATAATTTACTAAAATAAATTGTTTGATACAAAATTTCACATTTAAAAATAATATTATACTTATATATATAAAAACTTTACTTATATTCTTATAGACTTTTTCTTAAAAAAAATTTAAACATAATTTATATACCTTTGACAGTGATAATATTGTAAACATTTTATTAATAAATATATAACAATACTAATTTATAAAACTAGTAAAAGTTCTATAAAAATCTATTTTTATGAATATTATTATTATTATCAAATAAATAAAAATACTGTTATATTTTTATATTTTTAATACAAATATTCTATTTTTTTTACATATAAACACTAATGAGATTATAAAAGATGCCCTCTCATCCTATATGTCCTAAGCTATAGCTTAGGTGGCTTACCCTCACCACATGCGGTGGAAAAAAAAACGAGCAAAGAAAAAAGTTTCAGAAATTTTAGCATAAAAGAGAGATCATGGATAGAGTAGGGAACATTTCAGAGATCTCTAGTCTCATTGTTCTTGAGAAGATGCAGAAGGGCGAGAAGGTTAAGGTTTATATAAGTTCTTGTAAAGATGGTGAAAACGTGTGGATCAACGGGAGTTCCAAGGAATGGATGACGAAAATGACTCATATTTGACCTTGGAAGCTATTAGCTATGTACTCTAGTTATGTTTCTTTTTCAGTTTGGTGAAGTTTAGAAGAAGTGAAATCTATAGAAAACAGTTCTTTACTTATAAAGCAAGGGATCCATGAACAAGAAAAACTAAAACTACAATCTCTTCACTGAAATTTACAGGTTTAGATCTTTTTGTGTTAGCTAAATATTTAGCTCTGCTTTCTTGCGGTATAGAGACGGAATGAAGCCAGCCCAACGACCAAAGCCCCTGTCCCAACTGTTACAAAAACATTTTAGGAATCCACAAATATTACGATGAGATGCATAAGCACATGACCAAAAAAAAACATACTTGAAACCACCACTAGAGATCTTTTGATTAGCTTGTGATCCCTTTTCTTCTTTGACTTAATCTCTGGAATACCTAAATGAGGATGCTCAGCCGCGGTTAATATCTTTTGAAACAAGTTATCGAAATCTCCCAGTTTGGAACTGATTCGTATTGGAGCTTCAATCCCTAAATCTTGTGTAACCTGCAAGAAGTCATAGTAATTTAATTTTATGATTACAAAACCTTGATTATTATTAATCAAGAAGAATGCTCAGTATTACTCTAGTAGCTTCTTGAATTGCCTCTGGGAATGAATCAAGATCAGTTTTAGCTGCAACCATTAGGCAAGGAAACTGAAAACCCGCGTCTTTGCTAGTGCTTGCAACCTCAACAAGCAAATCAATGGCTCTCTTCCACGAAACCTCATCAGAAGAATCGTAAAGGAAGATTGATACATCACAAGCTCCCAATGCTTCATTTGATGGTAAGAATCCATCTTCTTGAATTTGAATTTCCTTCAACACCAGAGTTTTCTTTGTATTGGAAGTTACAGCATTGTTGTCAACGACATTAACAGCATAACGTTCAGTTGATACATTGTTCTTGTCATCATCGTATGGCCTAAGGTTCATATAATCAGACAAACATATTTTTGACATATGGTTTGTAAATTAAGTTGAGTTAGAAACAGATAGACCTTCCGATAAATTGATTGAGCAATGCAGATTTTCCGGCATTCTTGGGTCCAAATACAAAGCACTGAACAACTCTTCTTTCAGAGTTATGCTCCTTGCGGTCTAGTGCTCTTCTCCTAGTAACGCGAATTGTTGAAGATGGATCATAGTTACAAATACAAATCAAACATTCTAGACTCCTAGCTGGATCTATTAGTGTCATCAATGACCACTGCAAGGAAAAGTTTCAAAGCTTTAGCAAAACTTTTGAAATGGGTTCCTCTTAAAACAGTTGAAAGACTTAGTTCTTGATTACCAATGAGAGGAAAGCTTCAAGTGATAATCCTCCATCATCAGTCTCCTCTGCAGCATCCTTATAAGTAGCTTCCCTCCAAGGACTGTCATTAATGAATCAAACCAGTATAATTACACCTAAGCAAATAAAAAGGAAAACATTCTATTCGAATTTCGCGCGCTTTTTCAAATTTTAAAATGTTACTTTTCAGGTGAAGTTTTAAAGATATATCCAATCATTTGAGGCCCCAAGCTATTAACCTGAGAAAATTCAAATCTGATGTTTGAGAAATATCATAACTCCCACAAGTAATTTAAACTAGAAAGATGAGACTTTACACTATGTTCATCCAAATTCTTATAGATTCCCCTCAAGAAACCAATAGCTTCATCTGTCAGCTCAACACTCTACACAATGACAAAACAAAATAACCAAAATCAGAAACATCAGCAAAATATTAAAACTAGAGTTATAATATTTCTGCAGATTTTTACCTGATCAGGCATGCGTTTGAACGATGAATAAGGAATCATATCATCTGCGAGTCTTAACTCGTTGTTATACCCAAATTTTCTAAGTATATTCCATACCTTTCTGAGCCTTCCTTGTTCCACAAGGTACGTGATCATAAAAAAGAAACCATCTATTGTGATTCCCTTTTCATTAACTCCTAGTGGACACCGTTCTTGCACAAAATCTATTAGTCCTCTGCTTTGAGAAGGTGTCAATGGTTCATAGCAGCATCGAGCCTGTTATTATGCACTTTAGCTGCTTTACAGAAGCACTCAAAGAAGAAAGCCACGAAACAAAAGCAAACCTGAATATTGTTTAGCCCCGCTTCATTGAGAATGTAATCATGGTCACGGGTGGAGAGTATATAAACACGTGTTAAGGCAGCAACACAACGAGGCTTCAATGAACTGGTTTCTTGATCATATATTGGTCTCACAGGGTGAATAACAGCTTGTTGTGCATACCAAAACACCCCTCGAGCCTACAAAAGAAGGTTTTTGATATTGATCAGTATGGTCTTTTTTCACAATGGGAATATTCTTGAAACGCTTAAAGTGTAAAGATCTCACGCACAAGGGAGTTGTCATGATGAACAGACCATTCGAAACATGTCTCGATCTCTCGATATTGTTCCCTTATAGGTGTGGTCATTATTTCAATGCCGAAATGATTATGATACTCATTGTTGGTAACACTATGACCAACCATTATGATAGGGACTCTCACCTGTTTAAGGGAATGAGCATATAAATAAACTTTAAACTTGTTATACACGCAAACTGATCGATGAAGAGGAAGAAAGAATGAAACTAAACCTCTAGTTTTCGAAACAGAGGAAGCCAATATTCACTCAGACGGTCCAATGTCTCTGGTCTATCAACTGCAAAGGTCAAAACAATTGCATCCGCTTCCTTGACTTCTTTAACGACCTTTGCTCTATCTTCTGGTCTGCAGAGACAACAATGTTACATGCATGCCTTTATTGACGTCAATAGGTACAAATCATAAGAAACATTTACCTTGAAGAAGTGTCGATGATGGTAGCAGGAATAGGGTCAAGGAACCATTCACAAGGGAAAGTGGTGTAAGGTAACAGAGGAGGGATGTTTGTATGAGGATGGAAAGATTCATTTGATGCAGCAGCCATGATCAGACTTGTTTTCCCAGTTCCCTTCTCACCAACCACAACAATCCGAACCGGTTTAGGCGAACCAGGAGCGCCTCCCAAACCAATCATCCTCATCATCTAAACATGAAAATACATTTTAGAATAAAGCATATACATAACCATGTAAAAAGACATCTGAAAAGATCTGAAACAGAGAAGGAGACTGGAAGATGGCTACAATCAAACTACTTATCATATTTTAGAAAAATATTTAGAGGCAAAAACATAGAGAGACTAGAGGATCCATCATATTAAAGATGCATACTTTGGAGATCATAATGCAGTTTAAAGGCGGGATAAGAAAATACAAAAGAGGAAAACAAAAGCTTGTTCTTCTCTTCTTCTTCTTGTTGTGTCTTTCTTTTTCATTTCATGTCTCTATTTATTTACTGGTTGATTCCGAGTAACAATTCAGTAAAATTAGCCAAGTGTCTTCTTAGTGGACAGGTTTGTTTTCAACGGTGATATTCACGTTTGTGTGAAAGGATTAACAGACGAGATTGAATATCTTGACGTGGATACAACTGGTTTTCTAGCTTCTGTTCTGTTTTTTACCTCTTTGGGAGTAAAAAGCTTTTAATTACCTGCATTAATTTGAATACTCTATTCTTGAATAAAAAAACATATGTATCCTCTTTGTTAGTATCTAGCTTCTTAAACATTTCAAACATATAAATTACAAGAAATCTATAAAAGTAGGAGAAACTATGAATGTGTTTGTTTATATAGCACCATATTTTTGTTACAGCCATTACAATTGAGCATTACATGCTATTTATTACAGATTAACTACATAAATAAAGAAGGTTCATTTTAAAAAAATGCGGGTAATTTTATTGCCCGTGTTTCGCAAAATGATTATTTGTTTATTTCATTTTTAGATTCATTAACAAAATTTAAAATATTGTATGATTAGATCTAAACTTAAATTTCTTTCGCACGTAACTAATATGTTATTTTTAAAAATATAAACTTATAATTAAATAATTTGTTTAAAAAGTATCGTAAATACTATGTTGTTTTATCAATTCTCATTTTAAATTTTAAATTAGTTAATAAATAAATATTTAAATATAACTTTAAAATATATATTTGACATATGGGAATGTTAATAATCTTACAAAAGTATGCAGATTACAATATATATATCTATAGTATTTTATCTATCATTTGTAGTAAATATCTTTTTCATATAATTAATTTTAATTAATCATCAAAACATCTAAATTATTTTCTTAATTAAAACCAAAAAATTACTCATTTACCTACACAACTTAAGATATATCCAATTTTCCTTCTAGAAAAGGAAACAAATCCAATATCTTAATACAAAAGTCATTGGGAAAAATGTTAAACAATTCCCCAACTTTCTGAATTGGACCATTATAATCCCAAGTTTTCGTAATGATCGTAAAAAGCACAATTTTTTTGTCGATTTTAAAAAAAACACTAACTTTTTGTTGATTGGATCAATTTAAGCCCGACGTTAATTACACTAACGGAACGTGTTAACTCCGTTAATTTGCACTGTTAGTGAAAACGGTGTCGTTTTCTCTTAAGCTTGTAAAAAAATTGAAAATGTTAAAAAATTCCCCAACTTTCTGAATTGGACCATTATAATCCTAAGTTTTTGTAATGACCGTAAAAACAACAATTTTTTTCGATTTTTTAAAAAAAACACTAACTTTTTGTTGATTGGATCAATTTAAGCCCGACGTTAATTACACTGACAAAACATGTTAACTCTGTTAATTTGCACCGTTACCGAAAACAACGTCGTTTCTCTTAAGCTAATAAAAAAACATGTAACTCTAAAATCATTTTCCTCCAAATCGATTTGGGGATTCTCTTGAGTCATCTTCACTAATTTCCTCTTCTTCTTCCATGTCGACTTCATCTAGTTTTCTCTTTTTCTTTTTACCTCCTTCATCGCTGACTCCATGTTTTTTTTCATCCAGTTTTGCCAGCAACTGCTCCAGATGATTCCCCGAGAAGCTCGCCACGAGAATGCCCCGACGCCGCCGACTTTGAAGCTACAGAGCTTGCACCGTCGATTTTTCCTTTTCGACTCTTCTTCTTGTTCTTTTTATTACCTATCTCCTCTTGAAACGAACTGCCTGAGAGTTGTAAATCACGATTTAGGGTTTGTTGTCTCAAGAGAACCCCCAAATCGATTTGGGGGAAAATGATTTTAGGGTTACATGTTTTTTTTATTAGCTTAAGAGAAATGACGTCGTTTTGGGTAACGGTACAAATTAACAGAGTTAACATGTTTTGTTACTGTAATTAATGTCGGAGTTAAATTGATCCAATCAACAAAAAGTTAGTGTTTTTAAAAAAAAAACCTACAAAAATTGTGGTTTTTACGGTCATTACGAAAACTTGGGATTATAATGGTCCAATTCAGAAAGTTGGGGATTTTTTAAATATTTTCAATTTTTTTATAAGCTTAAGAGAAAACGACGCCGTTTTCACTAACAGTGTAAATTAACGGAGTTAACACTTTCCGTTAGTGTAATTAACGTCGGGTTTAAATTGATCCAATCAACAAAAAGTTAGTGTTTTTTTTTAAATCGACAAAAAATTGTGCTTTTTACGGTCATTACGAAAACTTGGGATTATAATGGTCCAATTTAGAAAGTTGGGGAATTTTTTAACATTTTTCCCAAAAGTCATTGTTCCTTTTCTTTTTTTTGGAGTTTGTAATAGTTAATAAAAAAACAGTAATAACCGGGACACGTGGTCGAATTGTTGTTGTTTTTGTTGTTAGTTTGTTATTGTGTTTTGCTTGGATTCAAATTTGTAAAAAAGAAAAGAAATATTTTGAATTATGTAAGAGTATTTTCGTTCTCATCGAAATGGATCTAGATTAAGTATGTGTTAACAGTTTACATTTTCGATCCACGTATCGATTTCCTATTTTTAATGATGTCGAAATTTTAATTCTTCAAAATTAACAAAAATTAAATGTCATTAGATGCTGCAATTAGCACTGGAGATATGGTACGTGGAAGTGGATGCACTGGTACATTCATTATTACCGGATTTTTTTTTCAAGTAGATCATTAATGAAATATAATATTTTAATGTATTAAAGAAATTAATAATATTAGCTAATACTAATAAACTATTTTTTTTTCTTAAAAGCCCATTAGGCCAGAGTAGTTCAGTTTGAGGGTCCACTTCGTTTTTCAGAGAGCTCCGTGATGAACGGGGAGATCGGGAACGATCATAACAAGATGATGTCTAGCGAGAACAAGACTGTCAGCTACAGCCAGAAAGTCTCTGTGTCTTTACCTGTAAGCTCATACATTCTCAAATTTATTGTATTGCCATATATAAGAGAGTGTTTGTGATCTGATCTAGTTTCAATGTTTTGTTTCATTTGCGACGGTCGTAGTCTGTTCCAGATCCAGGCCATGTCACTGTCGAACTCTCTGGTAACTTACTCTGTGAACATTGTCTTGGTTCGTTTGTCTCATGTCACATAGTTTGGTTATTGAATGTCTTTATAGAATTGTTTTGAGTTTTAGATGATCATGAGTAGACACAAGCTCTTTGAGTTTTGTCGTCTTCTTCGCAGGAGATTGATTGATCAGTGATTGAACTATGTAGCAGTGAAAGCATCTTGAGATTTAGGAGACCATAAACATTTTAACTTGAATCTTAATACAGATAAATAAAAAATCTACAATTTAGGAGTATACTACTTATGTATAACACTCCCTCTCTTACAAATAGATGTATGTCTTAGAAAAACTATTATTTCAAAAAAGTGTATTCTTTATATTTTTAATATATATTTTTGTCAATTAATAATAAAAAATTGTGAATTTTAAAAAATATTAATTACATTTTTGAAGTTTTATTGGTTTAGAAATATAGGAAATATAAAATTATATATTTATAACTAAGTTAATAAATATGAAAATTTAAATTTTATTATTATTTTGAAACAAAAGTTGTAGTTTTTTAATAGTTTTAGAACTATGGTGACTGTTTGGAATTTGAGTTATTTTACAGTCACTTATTAGCTTTCCAAATTTAATTGATATTAAATTCATCAAAGTACATCATACATTACTTTATATATATATCTAGCTTATGAACTGCTTGACTCACTTGTTGTGTTTACAATTGTACAGTTTTTACTTAAATAAGTTCCTTGTTTGACGATTTGATCAGCTTCGAATGATAGGGATCATAAGTATTTAACTCAAGCTGTTGAAGAAGCATACACTGGAGTGGAGCGCGGTGATGGCCGCCCTTTTGGAGCGGTTATAGTTCATAAGGACAAAGTCCTTGTGAGCTGCCACAATATGGTTTTGAAATACAAAGACCCAACAGCACATGCTGAAACCGTAGCCATTAGAGAGGTTTGTAGTAACCCTTCAAGAAATAAAAACTAAACACACATAATGCAGAATCTTGTTTCTCATTATGATTTTTTTACTAAAACACAGGCATGCAAGAAACTAAACAGTACCAAGCTATCGGAATGCGAGATTTACGCATCCTGTGAGCCTTGTCCTATGTGTTTTGGTGCCATCCATCTCTCAAGAGTTAAGGTAATAACAATACTATTAACTTGCGGGTTCTTCTTTCTTTCTGAAGCCTCTACTCATTACTTGGTGAAGCAGAGATTGGTGTATGGGGCGCAAGCAGAAGCAGCTGTAGCCATAGGGTTCAATAGCTGCGTAGCCAATGGTGTGAAAGGCACTGAGCTCTTCCATAAATCTAATCTAGAGATCGTAAAACTCGATGTGAGCATCGCTGAGCAAGTGTTTCAGAATACGAAGGGGAAGTTCACTTTATAATGCATTTGTTTATCAAGTACTTCCTTCGTATTTCAATTCGTGAAAGTGTTTGAATGTATCACTATCATTGTATGTACTCTCTTCTTTAGCTGTCTTCGAAGACGCAGAACGCTTTACGTGAACATCATCTATCTTTCACATACTCGCGTTTTTGACACGTTTGCTATTATTGTTAAGTTAGATAAGTTTTAAACAGAAAACCAATTAGTGTTAGATTTTGTGTCTTATACGTTCTTTCGAGATAATGGGTTTGAGTGTTATTTTCAGAATGTTTAGACTAGAATCGATCGACCATCTTTGGACAAATTTGGGTTGAATTTTGTAGATCGAGAACTCTACTATGTTAAGCTAGAAAAAAATTGCGGAATACTTTGTGTCTATTAATTATTGTATTGTGACCGAGAGATGTCAGAGATTTTGGCTTCTCTGATTGATAACTTAACCGATGTTATACCACTATACCAAACAGTGAACCGGAGATTATAACGTTGACGTGAACGCCGTCAATATTGACGGCTGTTTAAACTCCCGAGGCATAACTAAGATCATATGATCGCTGCCTCTTCCCTCAAACGTGGAAACTCTCATAGTGTGTTGGTCATCTGAGTTATGGTTGTTGATTTGGAGTCGGTGTCAGAGGCGACCTCCGGAGCCGTGGGGTCGCTTCTGAGCACAACCATCTTATATCCACTTGATACATGTAAATCAAAGTTCCAGGCAGAGGTTCAAGCTCGAGGCCAGCAAAAATACAGGTTATTCTTGATCTTTGTTTAGATGTGTCCATGATCTGTCAGTTTTGTAATGGTTTCTTTGTGTTGTGATTATGCAGACATCTCTCTGATGTTCTGTGGGAAGCGGTTTCAAAACGACAGATTATGTCGCTGTATCAAGGCTTAGGGACAAAGAATTTGCAGTCCTTTGTTTCGCAGTTCATTTACTTTTATAGCTATAGCTATTTCAAGAGGTTGCATAGTGAAAGAACCGGTTCGAAATCAATCGGTACGAAAGCTAACTTGCTTATTGCTGCTGCTGCAGGAGCTTGTACTTCTGTCTTAACCCAGGCATTGTTTAATTTGGATTTGTTATATCTTTGTCTGTTGGTTATTTGAGTTGATGTTGTAACTATTTAATAAAAGCATTGGTTTTTTATCTATTGTGTAGCCTCTTGATACAGCTTCATCAAGGATGCAAACGAGTGATTTTGGAGAATCAAAAGGGTTGTGGAAGACGTTAACAGGTGGTGCATGGGGAGATGCGTTTGATGGCTTAGGGATCTCTCTTTTATTGACTTCAAATCCCGCAATTCAGGTAATTTTGCTGGTGGATTTGGATTTTAGCATATGACTAGATGTATAACTTAGCTTCTCTGTGCAGTATACAGTGTTTGATCAGCTGAAACAGCGACTGCTTAAACAGAAAACTGCAAAAGCTGAGAATGGTTCTTCTTCACCGGTCGTGCTCTCTGCCTTTATGGCCTTCTTGTTAGGTGCGGTCTCCAAAAGTGTTGCCACGGTCATCACATATCCTGCAATCAGGTATTAAAATAATCTTAGGTACATTATCATGTATTTGTAATAGATTAAAGTATATGTCTCTGTGGCCGATTCAGACTTGTTGATCTATATGTTTGTGTATGTGTTTTTCAGGTGCAAAGTGATGATTCAAGCTGCTGATGACTCGAAGGAAGACGAAACCAAGAAGCCCATAAGAAGGACAAGGAAAACGATTCCAGGGGTTGTGTATGCCATATGGAGAAAAGAAGGGATGTTAGGGTTCTTTAAGGGGTTGCATGCTCAGATCTTGAAGACAGTTCTGAGCTCAGCATTGCTACTGATGATCAAGGAGAAAATCACTGCAACAACATGGATTCTCATTCTAGCTATCCGTAGAACTCTGTTTCTCACAAAGAGTAAGTTGAAAAGTCCTTAAGACTCGCAAAACTGTTCCAAGCAAAGCAAGGACAGGCTTCCAGGTCGTCTCTGTCTCTCTCTACTCTATGTATGATTCACGCAAGATAAATCTCGGTTTGGCTACATGTACTGCCAATTATTTCTAATACAAGCATTGTAATAGTTTTTTCTTTCCAAGAACCAGTCTAAGTTTTGATATATAGATCATATATGAAAAGTGATTGTAGCTGGATTGTGTAGGATCTAAGGAACAATGAAAATGATGTAATAAACTTGTTTCTTAAGCAACTCAAGACTAAAATAATATTGTTATGGATGCTCGAGTTTCACTATTAGTCTATGATCATTGTGACACATCTGTGGACACTCACATTGAGAGATAATCAAGTAGAGTGTGACTGTAAATTACTAATAATAAACTAAATTTTTTTCTAATTGATTAAAAATTTATGTCAAAATGTCTATGTAGATTATGATTCTAAATTATTTTTAAAAAGACTAAGCTAGAAATTTCTTAGTTAGCCATTCAGTACGTTTTACTTCTTTATTATTATGAAAATCCGGATTTTATATGTGAATTTGCAAAACCATAATAGAAAATACCAAAATAAAATTATAAATCCCACATAGTTTTCACTGGAAACAAATACTCAAAAAAACAAAACAGAAAATGAGGATTTTTTTTAAAAACTACCAACCACTTCTTCTTCTTCCCCTGTTCCCAATCGAGAGAGTTCCAAAACTAGAAGACACATCATCCACCAAAGCATCATTCATGGCATCTCTCAGATTCTTCTCATCACCAGCATCAAATAAGCAACCACGTGACCTCGACTCGCTTACCAGTTTCCCCCAAACCGAACCACTCAAAGCCAAAGTCCTCTCGTTCCCAACCACCCACAAACAGTGCCTTGCTCTAGTCAGTGCCACGTTGGCTCTCTGTGGGTTACTGAGAAACCCCACTTTGCCGTTACCGTTACTTCTAACGGTTGAGATGATGATAATGTCTTCTTCTCCTCCTTGAAACCCATCTACAGACCGAACGTTCAAAGTGAAATCTTGACCTGATAAGGAACTGTACTTATCACCGATTCTCTCTAGGATGGCTCTGAGTTGTCCTTTGTAAGGTGATATCACTCCAACATTCACCTTCATCCTTCTTTCACTTGAAACTATTACAAGATTATAATCATAGTAAGAATAAAGAAAAACAAATTTATATATTCTTAATTACCTTCCTAATCAAATACTCCCTCCTTTTCTTTATATTTAAAGTTTTAGAGGAATTTTTTTGTTTAAATTATTAGACGTTTTCAATTTTCTATATAAAATTTATCATAATTAATGTTAGATCACCAATGATATTATAGATTTTTTTCTACTATTAGTTGAATTGTGGTTATGTAAACATTTAATGATGTTTTTGTTTTGAAAAAAAATAAAATAAATGTTTCTTAATCTATGTATATACACTTAAAGTCAAATAAAAAAAAAACAGAGAGAGTACCTTTGAAGAGATTAGATATGATCTCAGCAATGACAGCAACTTCAACCATGTTCTTAGGGCTATGTCCATCACCGAACTCTTCTTTTCCACGACCAACATTGATAAAAGAGAAGGAACCAAACATGTTTCCTTGAAGAAACCTCTTGTGATAAATGCTTTGTTGAACGACCTCAGCATCTGTGATCATCCCACCATAAAACTCCTTGTTTGGGAAACGGCTAATGGAAGGATGCATACGGTACTGAACGTTAAGCAAGTGCTTGTTGTGACCAAGCAGAACCAACCTCTCAAACAAGCTTCTTCCAAATTTAGCCTTGTCACAAATCTGCAAGAGATTTACAAAATACCATAGCGAAATACTAGTTGGGAAAAGAAAGATAGTAGTTTCGAGTCTTGGAGGATTCCGAGTTTTGGCCCCGAACCTCCTGGTATTCAGAAAAAGAAGAGAGAGTAAGTACCTCGCTTTGAACCATTGCCGGTAACTGAAGCTCATCTCCTATGAGAACAGCGTGACGCAGACCAGAAAGTTGCAATGCAGCAACAGACTCACATTCTTTTAGCTGAGCTGCCTCATCAACCACAAGAAGGTCCACAGACCCAGTCTTATCAGCACTCATTTCCGCCGCGCCAGAAGCTGTGCAGAAGATGATATGCGCCTTCTGCAGACAAAATGTCCCAATACTTTTCTCTTCAAAGTACTCAGAAACCTTCTCAAAACGTTGTGGAAGTAAACGTAGAGCATGAAGGCAATCAGTACTGATGAGACTCTTGAAGGTATCGAAACTGAGACTACTAGAAGAGTTCTTTTGCAAGAAATCTCGGACACGGTCAAGGGCATGATGGGCTGCGACCATACACTTCACTTGTTCAGATGAAATGTAAAACTTGGGAAGATGTGTGTACAAGTCAACCATATCTGTCTTCAGTTCTTCACTCATGGCATTAAACTTCTTCCTTACAAACTCATCAAATGTAGGAATGTTTACAACCTCTTCCATCATCCGTTCAACTTCTTTCAACTCATGTACATGTCGCTGGTACACAGCCTCTGTGTTTCCAAGAAAATGTATCAGTGACTCTAACCTATGATTCCATCCAGGAAATGACGAAAAAAGGCGACCAAGTTTAGCAACGCGCTCATCAAGAAACACATCGAGAAGAACTTTATTAATCCCCATTCTATCTCGGTTTCCAGATAAAACAACATCCCCCAGCCCGTAAGTAGCGTGCTCCGATGAAGAATTTTCTTCGTTGAACAAGGACAAGAGCCTTGAGGTTACTTCTACAATAGCTGTATTCGTAGGAGCACACACCACTGTTTTGCATCTTAGCTTGACAAGGGCAAAGAGAAGAGCTGCCACCGTCTTTGTTTTGCCTGTGCCAGGAGGTCCCCATATCAGCTTGACAGTGTTCTTGTGACTACAGTTTCTTGTCTTGAGACAGCTCAAGATTGCAGCTTCTTGGGATGTGTTCAGTTTGGTTGACAGGATTACAGCCGAAACAGAATCACCATCATTAGTTAGATTACAAACACATTGTTCTGTTACCTGCGACACAAGAAATACAAAAAAAAAAATAATAATTGAATATTAGCAGAATACACCAATAAATATAATTTGCAGTGCATGGAAAAAAATATAATTTGCAGTGCATGGAAAAAAATGTTATTTTTTTAATACAAGAGATTCCGAGTCAAAACCCGTAATACTTATACCCAAAGTCACAACATGTAATATTAGTTTAATTATATTAATCACCTAGAGACCTCTATTCAAGCTACAACATGTAACATTATAGTTTTGTCTTAACGATCACTCCAGAACTTCTAAAACAATGGTCAGAATATTCTCCGGTTGAGCTAATGGCAAAAAAAAAAGATTAATTATCAGAGACGTACCAATGAATTTTCTTGCAACACACTCTCAGTAAGAGTCAAACTGGGATCATCGTGGTGCAAAGCGTACCAAGTTCGAGTGTTGGTAGTCAAATTCATGAGTACAACGCCGAAACGAATCAAGTGGCCGTTTTGTCGATCCGAGCGAATTGGATATTCACGAAGATAAGGTATATCTCTAGACGAACGGACAGAGATGGCAAGTTCACCTTCAGAATAGAACACGTACGCGAGGAGTAGAGGATTCAAGTCATCGATTCGTCTTGGCTTTTCCTTTGTGAGAGCAATAACATCTCCACATTTTGGCTGGTACTTTGCAGCAGTACCTGCATCCTCCTTGAGTGTTATATCATACGAACTGTTTGATGAACTTCGACTTGATTCCTTTATATCCACTTTATGAATTTGAAAAACAAGAGATCTTGATAAGGAGTTGAAGCTTGAGGATAACTCGGTTCGTGTTTCCTCCAGTAAATGAGGAACAAAACACTGACGGTACTCTTCAACTGATCTAAACCTCTCTGGAATTGTCTTTATCTGTTACAAAAAAAATAAAAAATAATAATACGCGAAATGAGGAATATAATGGAACTACCAAAGAGTTGAAAAGAAAGAGTTAATCAGATTTGAAAACCTGATGCTTGTAGAGATCTCTATTGAGAATATCTTTGATAGACCAAGAAAATAATTTGTCGGCAAGACTGCTTATCTCCTTCTTTTCCATGTCCTTTCGCTTTTCTATAAGATTGTTCATCAAAGCAACAACGAGAACTTGGTTTTTATTACAAACTAGGTGGACCGCACACGCTTGTACGGGCATCAATAATTCCATATTATCTCTCTCTCTCTCTAGCTATGTCCCTCTCTCTATTATGCTGATGAAATTGAAACTTCGACACTAAGGTTTTAGTTGGGAACTTTTCTGTGTATAGTTAGCTTATTAACCATGGTTTAGTAATAAACGATGACTTTAACGATTTACTTAGGGTGTCTACGTTGAGGTTAATCCAGTTAATGAATCAATATAAAGAGTTTATACGGACTTTAATAGATGTAGTAAAAGAAGAAAAAAAATTAGCTCGTGTATTGTTCTGATCACTTAAAAAAATTGTGTATTAAGTTGGAAATAATAATAAAAGTTGTGTATTAATATGAAATTTTGCCTTTAATAAATATAATTTTATAATTAAACATTTTTGTATACTAAACGTTATTTAATTTTCATTCTGTTCCAATAGACAATATATGTATGCAATAAAGGATTCATGAATATTGATATGTAGTATTTTTTACGTTTGTATAAGGTTCATTATACCTTAGTTTGGTGGTTACATTTCTATGATTCCTCATGAAGAATTATTTCTATTATCTATTATTTTATATTAGGTGTTTTGTTATATATTTCTTATGGCACCCAATATATTCTTGAGGATATCATAATTCATACGAATCATATTATGTATATATCATGTATGTGTATTAGTACAACACTATTTAATCTGATATAAGATACTAGATTTACCTATATAATATGCAAAAGAAACTTTTAAAAAAAAATCTTAAAAATTTTATTTTTAAAATGTATGAAATAAATTTATCCGTTTTTAAAAGCGATATAGTTTTTAGGTTTGTTGATGGAGAAGTAATCTCAATTTATTTTTATATATAATTTAACTTAACATTTTATTTTAAGATTAAATTACATGTACACTTTTTGTATATAATTAATGATACAATATGCAACTAAAGAAAATTACTAATCCTATTTTAATTTTAATTATCTATTAACATACAAGGAAAAAATAATTCTTTATTTTTCTTAAACAATTCATTTTAAAATATGAAATTACCAGTTTTTTACAGTAAATATTAAATTTATAGTTTCGTTATGAAAGAGCTTAAATATGTTTATTATCTTAAATAAATATTATTTTTACTTTAAATTAAATTATAAATAATTTTTGATATTATTATATATATATTACATAATTAATAAAAAAATTAATAGCCACTAATTGTAATTTATTTTTATTATCTATATAATATGCAAGAAAAAGTTTTAGAATCTCTCTTTTCTTAAAAAAATATTTTTAAATTCATAAAATAATTTGACACAAAATAATATTGTATCTAATTTTTATATTATTATCTATATAATACATAAGTAATAATCTAAATGTTAGGATCGGGACACATTAGGATACTTAGCATTGAAGCTTTGTAACAGTTATCCCCTATATATTAATCCTGGATCATTACAACTTCTAAGTGTAGCCACGTGTCATCACCAGAATGACTTTCAGGATCCTTAGAAAAAAGTTGGTCCATCTAAATATAGATTATACTTTTATTAAATTAACATTCATATTGATTAGTAGTGCATAAAAGGATACTTACATTCTTTCCTTAAATAAAAGCTACGAAATTGCCTAATATGATTAACTTATATGTGATAATTAATGTTTTGAATAATAAAGATTTGATAATATTTTTTGTATCCTTCATCATTTTTGTTTAATTTATGTTATTAAAAATATTAAATAATCATATTAACCATGTAATAAAAATCTAGATTTTTGTCTTATATGTTATATTTTAAATTTTTCAAAACGCCTATAAATTACTAAAACAGTTAAAATCCTTACAATGAAAATTTTCTGGTAACAATGTTTTTATTTTTGAACGTTACAACATGTAAGTGTGGCCACGTGTTATTATATATTTTAATGATGTCTCACATTTCTTAAAAATAATTTGGTATATCTAAATATAAATTATATTTTTATTAAATTAACTATCAAATTGATTAGTAATGCATAAAAAATATTCTTCATTCTTTTTTTTAAATAAAAGCTACGGAATTACCTAATATAACTAATATATATATATATAATTAATGATTTTAAATAATAAATATTTGATAATAGTTTTTGTATCCTCCATCATTTTTTTTAATTTGTACTATTAAAAAATATAAGAATCACATTAATTATATAATATAAAAATTTGGATTTTTTTCTTATATGTTATATTTTGAATTTTAAAAATAATTATAAATTAATAAAACTATTAAAACTCTTTCAATGAAAATTTGTTAACAATGGTTTTACCTTTTTTGTTATAAAAAAATGCAAATGATAAAAAAATCATACATGTTATATAAATATGAAGTATCATTTAATATATATCATATTATATATATACTTTAATTTTTTTTAAATTAAATATATATCATATAACAATACATACATGTTAATTGTGAAATTTTATTGAAAAGGTATTGCGATATGAAAATTTTAATTTTGAAATTTGCATTAAATTATTAAAATGGTTATTAATTACTAAAACTATAAAAGTTCTCTCAGTGTGTTTAATGTTTAAAATTTTAGTTACAACAAGTATAGAAATGTTGATAAAATCATATGAATAGGAATTTAAAAGTTTCAATTAAAAATTTATATTAAAACATATTATATATCTATGTAAATATCATTTAAATTTATGTATGTATCATATAAATAAATTAAGGATTTCTTTGATTTATGTGCTTACTGCAGTTTAATTATATACATAATATTTATTTGCTTATCAATTATTTAATATATTTATTATTTCATAATACGTAATGAAAAAAATTAAATAATAATGTGTAAAAATTATTTGTATAAATAATGTTACTCCCACATAATGTGTGGATCTCTGTTGATGTATTACATTCAAAATCTTTTCTCAATTAATCGAAGCTCACGCATTTTGCGAAAGTTTGTGCGAAATTAAAACAAAGACAAAACATATGTGAGTTAATAGAAGTGCAAATCTCTCAAATAACACCTTTTGAAGTTTTTGTCACAAAAATAAACTTCAAAAACAAAAATGACCAAACTAGACCTTTTTTTTTTAAAATTAATATTTTTTATTTAATTTTTCAATTTTAAACCTCACCCCCAAAACCCCACCCCATAACTCTAAACCCTAAGTCTAGATTAGTTAACCCAATGGGTATAAACGTATATTTACCCCCAAAATCCCACCCGAAAAATGTTATTTTGGTCAAATTTTCCCTTAAAGTTTATTTTTATGACAAAAACTTTTTTAGGTCTATCTTAGGGTATTTCTCTTAATAGAAACGCTATCGTAAGCACAAATATTTTAGATTAAACAAGAAATCACCCATGAAAAATCAAAAAAGTTTGAGATCAACCAAAACCCTAATTTCCTTTTCGATTGCAAGTCAACACTTTAATGTTTGTCCTTAAATGATTTTGAAATAAATAAATATATATTCAAACTACATATATATATATATATTTATTTATTTCAATATCATTCAAGTTAATATATATATCATATATAAAACACATAAAATGTTTATTTCAAAATTTATATTGAGGTGGAAGCCTCGATTAATAAATATTCATATTAGTAAAAATAATATTTTTGTTAGAGTAAATATAAAAATGTTAATACAATCATATGAGTACTAAGCTTCAATAAATAAATATTCATTTTAAAATATATTATATATCTATGTCAATATCATTTAATTTTAATTGTACTAATATAAAATAAATAAATGATTTATTTTGATTTTTATTACCATCACCCGTTTTGATTTTTAAAATACATAAAATATTTATTTCAAAATTTACTATGAGATGGAAGCCTCGGTTAATAAATACTCATTTTAGTAAAAATAATATTTTTGTTACAGTAAATATAAAAAAATGTTAATAAAACCATATGAGTACCAAACTTCAATAAATAAATATTCATATTAAAATATATTATATATCTATGTCAATATCATTTAATTTTAATTATATACTATATAAAATAAATAAATGATTTATTTTAATTTTTATCAAAAAAAAGTATTGTAAATAAAAAGAGATATTATATTTATTTATGTTTTTACTCGAATTTAATTATATATGTAATAGCTACTCGCTCTTCAATTATTCAATATATTTAAAATTGTATAATATGTAAATTAACATAAATAAATAATAATATCTATAAATAATTTGTATACATAATTAATATACATTCCGCGCAAGCACGGATCTCAAATGTTATTTAATCATATCATTTCAAAAATACGATTCTTCATATCGAAGTGAAAGGGTGAATTATAACATTTAGATAATATCATTGAAGTTCAATGTAAATTAAATAGGTTTAAAAATATCAGCAAACATGACCCTATAATCAATTTTATATTGACGGTACATGATTATACGTTTGAAGACTTATGACATGGTTGGACGATCAAAGTTTATATTCAATAATTATTAATATATAAATTTCACTCCGCGCATGAGCGCGGGTAATCACCTAGTCTAAATGTTATTTACCTAGAATAACTTGGTGCTGAAGCAATCCCTTTTGTCCCTTCTGTTTTCTTTTTGCCTTTTTTATTTTAACGAACTCTTTCTACTTTGCATGTTTGTCTTCTTTTTTGCCTTTTTTACTGCATGCTATATATCCTTTATCGCTTGGAACATTAAGCTAATAAAATCTGGTGCGACAATTAAAATTCGTCTCCGTTATACCGCATATGGTAATTGTAATTAAAAAGTACAAGTAAAACTACTCCTAAAGATGAAAAAGGCTTCTGCATCTTTAGAACCTAGTGTTAAGATATTTCAATAGAAAATAAGTTGAGGAAGAAAATTTAATACGCTTCCAGCAAGTTCGATTTGTATTGGCCACCGGGGATTTAACATGGCCTCCCGGGTTTCTGGGAAGTCGCCGTTGCCGTAAAAACCTTCCGGGCCTTTAGTGGCTCAGATTGTGGGGGCGGTGGATGGTGCTAGTCGGGTTCTTACGGGGATCCGGATACCCGGGTCATCAAAAAAAAAAAAGTTGATGCATGGATGATTTACTTGTCTTTTGGAGACGGAATCCATATGCATGATGCGTACTTCGTATGTTGCCTGTTGCGTATATATATGTGGCGAAAAAACGATGGAAACATTAATAAAACACTAAGACCGTTTTGTAAGAAGCAATGATCATATTCCAGAATATCGTAGATTATAATTTTTAGATTAATAACGCAATTTGATAGTATAAATTAGGATTCTTTTTAGATCTAAAATATGATATAAATATACATATTATATAGGATTAGTCAACTCCAATTATTTTTCAATCGGAAACTCGTAATCTTTGATTCTAGAATTTCTAGTAATCATAAGATATTAGATTTTGCCTTCACTTAAAATAAGTTTGTTATGTTCGTCATCCAAATCTGTAGAATACTAAAAGTCTCCCTCAAAAATCTTTTCTGGTGACGTACTAACAACCTCGAAAGCTTGCCAGTAAGTTTTTTATAGATGTGTTACACTTAATTAAGAAGGAAACTGAACGTGACCTTTTTTTTTTAAAATTAATATTTTTTATTTAATTTTTCAATTTTAAACCTCACCCCCAAAACCCCACCCCATAACTCTAAACCCTAAGTCTAGATTAGTTAACCCAATGGGTATAAACGTATATTTACCCCCAAAATCCCACCCGAAAAATGTTATTTTGGTCAAATTTTCCCTTAAAGTTTATTTTTATGACAAAAACTTTTTTAGGTCTATCTTAGGGTATTTCTCTTAATAGAAACGCTATCGTAAGCACAAATATTTTAGATTAAACAAGAAATCACCCATGAAAAATCAAAAAAGTTTGAGATCAACCAAAACCCTAATTTCCTTTTCGATTGCAAGTCAACACTTTAATGTTTGTCCTTAAATGATTTTGAAATAAATAAATATATATTCAAACTACATATATATATATATATTTATTTATTTCAATATCATTCAAGTTAATATATATATCATATATAAAACACATAAAATGTTTATTTCAAAATTTATATTGAGGTGGAAGCCTCGATTAATAAATATTCATATTAGTAAAAATAATATTTTTGTTAGAGTAAATATAAAAATGTTAATACAATCATATGAGTACTAAGCTTCAATAAATAAATATTCATTTTAAAATATATTATATATCTATGTCAATATCATTTAATTTTAATTGTACTAATATAAAATAAATAAATGATTTATTTTGATTTTTATTACCATCACCCGTTTTGATTTTTAAAATACATAAAATATTTATTTCAAAATTTACTATGAGATGGAAGCCTCGGTTAATAAATACTCATTTTAGTAAAAATAATATTTTTGTTACAGTAAATATAAAAAAATGTTAATAAAACCATATGAGTACCAAACTTCAATAAATAAATATTCATATTAAAATATATTATATATCTATGTCAATATCATTTAATTTTAATTATATACTATATAAAATAAATAAATGATTTATTTTAATTTTTATCAAAAAAAAGTATTGTAAATAAAAAGAGATATTATATTTATTTATGTTTTTACTCGAATTTAATTATATATGTAATAGCTACTCGCTCTTCAATTATTCAATATATTTTAAAATTGTATAATATGTAAATTAACATAAATAAATAATAATATCTATAAATAATTTGTATACATAATTAATATACATTCCGCGCAAGCACGGATCTCAAATGTTATTTAATCATATCATTTCAAAAATACGATTCTTCATATCGAAGTGAAAGGGTGAATTATAACATTTAGATAATATCATTGAAGTTCAATGTAAATTAAATAGGTTTAAAAATATCAGCAAACATGACCCTATAATCAATTTTATATTGACGGTACATGATTATACGTTTGAAGACTTATGACATGGTTGGACGATCAAAGTTTATATTCAATAATTATTAATATATAAATTTCACTCCGCGCATGAGCGCGGGTAATCACCTAGTCTAAATGTTATTTACCTAGAATAACTTGGTGCTGAAGCAATCCCTTTTGTCCCTTCTGTTTTCTTTTTGCCTTTTTTATTTTAACGAACTCTTTCTACTTTGCATGTTTGTCTTCTTTTTTGCCTTTTTTACTGCATGCTATATATCCTTTATCGCTTGGAACATTAAGCTAATAAAATCTGGTGCGACAATTAAAATTCGTCTCCGTTATACCGCATATGGTAATTGTAATTAAAAAGTACAAGTAAAACTACTCCTAAAGATGAAAAAGGCTTCTGCATCTTTAGAACCTAGTGTTAAGATATTTCAATAGAAAATAAGTTGAGGAAGAAAATTTAATACGCTTCCAGCAAGTTCGATTTGTATTGGCCACCGGGGATTTAACATGGCCTCCCGGGTTTCTGGGAAGTCGCCGTTGCCGTAAAAACCTTCCGGGCCTTTAGTGGCTCAGATTGTGGGGGCGGTGGATGGTGCTAGTCGGGTTCTTACGGGGATCCGGATACCCGGGTCATCAAAAAAAAAAAAGTTGATGCATGGATGATTTACTTGTCTTTTGGAGACGGAATCCATATGCATGATGCGTACTTCGTATGTTGCCTGTTGCGTATATATATGTGGCGAAAAAACGATGGAAACATTAATAAAACACTAAGACCGTTTTGTAAGAAGCAATGATCATATTCCAGAATATCGTAGATTATAATTTTTAGATTAATAACGCAATTTGATAGTATAAATTAGGATTCTTTTTAGATCTAAAATATGATATAAATATACATATTATATAGGATTAGTCAACTCCAATTATTTTTCAATCGGAAACTCGTAATCTTTGATTCTAGAATTTCTAGTAATCATAAGATATTAGATTTTGCCTTCACTTAAAATAAGTTTGTTATGTTCGTCATCCAAATCTGTAGAATACTAAAAGTCTCCCTCAAAAATCTTTTCTGGTGACGTACTAACAACCTCGAAAGCTTGCCAGTAAGTTTTTTATAGATGTGTTACACTTAATTAAGAAGGAAACTGAACGTGTAATCAGCGAACGAATTTACACGCTTTAGTACCTTAAGGTTCAAAAGAGAATTGTGTATTATACTTAAAATTGATTATCAAAGGTTTAATTTACTTGAATTTTTTTTTGTTATACGTTTTACTTCAAAGTTGAAATCCTACGGGAATGTAATAAAAGTTACTGTATCTAGGTTGGTTAGTTTTGCATAAAATTCAATAATATTCATGCTTTACCTAAAATCCAAAATAGTTTTTTTTTCTTTTGTAAACTGGCTTAAAATCCAAAATAGTTGAGATCATATTTTAACAAAAAGCAGAAACAAAATAGAAATCATATTCTATTGCCATGCCAAACTGTTTGACAAATGTCCAAAGTCTTAGTGATGTTTGGTGCAAAATTTAAGAGGCCGTGTTGATTTAGAGGCCTCTAAAAGGAAGGGGAAGATGAAGGCCAAAGGTCCAAAGATAACTTCAAAGATTGCCTTAAGTTTCAACATTTTCCCAGATATATTTTGTTAATGGGGTTCAATTTCTAGCATGCGTAAAGTTTACGTACAAGAGTTACACTTAACTTTGTTTTGGTTTACGCAAGAGATTATTCAACTGTAATGTTGATTTACGATATCGCATAGGGAAGAAGAAGGGTCGAATTTAAAGCATTAGGTAATTCAAGAGTTTTTGCCCAGCTTGTAAAGCAATTAGTCCGGTTCCATTATAAATCTACCTGTTAATTTGTTTATATTATGCATGCGCTAAACTAGGGTTAATGCATTTCTTAGCATTCTTTCTATGAACAAGAGAATTATATAAGTTGTTCTTTTAGATAAATTAGTTTTTTATTCGGTTTAGGCGCGGATGTACTATAATTTTTTTTTATATATTTGAAATTTCTTAGATTATTTTGTACAGAAAATTCATAAAATGTACAATAAGACAATAAACAGTTGACCATATTTAAGGATTTTTTTTGTTCCAATAATTCCTTAATTTGATGAATTTCACTTTGTTTTTAACTATTGTGTATTTTACTGCAATTTATTATTTATATATACACATGATTTTAGCTTTTATATTATTCCTTTGAAGAGTAGTTAAATAAACTTCATTTCAGATCATATATTAGTTTGTTATAGCTGTATTATATTTCAAATCTATATTTTCGATAATTATTTTGAATGATAATAGTTCTTGATGATTAAAAAAAAACATTGAGTTAAATTTTAAAATTTTGAATCAATACTTTATGTCCTTTGGGCTGTTTACTATAAAATATATACATGATTTCTTCGTATGGCTTATTTGTTCTGTTTCTTGACCATTTTGTTTCTATATGTTTTAGGTATAATTCTTTGTTTTCATTGCCATCTTTTCACCTGATAAACACACAACTTTGATCCTCTTCAAGTTATTAACTCTCATCTTTACTCTCACGTAGTTGGAATCGACACATTGGGACATAAACTAATAAACATAAATTATTTTATATGATTAACACATTCCAATAAAAATACAGTCAAGGTAGAGAAAGAAAGGGCATAACCAGAGGATGATTGTGTCCAATATACTATACATGTTAATTGAAATATGTAAAGAACTCTTTCCCATGTAGGAGAATCAAATCGGGAATAACCTTTTTAACAATCATGCACTACAAGAATCATGCCTAATCTCCGAGAGCCATATTAATCGGAAGGTTCTCGGTAACGAGTATTTCCTACCAATTTCCGATAATCAAAATTTAGTCGGAGTTTGGGTGTCGGAAATAGCAGTTTCTCGGAAATAAATCGGTACATTCTGATGAATAATATTGTCGGAACTCTTTCTCGGAAAAATGACGGAACAATTCCAATGAACTTCCGAGAATGCGTTACCGATAAGTTTCCGAGAATTTAATGTTTTTAAATAAAATAATGAAATATAAATAAACTCAAATAATATTTAAATTATTAAATAAGTGTTACATATAAACAAATTAACTAAAATAATTCTATAGAAAAAGTAAAACAAAAAATTAAAAAAAAAACTATATCTACTACGGTGGTGAAGGTTCTGGATGGTGCCTCTTCGACGGCGTAGTGTAGGTGTAGCGTGTAAAGGTGGAGTGAGCGGCAACGGCGGGGAAGGAATTGCAGCGGTGGTTGTGCAAGTGCGGCGGCCGCCGTTTAAGGATTTGCAGGCGACGCAAGAACTTCCGGTTGGGGCTGTCGGTGCAAAAAGTTACGGTGGTGATGTGAAAAGAGTTGAGTTGGTGGCGGTGTTTTGAAAGATTCACAGATCTGAAAGAGAGAAAGAAATAAAGAAATAAAGAAAGAAAGAGAGAAGGTGAAGAAGGAAGAGGAGGCAAAAAAAGAGGAATGAGTGAAGGATGAAAAATGAGTAAGTGAGGAGAAGAGGAGGAAACAAATGATGTGCTCCTCAATTCCAAAAAAATCTGCTCTTTAACGCAGGCATTTTGGAGAGAAGATGAGCAGATAATAAAAATAAAGATTTACTAAATACATAAAATTACATGCAATTGATATGGACCACACACGTCGATTAGAGTTTTAGATATTACTCCCTCAGTTTCGTTTTACTTGTCATTCTAGATTTTTACACGCAAATTAAGGAACCATTTAATTTTACATATTTTCTAAATAAAAACACAATTACCTATACACCTAATCATATTTCAACCAATAAAAAAATACAATATTAGATAAAACTAATAAATTTTACATTGAAATTATAAAACGACACTTATATTGAAACAAAAAAAATTCTCTACAACGACAACTAAATCGAAACGGAGGTAATATGATTTAAATATTAGATATATTATTAACTGTATATTTAATACATATATGTGCATAAATACATACATAATGTTTACATCGAGTCTCGAGCAAAATTCATCGGAACACTATATACTTTATTACCGTCGCTTTTCCGATAATAATCCCGACAAAGTACCGAGAAATTGTATTTATCGGTATGATCCGACAACTTTTTGAGAACTTTAACTACAAGTTTTCGAAAAACATTCTTTGTCGGAATAATCCTACAATTTTCCGATGAATTTAATGAGTTCTCGTTATTTTCTCGTAAAGCCATCTCAGATCTTCTGAGAATTCAATTTCTCGGGAATTTTTGTCGGAGTTCGTAACCTTAATTTAGAGTAGATATAAAGTCAAGAATGAAGGTGTTCTTTGGTTTTGAGTTTTGACCAATCCATTTTATTCTTTAAGGTGTGGTGTACTTGAACTCACCCCAATTTATCTGCCTCTTTTGCCATCTCTCTTTTTTACCGGTGTGTATAATGGTTTAAGCACATTAGTACACGTGCATGCATGCAATCCATATCCATGAGACATCCAAGTTTCAAACTGCTTCAAACAAACATATTTTCCGTAAATAAAGGTGAGTTTTTCTTAGAAATAAATTAACCTATTGTGTTGTGTTAAAAAAAAAAGAAAATTAACCTATTGTGATCTCATGATTTTAGTGTCAGGCTCATCCAATATCCATCGACCAAGAGTACTACCCTTGGAAGTTGGAACTAATGCAACAAGAGTTCTAAGAAAAACTTATAATAGATTCTAGAACTGTATTGAATGAATATTAATTTTTCGGTTTCAAAAAGAGAAAGTCGATAAAATTTAGATCTTTCAAAACGAAACAAAAAACAGGAACTTTGATCTTTTCATGTATCTGAAATGGAAGTTAGTTGTTAAATGGTTTGGTCCACAGAAACTGTGTTTTAAAACTAACAATTTTTATAACTGGGAGATTATAATGGTTTAAACAAAAATTGAAGGTTATTTGTTTTTTTTTTAAGTGTCAGGATTTTTCGTCTATAATTATAAAACAATTTTAAAAGACAAAAAATTAACATCTAGTGGGCCGAAGCTTCTAACTGAGCGAGAAGGTTACGCTCTGGTTTCCCGTCAAATCCCATTGGACCGGAGAAGTAATAATCTCGAGCCCAATTTTCGATTTTAGAGAGAGAGAGAGAGAGAGAGAGAGAGAGGAAGATCGGGAAAGAGGAGGAGAGGAAGATGATGACCGGCGGGAGCTACACGACTATCGACAGCCAGAATGTTTCTGGATCTGTACCTGTAAGCTCCTTCGATCTCGATTCTTATAGACTGATTCTTCCGATCTGATCTAGGTTCCATGTGTGTGTGTTGTTTTTGTGTGTGAATCATTATAATTGAGTACCTGTAAGCTCCTCCTTTCTCGATCTCAATCATTATAATCGAGTATATATAGTCTGATTCTTCCGATCTAATCTAGCTTCAATGTGTGAATCGTAGTCCGTTCCAGATCCAGGCCATACCACCGTCAAATTCGCAGGTAACATCGTCGTATTTGATAGATTAGAGCGTTTACGAAAGAGGGAATCGCTATTAAAATGTGGACGGAAGGATTAACCGGAATACAATTAGTCTAACCAACATTTGAATTAGTGTAAACCGAACCTACTTGTCATCTCGATTCTGATAATTTCAGTGCAATTGTTATGGATCTGTAGTTTTAAACAGAGATAGAGGGTATAGCGAATAGAAGATGTATGAATCCTCTTTAGGGCGAAAGAGGAATCATGTGATTGCAAATGTATTTTCCTGTTCAAGGTTTTGATGTGACATGGTTATGTTCATGCTGAGCTCTTATTGAAGGATGCATTGTTGTTTTTGCAGAATCAAATCTTCAAACGTTTCCTCCATCTGCTACTCAGGGCAAGATCTCTGGTGGTAGTAATCCTCCTCGTGATGCTGACGGTATATATGATTCTCTCGAGTTTTTAATTCTTATTATATAGTATTAGTTAAGATGTTAGCTTGAGGAATTTAGAATGTGGATGCGTGTTCATATCTTGCTAAACATTTTTTTTTTTGTAATTTGGTATGTGTTATGGCTTACCGGTGCAGATACATTTTCTGGGAATGGTAATGGTAGTACTGATGAACCTCAGTCTGGTGGTTGGCTCCATAAATTCACTGTTGGTGCTTACAAGCCATTCTTTGATGTCGACACTTCCGATGTCGTAGACAGACTCAAAGAATCTCTCTTCCCATTCCGTGGAACATTTACTGAGAAGACTGCCGATAAGCCTGACTTGTAAGAGTTGTTATTCTTTCTTGGTTTCTCAGATTTCTCCAATGTAACTCAAATGGGATAAGTTGATTTTGTGTATTGCAGGTATGGTCCATTCTGGATATGCACGACTTTGATATTCGTGGCAGCATCTATCGGCACATTTGTCACATACGTTGCACATAAATGGAAGAAACAAGAATGGAACTACGATATCAATCTGGTGACTTGGTCAGCAGGAGTGTTCTACGGCTACGTCACGCTTGTTCCTCTCGCATTATATGTCGTTCTCAAATACTTTTCTGCACCTTCAGGCCTAGTTCAACTCTTCTGTCTCTATGGCTATTCCCTTTTCATCTTTATCCCTGCATTGGTACCAATACTTCTCCTTCAAAAATAGAAATCGAAACATCTGAAAATGATGATGAAAGAGACTTTAACATATTATATCTGTTTGCAGTGCCTCTCGGTTGTGCCAGTTGAGATCTTCAGATGGGTCATCGCGGGTGTGGCAGGGTTCATGTCTGCAACATTTGTGGCTCTTAACCTCAAAGCGCATATCAATTCAGCTGGAGAGAGATCAATCCTGATAATCGCAAGCATCTTTCTTTTGCAGCTCGGGCTTGCGGTTGTGCTGAAGCTCTATCTGTTCACTGTCACCGTATGATTCAGTAAAAGGTTTTACACCATTGTTCTTCATATAAACTGAGATTCTGATAATCTTTAGATCCATAAACGTTCTAGCCTAAGATTTATCCAAATTTTTGTACTGTTTGGAAACTGAACATGATTCCATTTCATATAGTGTAATAATAATAAACCGATTTGTTTACTGATGTGATGTTCAAAATATATGTATGTGACTCACAACAATGTGAAGAACCGAAAGGACCCAAAGAGTCTTCATTGCAAGATTTGTACGGACACTGCCATCTTCACTGGACAACACTGACAAATGTTGAAAAGCTGTTCTTCTTCTTCTTCTGCTACATAACGCCAATAATGAAACGTCTTTGTAACTTAGTTTGTTTTTCAGTGTTTGGCAGTAATCGTAACGTCGAATTTTCTTTACGAATAATTCTAAAACAAGTAATTTTAGCTAACTTGGCATTTTTCAACTTTCCCTCCTCCTCACCACATTATTATCATGTGGTGGATCCGTCTCAATCATAGACACTTCCACTCTTCATCTTTTTCCTTTTTTTTAGTTAATCAGTTCTTGTCTGAACATGGCCGTTGAATTTGATAACCATATTCTCACACTAATCTTCTTCCTTTCAATTATTTCTTCTTCTCATGGCGTGAGATTTGAGGTATGTTGCCTTGTTGTTAGGTACCTTGTCACGTTTCTTAGTTTACATCTCAAGCAATCAAAAAAAAAAAGATTAGAACTTTGGAGAGAGACAGAGTTTTGTAGTTGGTGGAAACTGATTTTTGTCAGAGAGTGAATTGTAAGTGAGATCAACAGATTTTTCTCCATTTTGTTTTCATTTTAAAGGTTTTGCAGATGAATTGGGTTTGAATGTTTTGGTGAGTGTGGAGATGGACCGGAGGAGCTGGTTATGGAGGAGGAAGTCATCTGAGAAAAGTCCTGGAGAGACAGAGAGTACTGGCTCACTCTCTTCTCTTTCTGAAAGATTCTCAGATGATCAGGTAACGTTTATTTTTTGTGTGTTTAGCCTCCTTTGGCTGCTGAATCGAAAGTTTTTGAGTTTTATGTGAACATGATAGATTTTTTATTCTTTTTATGCTCTTATGTGGATTGAAACTATATGATTATATTAGTTATTGTCCATGTTCACATATGCAGAAACCTTAATGTTATTGTTCTGATTTATTTGGTGTGTGTGTCTCAGAGGTCTCACTCACCTGAATTATTATCTAAACCTGTAACAAGAGACGACGAAGAAGAGACAACGAAGGATGTTAAGATGAGGCTCTCTGCAGCTCTTTTAAACATCAGTTTAAAAGAAGACCTTGCAAAGCAGCATGCTAAGGTTGCAGAGGAAGCTGTCGCAGGTTACTGTCTTGTTCTTTGTCACACATCTAATTTTAGTTCTCAGTAATATGAACGAATGTACATGGCGATTTTCGCTTTGTATAGGTTGGGAAAAGGCAGAGAAAGAAGCTGCGGTTCTGAAGCAACAGCTTGATGCTTCTGTATGCAAAGTTTCAGCTCTTGAGGATCGGAATAGTCATCTTGATAGTGCACTTAAGGAATGTGTGAGGCAGCTCTGGCAAGGAAGAGAAGAGCAGAATCATAAGATAGAAGAAGCTATAAACAAGAAATTCTCAGAGGTTGCTACTACTGCTTCAATCCATGGAGAAGATCTTTACATGAAACTCGAGGCTTTAGAGAAAGAGAACTCAGCTTTGAAGCTACAACTACTCTCAAAAGCAAAAGAAGTCGAGTTAAAAACTATTGAGAGGGACTTGAGCACTCAAGCTGCTGAATGTGCTAGTAAACAACAGTTGGAAGGGGTAAAAAAGTTGACTAAACTTGAAGTAGAATGCAGGAAACTGAGAGTCATGGTTCAGAGATCTGTCAATTCAAATGAGCTCAAGCCTTCTATATATAATGAAGTGCAGAGTCCCTCTGAGAGGGCTATTGGCAAGACTTCAGTGACTTCTTCAGTAGATATCGGTTTAATGGATGATTTTCTTGAGATGGAAAGGCTTGCTGCTCTACCGCATACTGAACCTGGAAGAAAACATTTGGAGAGTAACAAGGGAGTAAGGAAACCTGATGCACAATCAACCCAACTTAAGCAAGAACTTGAAACCTCACTTTCTAGAGTTTCTGAACTAGAGGAAAAAGTAGAGATGGTAGAGGTAGAGAAACTGCAGTTGGAGATGGCTTTAAATGGATCCAGAGACCAAATGGAGACATTGCAGAGTCTATTAATGGAGACAGAGGAGAAGTTGAAGAAATTGGAACCAAAACACACAAGATTTAGAGCTGTCATTGGGTGAATCTGAAAAGCAAATTCAAGATCTTGAAAGACAGCTAAACAAAGCACAAGTGAATCTTTCAGAACTAGAGACTACAAGAGCAGAGAACCAGGAACTAGAGTTGCTGTTGGGTGAATCTACAAGTCAAATTCACGAACTTCAAAGACAGCTAAACAAAGCACAAGTGAATCTATCAGAACTAGAGACTATAAAAGCAGAAAAGCTGGAACTGACCATATGTTTAAATGGGACAAAGAAACAGCTGGAGACATCGCAAAGTCGGCTAGAAGAAACAGAGAGAAAGTTAACAGAGCTTCAAACTCTGCTGCGTCTAACAAAGGATGCAAAAGAAGCAGCTGAGGATAGTGTAAAAGCTGCAAATACGAAAGCAGAAGCAGTTGAATCAAGACTCGTATATGTTCAAGCAGAAGCTGAATCTTTGATCTTGAAAATCGAGACTTTGGAAGAAAGTAGAGAAAAGGAATGTTCTATATCAGCAAAACACATTTTAAAGTGCAAAGATCTGCAAGATGAAATCTCAAAACTAAAACACCAACTTGAGCATCATCAAGAAGCAGAGCATGAGCCTAACCATGTGAAAGCTTTTGATGACAATTATAAGCTGAAGCAGGTAAGACTATCTTCTCATAAAACCATACATCAAACACAATGCATGAGTTAATAAAGCCTGTTTCTTCTATTATTGAACTTTTTCTTGACAATGTGGCAATTACAGGAGAAAGAATTAGCAGTTGCTGCCTCAAAATTTGCAGAATGCCAAAGAACTATTGCTTCACTGGGTCAGCGATTACAGTCACTTGCTACACTTGAAGATTTCTTGGTTGAATCTTAAGGAGGAGCTATCTGATCATTATATTGATATTTCTAATGAATGGTAAGAAGAATCAATGAATCCAGAAATCTGAATGATGTGCAGCTGAAACTATGCTAAAGAAAATTGGAATCACATCCATGAATACAAATGTTGAGGACACACGAACAACAAAGAATGAGTCTTCTATATACATGAGAAAAAGTAAGGCTAATCCTAAAGAGTTAAAAAATATTTGTCAATAGATACAAAAGAAAGAAAATGAACATAGCTTTTGTATTTATAAATTATACATTCAATCTCTATTGTTTAACATCAAATATATCAAATACTATCTAATATGTAAACGAAAATATAGTGAGGTATGAAAAGTAATGTAAGATTGTAGATTTTTCTAATTGGAAATAAAAAATATTGTAAGAATACAATTTAATACTAAATTATTTCTATTGATGCTTACATATGTTTGATTTTTCCAAAAAATATCAACAATTATGTGAAAGACAAACACAAAATAAAGATAATAAGGAAAAGTAGAAAATGATGCAAAAAACCATTAACACAAGAATATTTTCCGTTTTGCATGATCAGTGCCCACTTAATAAGCAAAAAATATGAGTAGAAGAGCATGGGGAATTATTGTGCAATGTCTAGTTTGAAAGGTTTGATTTTTGAAACCAAAACATGGTTGAGATATTTGTCAGTAGAAACAATGAAAGAAAACATGTATGGTTTTTCTTTCATTTCATAAATTATCCATTCAATTTTATTGTTTAAGATCAATTTATATATGCAAATACCAGCTGAAATGTTAAATGATTAAACTGTGAATTATCTATTTTCTGTTTTCATGTAAGTTTTAAGAAGACATCTACTTGTAGGTGAGACAACATATCATCAAATTAATTGTAACCGGTGAATTATACACGTGACACTATTCTATTGATTCAACGTCGATCGAATCACACATAAATTTATCTTAGATCTTCTATTGATATAAATCACCATAGAAAAGAGTTTCAAAAGCTGCTAACCAAACGAGAACCGAAGAAAAAAGTTTAAAGGGGAACAATGTCTCCGCCAGATTCTTAAATGCCCCCCAGTAGATCTAAAAACTGAGAAAATTATTGACAATTCCATATACGATTGGTTGGAAAATTGTGAAATCATGACACTTTTGATATGAACCTTTATGTTGATCATTGTATCAAACACATTGAAGAATAAACTTGACTTTATTATATATAACATTAATTAATTTTTTGAAATTTATTATTCATATTATTTTGTGTATGTAAAATATGTTTCATAGAATTTAAATGTGATTTTAGACATAATTTATCCAATCTCATCAAAATATGTTAAGTGTTAAGAAAATATAAAAATAATTTCATTATGAATATAAAACAAAAAACATAATTTTTTATTTGTATTATATAAAATATATATACATAAAAATATTAACTTATAATTTTAGTGAGACCATAAATACATATGATTTACTAAAAAGTTATTATCTTGTTATAATTTGTGTTATATTTTGAACCAGTCTGACTTGAAACTGGAAAAATTGATTAATTTATGATGTTTAATTTATATAAATTTTACTGTATAATTGTTTTGCGAATATCTTTTTCCAAAAAAAAAAAATATTTTTTCTTTTGCAGATAAGCTTTCATGCAAGTTTGTGTATATCTTGAGCGATGATGGTTGTTTTGAAGAAGAAAACTTGGTAAAATACTATTTTGGGTGCATTGTTAAATGGTCGTGAGATTTATGACAATTTAGATTTGGCTGATCGACTAAGATCTGCAGCATGCGAATCAGACGAACCTTTAAAATTAGTTTTCTAGTTCACAGAATAACAGTAAGACTGGATCTTTTCCATGAAAACGAAATGCAAAAAAAAACTCTTAGAAGTTATCTTCAATCTTCATCATTTGTATGCATCTGGCAAACTGTAACCAGGCATGACAATCTTGTCAGAAAACATCTTCCCGGTCTTGGGCATGACATGCCAGTGTAACGTCAAATTGAACTCTTTTCCGCGAAGATTATGTCCCTGAAAGACACCACCCAAATGATGATCAATTTTCTAGTTCTGAAGACACAGAAGACTTGGTGAGGTTTGTGTTTACTGTACCTGATCAATGAAACGGTACTTGTTTGAGGTTTGAATCCGGAACTTGGCATGTTCCTTATCAGGGATAATCGCATCCCATAGAGAAACCTGCAAAAGAAATGTCAAATATCATCCCTTGAAGTAAAATCCACAAAGGAAAACTTTCAGAGCCTGAGGCTTGGCATTGAAACAAAGTGTGGAGTCCTATAACATACCTGATTCAGGGAGTTCTTTGGGGTTTCGTATTCCGCTGCAACGAAAGCGAAAACCTGCAAGCATTTTCTCATAAATGAAATATCCAGCAAGAGCAGTCTCTTCTGCAATGTTTACATGTAACAGTAAAAAAAAAAAGAAAGACAAGGGAAGGAGATTTAAGATGTTACAAAACCTGTTTGGTGTTCCAAGTAAAGAGTGACTGCAAGTCTGCAGTTATGTCCAGTGTCAAGCTGACCTGCAGTGAGAAGTAGAAGAGCGTAAGCAACAAGCAATAGATAAAAAGGAAACAAGGAGACTCCAATATGTATAAAGCTGAATGATATTCAGAAACGAAGATTCGAATATCACATGTGAGTTATGTTCATCAAATACGAAAACTTTAAAGATACATGAACTACTACACTTAGGGCAGTAACTTGAGCAGCAATTCATAAACATATATGACTGAAAGAAGAAACCTTTTTACGTAAAGATCGAAACTTTACCTCATCATTGCCATGGGATTGCTTCTTAAACCGATTGATGTTAAGTATCTGCACAAAACCCAAAACCCATGATTTCAAAATTAAAGCTTTCATACGCAGCAGATCCACTGCATAAGAAGACGATTGATACATGTAAACGATTTGTATTACCTGGATCTCAGCAGAGGGATTCTGGTTGCTGAAATTGTCTGAGAAAGACGCGATAGCGCAGATGAACGCGAGTGCCGTGAGGGAGAATGTGAGCAGAGCGTTTGCTCTGTAACCGAATGAATGCATCTTTATTCCCTTTACGGTTACTCCTTTGTGATTTTCGATCACCGGAGTGCGGCACAGAAGAAGTGCGAAGACGACGATGAGCGTTTTACTTTATTTAATTTGCTGTAATGTGATTGGCCGAGACACGTACGATCTCCGAGTTACTTTGTTAACCGGAATTCAATTCTATGTGAACCGGAATCGCGTTCTAAGAATACCTTTTTCTTCCGGTTCTAACTCGGTCTAAGAATACATTCAATGAATTTGAGCTTTTTTATCAAAAAAAATTAACATTTCTTTCAATAGAAACATCAAATTATTATGGTTGACTGCAGATAAGCTGACTGATTAAACCGGTTTAGGTGTCTAGGCATGTCACTTAAAAGGCCCAGTGAGCTACCAAAATATTCATTGTTCATTTTAAAGCCCATTTTTGTGAGATACTAGTCAAACTATTTAAGTGATTTCTCAGTTCATACACTCGTCTAACCTTTGGTGTACTATTCGCAGCTACTTCTCAAAGATTTTATCCATAATTTCTTTTATGAAAAGAAAAAAAAAACATCATAATCAACTCATAAACCTCTCACGGATTCGATACTTTACGATTCAAATTTAATACGGCGTGACCACAAAATAGTGGGCACACAATGCAAGTTGATTGATTAGGATAGTGATAAATAACGCTATTGCACCTATTGTAGAGGCGGCTGCACAGTCGTTTTCAGACAGAAAAAAACAAAACTAAAAATATATTACTTTGTAACCATTCTTTTTCCGAGATCAAGAAGATATTATAAACATCATTCCCACTAATTAAAACATATTTTTGTTTCCAATCCTCCACAGAGGTCTATAGAAAATAAGACAGCCCCAATAAAAAAACATAAGACTTCTAAGACAAACATATTCGTTTTCTAGTCAAGAATACAAAAGATCACATGATACTACAACCAGCAGGATTCTCGTCGCTGAACATATCAGTATAAGGACCAGAGTGTGGAGGTGGCATTGGCGGTGGATGAGCATAATTCACTGCCGGATAAGGCCGAGAATACATCATCGGATGGTACATGTCTCCACCACCGTGACCACCACCATATCCTCCATGAAATGCAGCTTGTTGTTGTTGCTGTTGTTGTTGCATCATCATTTGCATATACTGTTGTTGGTTCATTACCTGAGGCGGTGGTGGATAATATCCTCCGCCTCCTCCACTCATCGGTAAGCCTTGAACCGCCGGGTAAGAGCCGGTTTGGTGTCCCATTGGAGCCATCATACCCATAGGACCACCCATCCCCTTGGCAGTATGATTATGATTGCCCTTGTTACCTCCTCCACCTGATTTGGCATGTTTGATGAGCTCATCAATATCATGGGCCCCATGGGCTCCTCCTTTCGACTTACCTCCTCCCTTTTTAGGCCCATTATCATAATGATGAACTCCACCACCACCGGAGAACTTGACCTTATCACCACCACCACCTCCGTTCTTCTCATCTCCTTTTTCACTTTTACCCTTTTTGAAAAACCCTAGAAGGCCACTACCACCTTTGGCATCTGTTTTTCCCTTTTTGCCCCCACCTCCTTTACTCTCTTTCCCTTCTTTTCCCATTTTACCCTCACCCATTCCCTTCATCTTCACCGGAATCTCAAACCCTCCTCCGCCACCACCACCGGCTTTGAAACCATTCATCATCATCATAACATCATTAGGTCCCTTATGTCCACCACCACCCATTTGAGCCATCTTGTTAGGCATCATCATCATCTTACTCGGAGGCATGCCTCCTCCACCTCCATGACCATGACCTCTCACATCATCATCTTCATCCTCATCATCGAACTCATCGTCATCATAATCATCTTCACTGAACTCATCATCATCATAATCATCCTCACTAAACTCATCGTCCTCATCCTCTTCAGCAAACTTAACAGACTTCTTCTGATCCTTAGATGCCATAGGAGGCATCATCATCTTCATATCCTTCCCTCCATGACCACCACCACCGTGAGCAGCCTTCATCATCATCATCTGTTGAATCTGCTGAGGAGTCAATTGCATAGGTTGACCATGTCCATGATTCTGACCACCACCTTTTCCATTACCAAACTGCCCACTCAGATTAGGAAACCCTTTTCCTCCTCCACCACCACCTATGATCTGGGCGTGTTTCCCTGATTTGCTCAGCTTCTTAACGAGAATAGCTGGGTCCACGTTTCCCGTGACAGTGACTTTCCCCTGTTCTACATCTGCTTTTACAGAGTACACTCCTGTAACCAAAATAAGAAACATAAACCATGTCAGAGTCTTCCCAACACAATAACAAGTTTCTTGCTTTAATCTGAGAAAATTAAAATAAAAATATAATACAACAATGAGGTAAATCTCTAAACTTTGACCTGAATTTAGAAACTTTATGTCAGATCATTCCTTTCAAAAAAAAAACTTGCTCTCTTGCAACTTTAAAAGGGGAGTAGGCCAGATGGTAAATTTCAAAGCTTTAAACTCCATTGCTTTGGAAAAATTAGTAACTTTTTGATGTAAGAGATGGAAGTATTACACAACAGGGGAAACAAAACAAAAACCCAAACATTTCATAAATTTCAAAACTTTTGTATATTTGAGTTGTTATATTTTAAAAAAAAAAAATCATATGAAATGACCAATACAAAATGGGCAAAGGGGAAAAGAGCAACACACCTTCGATTTTCTGCAACTGTTTTTTCACTTTATGCTTACAGCCTTCACAGTGTACATTCACTTTCAGAACACAAGTCTGCAAAATATCAAATCACCGTAAACAGAATTAGCACCATAAATATATACACACAATCTTCAAGGGAGATGAAAGAAAAAGAGGGAACGTATACCTGAAGCTTCATAACATCTTGCTTATTCATAACTTTTGTTAGAATTGTGGGTATAGAGAGAGTCTCTGTCTCGACTCTTCTTTCTCCTTTATCTTCTTTGTGAAGAGAGGAGTGGAGGTGGTGGATAGGTTATAAGAAGGGGGTATGTAGTGTGTATAATAAAGGCGGTTGTTGTTTAATGACAGAGAGACAGAGAGACAGAGACACTCGTAAAAACACACTCAAAACTTGTGTTTTGTTTTTTAACTTTTAACTCTCTGTTTCAGGGTTTCTTATGTCTGTGTTGGAGAAAGAGAGGACGGTGGCACAGGTAGCAAGGTTAATTTTCCATTTTCATTTGCAATTATCTTTTTAAAATTGACATTTTTATTATTATTTGATTTTTATAGAATTTAAAGGTTCATACTTTTGTTTTCTTTTTCTGGTAAAGAGTTGAGTGAAAGGAGAAGAAGAAGCTTAAAGGAAGCTTCATTCACTTTGGCAGTGTTAAAGTACAGCCTTAGCTTCATATCTGTACTTAGCTGTATTCATCTTATGGAATAAGATTGATTAACACCAAATTCGAATATTTAAGGTTCCTTAACTACATTACTGAGTTGTATTATGTTCTTTTCCTAATTAAATTTGCTTTTATTCGTATTTATAATGTTTGGTTTAGATGTAACCCGGTTTGAATAAGGCTCAATAATTTGAGGTCGTTATCGTGTAGTGGTTTTGTCTACTGTTCTTAAAAAACCATCTATTAGTCGCTATTTACATTTTGTCAAAATCTTGAATTTATACGTAGAATTAAATCTGAATGGTGTCACAGAGTATATAGAATCATTTGCTTGCAAAGTAATTAGACTATAATAATTCATGCATGATTCTGATATTAACAAGAAAATTTCAGGATCGTAAGATCATGTTTATCAACGGTCTTTTAAGGTGTGGTTCTTAACTTAAGTTACGTTTTTTTCTGTTATTTTTAAAAAAAAAAAATTTTTTGCTAAGAAACGACTTTTAAATCTCTTATTTAAGATACAGTTTTTAAGTTTTTTTTGTTAAAAATTAAAAAACGTCTCTTAAAAAAATTAAAAACATCTGTTAAGAGACCATCCATAAACATGCTCTTATAATGATTTGAGATGAATGATTTTAATGATCGTTGACGAGAGGGGTTTAGGACACCATAAATGGGCATGTTTAAGAACATCACTTACGCAAACAATGTTACTCCATACAAAAATGTTTCTCATAAATCAACAATTCAAAACCTTAAACCTTCAATTTAATTTGGTTCTTAATGACTCACAACCCGGAAAATTAGAAAACTCAATGAAATATTTAACAACTAATTTTGTTGTTGAGGATGCTTGACAAAATTTATGCATAAATATAAGAATATACAATAAAATTGTTATTAGTTTTATATTGTAGTATATAAGAAGAATAAAAAGGGGACAATAATGTTGGGTGAGTTTTAAATGGGTCATGAGACCATCTCCATCAGTTAAGGACCCCTATGGGGTCCTTAACTTTTTTTTTTTTTTGTGATTTAAAAAAAAAAAAAAACTTAAAAACTAACCAATCTTGGATCGCCACGTGTCAGTGGGACCCACAAAACAGTGTAAGGACTGATCCTTAAATTGGGATTTTTAGGAGTGGTCCTTAACAAAAGTGGTGGGGCCCACCACTACTTTTTGCTAAGGAACCCACTAAGCACCTTCCAATAGAGGTGCCCTGAGACAGGTAGGTCGCTTCCACTATTTGCTGTGGATACAGAGCTCTCTTGGGCCAGCTTTCAACTACCAGTTCTAAACAAATATTATTCTAAATTTGTACATACAAATTGAAAAACATTTAATTTTATATATTTTCATATAAAATATCATTATTTATGCAATTAAATTTTTTTAGCCAATAAAAATATATGAGAGAACAAAATTAATAATTTTTGAACTGAAATGATAAAACGATATTTATTCTGTAATGAGATTTTTTTTAACATTTAATATGAAATGAATGTAATAATTATTGATGAAGTATAAAATCATCCGGTTGAAATGTTTTGAGCTAGAAATAAAACTCAACTTAATTGTTAATGCATGTGACGTATGTGCACCACCTCAGTTGAGATAGTATCATATTCATAGTAGTAAGCCATAGTTGTGCACATAACATAAATGGGAAAAAGAAGTAATAGTTTTGCATTTGGTATCTTAAATTCACAATGGTCATCTTACACTTTCGTATAACTTTGACAGTGTTTAATTGAAATAATCAACGTAATAAACGTAGATTGGTACAGACATACGGTGGATGTCCGTGATAAGACACTATTATTTAAAGGGAAGTAGGGAACAAACTTAAAAAAAAATGTTTAAAGTGATTAATAGTGACCAACTGGCTTCTATATGTAGTTACCTACTTTACGAAACAACAATTACAAATTCCAGATTGAACTGTGTACGTCGCCGCAAGTCGGTCCATGGCAGCCTCAGAAGTCAATGATATTTCTCCGACCAAAGAAAAGAAATAAAACACGCACGAAAAAACAAGAAAATATATGAGAAAAGTAAAAGAAAAGATAAGATCAAATAGAAATTGTTTAATTGACTTTTGGGCAATCATTGTCTTTTTCAGATTATTTTTTTCAATTATTTACACGCTTTTATACATATCATCGGTTTTATTCTGATTACTTGAATTCACTGCTGTTAAATAGAACATTAGAATTCGCTAAGCAAAATTGTGATGGGATTAAAACCAAAAAAAAAAGTGACATGGGTTTTTTTAACTAAGGTTTTTTTGCATGTAAGAATCATGCAATATTTCTCTCGTGTAAAGGATAAACTAGGCCAAAATGATATTTTTATTTGCTTTTAGTACCACTACTATACAAATTTGACTAATCAATAAATTTAAAAAATTGTTTGGACTCATTAGGCCATGTTCATTGCGGGGCTCTTAAGTGGGGTTCTTAACTTTTGATTTTTCATTTTTCCGTTTTTTTTTTTTTTTTACTTTATGGCTAAGAACCGGCTTTTAAAATTCTTATTTAAGAGTCGGTTCTTAGTTTTTCTTAGTTAAAAACTAAGAACCGGCTCTTAACAAAAGTTAAGAACCCCACCTAAGAACCCTGCAATAAACATGCCCTTATAACTTTTTGGGGTATATTTGAATCACATGCCCAATGACAATGAGTATCCAAATCGCAAACTGTAGTGTGTTGTTGACAAAAAAAGATACTGTTGTGTATTTCTTACGCTGGACCTAACCTAAGTCCTCATCTACTCTATTAAATCCAGCGTAGTAAATTTATATTATCTCCATTTTCTTTTTAAGAATTTGCTATATCTTGAAACTAAATGTATTCTTCGTGGCATGTGTTAAATTCATAGCCTTACAGATTTAGCTTCTAACGAACTGACGGAACATCCCAGTGTTGGTGGATCTTTATGGCTCAAATTTTAACTGCGGGTTTACGTATGTTTTTTTGTAAAACGTGTATGTGTATATCACGTGTTAGGTTTGAAATGAGGAATGAGAAGAGACGTGTGGGAATGTAAACGAAGTTTTGTTAGTAGTCGAAATCACAAAACACGTTATACAAAGCAAATGTGTCAACACATTTGACTTCATTTTTGGAAACTATCTCTCAGAAGTAAGTATCGAAATGATACTATCACTTTTGTTTTCTTAGGAAAAATATGAAACTATCTATTCGCGGAGACGTGAAACACATGTAACAAAACTTTTCGTCTCACTTTTAGAAGTTATTTTTCTTATAGTTAAATTAAAACTTTATGATATATTGTTAATTAATTGATTATTCCACAATTCAGTATATCTGTAAAAATCAGACATCCCATAAGAATCACCGGTCGTTTGTAATGGACAAAGACTAGAGATATTTATATTTTGATGAATCTGAACGTCTAATAAATTATGAAATTAAAATGCGAAATACCAGAAAAGTATATAATAGCGTTGTCGAAGGTGATGTTACTCCACAGTCCACATGTTTCTAACACATGCATAAAACTGCATGATAAGTGCATGTCTTTTCTATTTTTTATTTTAAACCCATCACTAAATTTACATTATTAGTTGATAATTGATTAAGAACTAACATTATTAGTTGTTCAAAAAAGATTAAGAACTAACATCTATGGTAAAATAAAAGAAAGCATGAGAGAGACAGACACTCAGTAAGCGAAAGATGTATTGCAAGGATGTCCACAGCTGGAGTCTTTGGACTACATATCCACAATTGGGTCACAAACTTTTAAGTACAGTTAGGACATCTCTATGGAATCTATCGATGTGTCTATATATATATATATTACTTAAAGAAAGGTTGCAATGATGTTTGGTTAGGTAGGTACATATGCACTGAACTTTTGCATTTATATCCATGCACATATATGTGCAATATACATATATACCCTTGGTTGCAAGGACACCTACCTTTACACATGCATAAATGACAAATCACTAAAATATCTACACAATGAGTGACCCGTTCTTGTTGATGATAAGGTTGTGATTTTTTTGTGTGGTTCTTGTTGTTTTCATCTCCCATATTGAGTTAGGGTTTTTATCAAGTAAATTCACAAGAACGTAGCTACAATGTGGATGATTCGAAGGAAAACCAAAAAGTAGATGATTTTTACTACAATAGAAAATTATCTAGCAATTCATATTAGAATGTCCCACATGATTCCTTGGACAATAGATATGTGACATGATAATATTTCATTCTTAAGTTAGCTTTTGGATATAGGTTATGTACATCATTAATATAGTATTAATGGTAAAAATTCAGGAAATAATTTTCACATAAACATTTTCATACATATGTAGCATGTAAAAATGCACATTTTATTATGGTATTTTCGAGATGTTTGATTTGAACTATTTCTATTAGATCGCTTTTTATCCATATCTCGAGAAGAATTATCAATATGTCTCACATGGTATAAGATGTGGTTATTTGGCTAATATATATATATATATATATATATATATATATATATATATATATATATGACAATCTTTCAATATTGCATTAATTTTTGTGTGTGAATTAGAGTCACCACTAATAATTTATATTCTATATTATCAACCTAAAAATGTCAAAGCCATAAATTTGGTTGGCAACCAGCAATAGAATGAAAGTTAGGTGATTCATAAAGTTGCCATATCGCTTCATGTATGTTTTCAAAAACCTATTAGTCTGGATTAAAACCATGACTTTTCTTTTAAAATGTAATTTTGATTGGTAATATGTTAGATAACAGAATTCTCTTGTTAAATAAATATATATATATATATATATATAATTTTTTTCTGGCTCTTGTGAATAAAGTTAAACTCAAATTCTCTTTGATCAAAAGAGAAAACTCAAAATCATGAAAATATTTTATTTATTAAATCAAACTCTATCAGTGAACTGTATTTTAATTTTATTTTCATGCAGTGTTACCAATGAAGCCTACATATTAAAACAAACTCTGCACAAACACACAAATCATCGTCTCGTGTTTCATCGAACTTTAACTAAAATTCCCCAAAAGCAAATTCCAACTAAAAAAAGAAAAAAAAACTCCAATATTTTCTAGGTCAAACCCATAGGAGAAAAGAGAGTCAATCCCGAGGATCAAGAAAGAGAAGTGAGACGAAAATGCTTTATTGGGTTTGCTAATAAGACATGAAGCTGACTGAAAACATCTGCTTTCGTCCTAAAAAAAAAGCAAGTCAGATTCCAAAACTGCACCTACATTGTTTACTACCCTCACACACATTCATGTTTTTACTGTTTATATAACAGTCAATACCTTGTAAACAACTCTGTGTTTTTTAAATATTTTAACCATCTCTCTTAACGTCCATCATAGACTCTCACTTTTGTCCCCGTCGTGCTCTAACATCCTCTTTATTATATACAATAATACAAATCACAAGATGTTTGTTAGAGCTGGTTTGTATATTATTTTCGATACAAATACTGAAGTGAATGAACCGGCAATCTTTTTAGCTGATCAGAACAATCTTCTTAGCGTGTGTCTTTGTTAGAAAAATTCAAGTTTTACTTTTTTTTTCTGGTTATCTTATTTACATGTTTACCCACTGTCTCTCACGACCGGTTTACTTGCACTTCGAATATTCTCCGCACTTCTCTTTTACCACTCTTTTGCAACTTTATTTTTTTTATGCATAAAAAGAAAAGGAAATAAATGGATAATAATTCGAAGAGTGGTGCACAAAGTTCAAGTGTTTTGTTTCAATGTTCGACAAGACATTGACTAAAGCATCCCGAACATGTCAACAAAAGTACGATTCTAAATTTGCAAAAGCTGCTAAGTGGTCGGATTGCATTTAACATGTCTATACATAGCAAACTGAACTTAGCAAACAAAACGTAATCCTTGTCTATAAACTAAAATGTCAATCATCGTCTGGAAAGTGGAAAGTATAGAACTAAATCAAACTAGTAAAACTCTATTGTATATTTTTAAAGCATCCCTATCAGACATTTTCTTTAAATGAATCTCTAGACTTCATTATATCAATATTTTCTATTATGTAATTATATATTTAATTTTAGAAGTTTGAAGCGATATGAAAAGACATAAAACTGTTTTGAATACTTTTGGTGATTATTATAAAATATTAATAACAACTATAATCTTTAAATGCATCATTCGCAGATGATATCAACAAAACTAATTAAATATTTATTTTATTTTTCTCTTTACAGAATAAAACTTAATTTTATAGTTACGTTATCATGAAGTATACAAAAAAATTATTTGAATTACTCTTACAAGTTCTAAGGATAAAGTTACTCTTACTATCTCAAAATTGTTGAAAATTTCAGTGGTGAGAACCACATTTATCTTTTTCTACTTTTATTATCTTAATTTTCATTTCTTAAGTTATATTTTTAGTGAGAAACTTCTAGGAAAGATCATTCGATGATGATATTCTTATATCTATTCAATGCATGAGTAAATGTGTTATTGCCACATTTAACCATTTGGTGCTTGTACTAGTTCTCATCTTTATATAAAACGTCAATATGGCCCAAACCAAGAAAAGCTAAACAAAACTAGCAAGTAGCGAGAGACGAATTGCAGCTTTTTTCTTTGTTGTTGATCCTTCCACTTCTCAACTTCCCGTGGGCTTTATTAGGCCTTAATTGTACAAACCTAAGGCCCAGTAGATGGTGACTTATTTTTAGGATATTCCGGATTGGTAATACTTTTGAATTACAAATGTTATGGCTTCTTCGATATCATGTTTGCCTCTCTTTAAATAATCTGGTGTATCTTGGTCACTAACAAAGTGGCCAACCAGAATATTAAATATTTTTTTCAGTAATCGATGGGATTCGAATCTAGAATTGTATTTGGACTGAATCTCCCTCAAGACCACTAGATCATCTTCTTTTGGTTATATTTGTTTCTTTCAAGTTACGTTGCATGATTAAGATTTAAGAAAGATTCATATGTAAACATGTGATAAAATAGTTGTGTGCAATGATTACGATTATTATATTATATCCTTCTAGACTTTTTTCTTCTTTGAGCACAATGTCCTTCTAGATTAAAATTGTCAAATGATACTTCATTTGCGCCGTGATTTGACCGGAGACCTAGTCGCGGTCAATAATGTACATACGTACCAAGAACTTTGTGGAATTATCTGTAATACTGTTTAGCATTTTTTCTAGAAATGACGATTATCCTCAAGTAATATTTCTGCAAAAGACAAACAAACTATATTCTATACACTTATTTATTTTATCTTTAATTTTTATTATATAGCTATATTCTTTGTCGTCGAATAAGACCTTTTTATATTTCAGGAACTCAGAAACCGACCTGCACCACACCGCACCTCATTTTGTAAAGCATTTTACATATTATTTTAACGAACATAACTATTTTCTGGAACTGACGTTGATTTATATGTACGTTACAGAATTAACAATAAAAAATGTATTGCGTGTTTACAAAACAAACGTTGAAAAAGCTAAGAAAAAAGTAGCTACGGCTAAAGAAAAGTCAGCTAAACCGGTAACCTCACCGAACCACTGGTTGAGCCACCTGTCCCGGTCGATTTAACCGAAGTTCCTTCGCCATCCTTATTGACTCCTTCTTTTGGCACATGTACCGAACTGTTCCTCCACAGAAACGACCCGTTTCTAAGAAAAGCCCACCGGTCCGACCGTACCGAATCACCGGTTGAGTTCACCACAGCATTGGCTCTAACGCTACCGGTACCACCTAGCCTAATCGAGCCATCATCTTTACTCCACAAAAACGAAGGCGTTTTACGGAACAACCAACGATCAGACCGTGCCCTTGACCGGTCAATCGGTTTACCTCTTCTTAAACTCCCTCCTCTAGGAAGACTATCCGACCGGTTTACTTTCCAATTCTCCATCATCCTCTTCCTTACATCTTCCGGTAACCGAAGAGTAAACCGTTCGGTACATTCTCCCGGTTGAACCACCGAATGCCCCGTCGTATGCGATCTCGACAACTTGACTCGTTTAACATCCACTGGTACGCCAGGTAATCTCCTCGAATCGACTTCACTCGTAACCGACTGTTCCGGTACAGGAACAGCAACCACCGGTTCGGGATTTACCACCACCTCATGCAACTCAAGATCCGGTTCGACCGACTCTCCCTCAGCTACTTCCTCGGCGAGATTCGCTCTGCAAACAGGGCAAGTCACGTGAGCCTCAAGCCAGGCCCCGATACAGTGAGGATGAAACACGTGATCGCATTTAGGCAGCAAACGCAGCGTTTCGTCGTCTTCAAACTCGTTCAGACAAATCGCACACTCCAGTTCCCCTTTCCCTAGCTTCTGTGTCTTCACCTCCGAGTACACGAACGTAGGAAACGTCTCCACCACGGAAACTTCTAGACCACGCGCCGCCGCCGCGTTGACGGTTCCTCTGGTTCTACCCCCACCAGGTGGCGAAACGTCAGGTACGCCGGAGCAGTGACGGAAGTAGATGGAGAAGAAGCCCATGAAGAAGAGAGCAGCGATCAAGATCACGACGATCACAGCCATGGCTGGACTTAACCTACCGTAGTTATTATACCTTGCATCTCTCGGATCTTGTTGTCCTTGACCCGATACAAGCTCCGCCGCTGATAATATAAGCAAGAAAACAATCGGTAACACGCCGGAAAAGGCCAAGGCCGTCGTGGCGTGATCAGATCTTCTCATGATTTTTGTTGTTTTTGTGTTTTGCTTCTTGGAGAAGAAAGTTTATTATTATAACGTTAAAAGAGATGGCTAATAGTGACGTAAGCAATAGAGTCAGCAATGAGTTCCACGTGGCAATAGAAGCTTCGTTCAATAATTAACGTACCTGACATTTAGTTCTTTGTTTTTAACGCGAATTAATATTTTGCTTAGTTTTCACAATTAAATTTTATTTATTTGTTTGTTCCCCAATGAAATTAGTTTGGTTTTTTTGTGTGAAACATCCTATCGGTATGTTACCATATCCGGTGTGAAGAGTTTAATTAACTATGTTTCAAAACATCACATAACTAGAAGAGTTCACAAAAATAGAGAAGAGTTAACTGTGCTTGTAAATAGTCCTTTCTCCTTTGTATGTGTGTTTTCTTGTTTGACAACCATGCTAATTTCTTAGTTTAAAAGAAAAAAAAACTATGCTAAGTTTCTTTATATCGCCACCCGGGTAAAGGAGCTGAAGCTGTAACTATCGTCACCCAGATTCAATTCATGTTAAGAGAGACTATTTACAATGTTTGGATTCTATATATATTGCCCTAACAAGAACTCGTTTTCACATATTATTTTGGATGTTTGTTTCATTATAGAAAGCTCTTTCTAGTGAGGTTTATCAACAAATATCTTGTGATTTAAAAAGCAAAAAAAAAAAAAAACTACTTGCCACTCAAGTAAAACAAATGTAAAGAGATGACAAAGCTCCAAAAGAATCGGGTTCCACGATGACTTGAATAGACGTGGAAATTTATAGGCCGTTAGCTCTTCTGTGAGGCCATTAGCTTTTGTGTGTGGCCATTAGCATGTGATGCATTTACTAAATATACTTTTATTTTGGTTCCGATGAAGCCTTTATAAATCGTAAACAACGAACATAAACGACATTAACGAATGTTTGGAGTCTGGACCCCTCTGGCCCTCTTAGTTGTGACTTATGGAAAAACGAAGTCAAAGCTCTATCGCAATTCTACACATATATCTATATAGGCAATCTGCAAAAACTCAATAAAATTCTATTATATGGTACCCATAATTAATAACAGCCAAAATCTGTAATGATAATTCCAAATATGTGAACTGGGATGGAGTTCACTACACTCAAGCTGCAAATGGGTTTGTTGCAAAGCACAGTCTCTCTGATGGATACTCTGAGACGGCATCATCTTGGAACTGCCTCCAGAGACATTGGTTATGGAGAGAACAAAGAGCATTACAAGTTAGTTTCTATAAAGCGTGCGCCCGCACGCACACACACATATATATATATATATATATATTTTTTTTTTGTCAACTATCCATTTAACTAGATCAAGTTGTGGACAAAATTATGGACAGACGAGTTGAATCTTCCGTTTGTTCGTGTGTCTGATTTATATGGGAAAAATGTGACCTATGTTTCTTGTTTCTTTTGCTAACGAGCCCGTCAAACTATTTCTAATCCGAGAAATATTAATGTAGATATAATTGTGTTTATGTTAGCTGGTTGCTTAGCAAGTTTTTTTGTTGTTGTTTCAAGTGTGAAATAGTGCATTCTTTGTCTCAATGAGAGGATCTTCTTCACATTTCTACTTGTGTCATAATCAAGATGTGTGTTTACAGACCATACACAGGTTTGTCTCAATGAGAGGATCTTCTTCACAATGGTACTACCACACTTTTTCCACAACCAAATGCTACAAAACTTCAATAGTAAATGGTACAAATTTTCAAAATCTAATATATTTCTGAGCTCGTTATATTTATGTTCTGTAAAATTATCAGAAGCATTGTCCATTGCATAACTCCTCATTGTTATCTTCTGATTTGAACACATACACAGGACACGCACGCACATAACACACAGATAAAGCTAGCGTTCAAATTCATGGGCTTAAATCGAAAGGCCACACCAATATTGTTATACTCCAAGTCTCAAGTTGACCCAACTAGGCTATTGGACTTTTTTCTTCTTATCCATTATTGTTTTATCATCGTTGCATTTGCATGGTTTATATAAGTTCATAAGATTTGTCTGATGGTTAGGGGAATTTGTGTTGAAGGAGTACAAATCGGATAGCCCTTGTTGGACACTTTTACATTCGTCACTCAATCTGTGAATCCTACCATCCAGCCAACGTGTTTAGTTTGTTAATTTTTTGAAAACTCAAAATATTTGTTTATTTACTCTACATGATCTTTTTATATTTTGGACTCACTCATGATATAACGAATATTTTCCCGATATCATTCATCATTCTATTACTGTAGTTTAAGCACATTTAATTTTGAATGTGTTTTTGATGTATGACCAAAAATTAAATACACTTAATGATATATGTATCAATTCTTCTAAGCTTTTCAACATTTACTACCACATACTACCAGGTGCTATAATTAGATTCAAAACGAATACTTGTAAGAAGGAAGAAACAAATATCATTTATGTATAGGAGCGATGCATGATGAGAAAGATAATGACCACAAACACATGCAAGTTGTTCTCAAGCTTTTCAATTATTTTGTATAGTTCAAACTATTATCAACGCCCTACTCCTATGACCATATATATGTATTCATATAATGCGTTTATGGATATAAACAGATCCGATGTGCTATGTGTTGTCTAAGAATCATGAATATGATTTGATGGAGCATAAACTGCCTTTTAAAGACCATAGAAAAGGTTTATATGAAAGATAGCTGTGAAGGTGTTCCAAACAAGATAGAACAGAGCAGTACCTAACAATATTTCATAAATGATCGACGTCCCCTCTCTTACACAACATTAAAAGGATTGAACAGTCACTTCCAACGTGATTGTGGCGAGTGCTTCAATTATTATATTCAATAAAAAATCAGAAACTAAAAAGTAACAAACGCTCTTCAAATTATACTAAATATAAAAAATTACATTGCAGACCCAAAAAACAAGTAATGTGATCAAAACAATAATAGTAGTGCAGGTTTTAATGCAGACTTTCTGCATCATGTACTGATACACACGAAAATGCTTCTAATTAGGTATTCACAAGAAAGTTGCCAAAATGAAAATAAATATATTTACACATTAAGTAATCTATTTATTGAGAAAAGAGATTAGCTTAATTATCAGTCTCAATATACTACAAGAATGTAAACCGGAAATTAATGATAAAAAATATGGGAAATTGTATTCTATATACAAAAAATAAACACAAATTCACTAAACTAACTAAATTCAATAAAAATTAGATATTATTATATTTTGTATATAATCATTTCATAAAATTTATTGTTTCGTGTTTCAAATCAAATAAAAAATAATATATTGCTGTAGATATAAATTTGAGCATATGCTAACATTTTTTGTATACAACTATACATAGTTTATTAATTTTAACCTTTTTAAACTGTGAATGATAGTTTATTTATTTATTTATTTAATGGAAAGCACTTTTAATTATCAATTTTATATAATTTCGTTTTATTTAATTTCATGTAGTACTTCTATTTTAATATAATATAGACTATAATATGAAATTTATAAAATATCATAGATTTTTTTTATATAAGAAAATTGTAATTAATATTAATGTATAATAATATATATAACTAATTAATTATTGCATTATTCTATAAAAAATATTTAAACTATTTGGTATGATTGTGTTTGATTTTTTCTCAGCAGATTTTATTATAATTAAAAAATATTTAAAACTATTTTTCTTAACAAAATTTTGTTATATATTTGATATATTATTGTAAATATTAAAATTAATCCGATGGTCCAGCTAAGACTTGTCTACAATAGATAAAAAATATAATTTTAAATTAATAGATTAGATTTTTCAATTTTTTGTTATTTAGCAAATAAACTCTATAATATCCTTTTAAGAAAAACTCAGAACTTGAATCCTAAAAAAGAGAAAAATAAAGCTATATATAGGATTTAGTCGTACTAGAGTCTACTTATAATAGATTAACAAGAAAACTAGTTGATATATTCATTGGTCAACAAAGTAGCAATTAAATTAGTAATCAAATCTAAAACACAAAGCCAAAACCTTTTCTTTCGGGTGTCTCGAGACCAACACCAAGTTCAAAACTCTCCTTTTATTTCTTTTCTATGATCCTCTCTGTCTTTCAATTTTTAGGTTTCTGATAAAAAAGTCTTTAGTTTCATGGTGGTAGACAAAAGCAACCAAGCTTCTCCCTTATGTTGTGTTCTTCCAATGTAATTACTCAAATCATTCTCATTCTTTTTCTTTCTCATATTTGGTTAAGTCTTGTCTGAATCTTCTGTCCTGCTACTACTCTTGCAGGTACGACTCAAAACATTCAAGTTATGTCACTGAAGAAGATTCAAACGATCAGAATCATACTACAAAACACAAAAGAACCAATGCTACGCTCATGAACTCTGCTTCTGCTCACGGTAACCCTAACCTAATATATATCCACCATTACTTGTACACCAAGAAACCTAGTTTGTCCAAACGTTTCACAATTGTCTTGTCTCTCTCTCTCAGATCTGAGATGTCTACAGGTAGAAAAAGAGAAGCAAGATCCTGAATCACCGAGAGGAGCTTTAGAATCATGCTTAAACCGCTGCTCCATCTCTTCCTCAGAGGATCCTCCTCAAAATAAAGAAGCTATCGAAAACGCAGACGCAGACGTGCGTTGCAAGAATCACAGAGCGTCTTCGAACTGGGGCAAGTTCTTCAAGCTTTGGAAACGCAGGTCCATGAAACGCTTATCTTCCTTCCCTCCCTTAAGCTGTGCCCCAGTGATCTCCAAACGCAATAAAAACGCAGATCCAAACGTCGATGATCTGAACCTTCATGATATCTACGACTTCCAATCATCTCTACACAGCTTCTCAATCACTGACCTAGAAATAGCAACTGACCATTTCAACCCCGGTAACGAGTCTTAACATACTACTTTAGGCATTGTTTGGTTGTTGCTGTGGCTGTGATTATAGAACGCTACTAAACGTTGCAGAAAACATCATTGGGAGAGGCGGTTACGCAGAGGTTTACCAAGGGATTCTACCAGAGGGGAAGCTAATCGCTGTGAAACGTCTCACCAAAGGCACACCGGACGAGCAGACAGCTGAGTTTCTGTCTGAACTTGGGATCATAGCTCATGTTGACCATCCAAACACAGCCAAGTTCATAGGTTGTTGCACAGAGGGTGGAATGTTTCTTGTTTTCAGACTATCTCCTCTTGGAAGCCTAGGCTCTGTCCTCCATGGTATATACGTCCACCTTTAAACTTTAACTGATTAGACCATCTATATCCATAAAAACTCCTATGGGGTTCTTAAATTTTTTTTTCTTTTTTTTTAAATTAAAAAATAAAAAATAAATCAATCGTAGACCACCGCGTGTAAGTGGGGCCCACGAAACAGTGTAAGAGACGATTTTTAATAAAAAATTTTTAGAAACGGTTTCTTAGGAAAAATGATGGAACCTACCAACTTTTTGGGTTAAGAACCCTCTAAGAACCTATAGATGGACATGCTATTAAACCATAACCAGGTCCAGACTTAAGATTTAGGAACCATAAAAAAAACTTAGTATTTTTTAACAATTTGGAGACCATGCGATATGTATAATAATAGTTCCTTAAAATTTGGGGGCCAAGACGAATGTTTCATATATAAACCGGCTCTGAATGTAGTAACGGTTCTAAATCTCATGTTTAATATTAGCAGGACCTTCGAAAGAGAAGCTGACTTGGAGCAGACGTTACAAGGTGGCATTAGGAACAGCAGATGGATTAATGTATCTTCATGAGAGTTGTCAAAGAAGAATCATTCACCGTGACATCAAAGCCGACAACATTCTACTCACCGAGGATTTTCAACCGCAGATTTGTGATTTCGGATTAGCTAAATGGCTTCCAAAGCAGTTGACACACCACAACGTATCCAAATTTGAAGGAACATTCGGGTAACGTTTCTATATCATTGTTTAACAATGTTTGAGAATGTGTTGTAAAATGTATGGTAACATTTTGATTAGGTACTTTGCGCCTGAATATTTCATGCATGGAATTGTTGATGAGAAGACGGATGTTTTCTCATTTGGAGTTCTTCTCTTGGAGCTTATAACTGGCCACCCTGCTCTTGACGAGTCCCAGCAGAGCCTTGTCTTATGGGTAAGTATACAAACTGACTTCACATTTGAGGCTTAACCGAACCGGTTTACAGTCAATAAGACATTCCTTTTACTTGTTTGGTACAATGTATCATTTTCTATATGGCCACAGGCCAAGCCGTTGCTAGAGAAGAAAGAGTTAAAGCAATTGGTGGATCCGTCCCTGGGAGATGAGTATGATTGGGATGAGCTTAACCGGTTAACCTCCACAGCTTCTTTATGCATTGAGCAGTCCTCTCTTCTACGACCCCGCATGAGCCAGGTACATTGATATAAGTTTGTCCCTTGCGTTATTAGTTGACAGCTAAGTTTGTTTTGATTATAGTATCTTAAAAATGTATTCAGGTTGTGGAACTATTATCAGGTCAACAAGGTTTTGTTACGACTCCAAGAGAAGACAAGAGAAAGATGATGCAACGAACGTATTCTGAAGAACTATTAGATAGTATAGAATATAACTCAACTAGGCACTTGAGAGATCTTGATCACATTCGAGAGGTTGCTTTAGCTTCTTGATTTGTTGAACAATGCCACTATGTAAAACTCTTAACAATTCTATTATACAAATCTCCAACATAAAAACATTCTCGAAGTAATACATTATACATTAGTACATATCATTAAACTATCACTCAAATGCTTACAAAACAGAGCTTTGGTTCACATAAAAATTTACATGCAGTATCTCATATAAATATCTACTGGGCTGTGAATAAAAAACAATAATGCATATTGGGACCGTTGGTGCTTTCACTAAAGGTCCATTGGTTTATCGACCTTTTACATGCAGTATGAACTTTACGAAGTGTCTCATGTGCACTATTATTGTTGGGACATGTCAAATTAACAAACAAATGATACCAACTCTTGAAATATGAAAACAATATGTTTTTGTTTTACAAATAATATGAATATAGCCTCATCTCTTATATCCTTGGGCTAGTATATGAACATTACATGTATCTCTCTGACCACAAAGAAGTAACTGTGTGTACTTCACAGTTTTTGTGGACGTTCTCTCCTTTTGCTCACCAAACTCCTCAAGTTCTGATCCAATCCTCAGACAATAGAGAGCAATAAAACCCGAATTAGAAGTACTTCCAAGTTTCAACAAGCTCTTACGGTTTTATCCGTCTAAACCCAAACCAGATCTCGTAGTGATTAAAGAGCAAGCTATCATGTGTTTGTTTACCAAGATACTCAAGTCCTAAACTCGCTAGCTTCTTTGCACACTCGTCTCCTCCTAACCGCGAACAAAACTTAACATTATGCGACACAAAGATCCTCCCTTCATAAGGCTTTAACTTTTCAACCAGCCTCTCGAGTCCAGTCCACACGAGTTTATCCGGCATGTGGAGAAAGACTGCACTTGCGTAGATCAGATCATACGTTACATCTGAGCCAAACTTGCTGAACTCCATATCTTCACCTCTGAGTATAAGAGGTCGTTTATGTAGAAGACCTTGTGATGGGAGCTCGTATCTCAAAGCAGCCATTAGAGAAAGCTCGTCCTTTTCAAGGCAGTGGAAATGTGTGGGGTTGAGAAAGCGTATGAAATGCAAACCCACACGTAAGGTGCCACATCCGATTTCTAGGACACGAGAGTTTGGTTTAAGATTGGATGATTTAGCCAAGAACTCGAATACGTCGCGGCCACCAGCCCAAGGCTCACCGTAGTTGCTGTGATGCTGCTCAACTAGTAACTCACCAGGACATGGAAGAGCTGTGTGGTTGTTTGCTTCTTCTCCTTCGTAATGAGATATACCCTTGTACCTGAATATTTAACTCGAGTGAAATTAGATAAGTAATGAATGACAAACACAGAGAAAGGTCGAGCTTTTCATATTTTTAGAAACAGAGCAATGTAATGAAAGATCATATGTTCACCACTAGATAAGTTTTGCAAAGACAGTGACAACTAAGAAATCCCTACACGGTAAGATATCAAGGTAAGAGAGCAAAACATGGTAAGATCTGATCAAAAGGCCTACACTTTGGTAAGATCTCATGGTAAGAGGGCAGAAGATGATAAGATCTCATCAAAAGTCCTACACTTTGGTCAAAACCAATATACACAAGAAACAATCTACAGAGCAATGGAATGAAATATCATAACGTCACAACTAGATTAGGCATGCAAAGACAGTGACAACTAAGAAGTAAGGAATGCTAAGATGATAAGATCACATCAAAAGCCCTAAACTTTGGTGAAACCAATATACACAGAGAAAGCTCAAGACTTTAATATTCTAAAAACAGAACAACGGAACAATAAGTTCTGTGACACCTAAGAACTAAGAGACAAGAGAAGAACATGACAAGATCTCATCTAAAGTCCAACACTTTGGTGAAACTAATCAACACAAAAAACAATCAATAGCTGAATCTCTCACCAACAGTCTCGGAGCTTATTGGATTCAAACAAATGAAAACACTTTTCACTTTCAAATCACTTAAAGAAGCCATGAAGACACATAAAGCTAGTGAATTTCACATACAAACTTGTTCACTAAGCTAACAACAATTAGATTCTCAAAGAGCCATCCATACTAATCTCACAAGTTCCAATAGCTTGTAGCTCAAGAAAAAGAGAAAGAGACAGAGGATGATTACTGTTTCAGATCTGCTAGTTGTTGATCTCTAGTACGAGGATTGATCCCTTTCCTAAGCTCATTCTTCTGCATATGCAAACCATTCGATCTAATCAGATCTCTAACCCACTCTATATCCTCTCTCGTCGGAGATATCCTCTCCTCCAATCTCACGTCACCGCCGCTTCCCACGACGGCAGCTACGCTCGGAGGAGATACAGATGAAGATGAAGGACAGGAGCAGGAGGAGAGAGATGAGGAGAGGAGGAAGAAGATAGCAGCCGCGAACGAACCGGTGAGGACAAGTACCGGCACGGTCACGAATATTCCTTTCTGCATCGTCGGTGAAGATGAGGAAGACGAAGAGAGGGAGAGAGAGAGAGAGAGAGAGAGAGAGAGAAAGAGATCTGTCTCGTTAAGGAAACTAGTGGAAGGTTAAGTCACTGTGATTACATACTATAATTAGTACTAGAACTTAACCCGCATCCCGTGCGGGTGTTTGATTTAATTGTACTATTCATATTTGAACATGTTTTTTTATTTTAAAATAAAATAACATACTAAATTAGTTTTCTATGAATTATCATTATTTTATTATATTTTGTTTTTTTTTGTAAATTGAACTCTCTAATTTTTATATTTGACTAAATTAAATAAGGTAATATTGTGTTGTTATCCGGAAAATATATTTTAATAAAAAATCAAAAACAGAAAACACATAAATAAATATTCATAAATTAACTTTTTAATTGTATATAATTGAAAAGAAAAAAATGAAAAATTTATAATACGTAATTTTAAATTAAAAGAATATAATATAATAATATAATGATATATATTTATGAAGTAATTTTTTGCCTCTGAACTCACACGTTATATAATATATACTATATATTTCAGTTTGTGTTTTTCTTTTCGCCACAGAGAAATAAAAATCCTTGTAATTAATTAATTTAAATTAATTTTAAATACAATGGCAGAATCTTTAAATAAAAAAAAATATAAAAAATATATTTATTTATTTTACTGTAAATGCAATGGTTAAATGTGCAAATAAAATGAAGTATAATCTTTTATCCATGTTTCCAAACAATTCTCCTTTATTCTGCTATCATTATTTCCAAACAGTCCCAAAAGATAATAATATAGATGTCGCGATTAATCTTTTTATTACGATCGTAATTACTGAACTTAATAGCTGTAAAGTTTCTTTGAATAAATATTATATACTCCAAAATACTTTTGGATTGGATCATTCAATGTATCATTATCAAATTTATTTTTAATATTCGAGATAAATATGCTTTAAACATTGAATGACGATAATGATATCTTATACGTGTATATCTATATCATATAAAATATCATAACGAAATCCTAAATTAATTTTATATAAAAAAATTATTGAGAAAGTTATAATAAAGACAAATATTTTAGGATAACTCTAAAAGTTAACATTTAAGAAAAAATTAAATATTTTTTTTTAAAGTGTGTAAATGTATATTTAATTAATTTATATTTAGATTTTAAATTGTAGGTAAAATATTGGGAATGAATTTAAAATCATTTAAAATAAATATTAAAATTTTCAAAGTTAGAAAAAGTTATTTCATTTTTTTTTGTTTTTAGGTGCTATTTTAGAGGCAAAAACTTAAAAAAGCTAGTTGAGAAAATTGTCAAATTATAAATTTGATAATTTGTGGTATTATTACATCTAGTTTACATGATTTTTTTGTAGTGAATTACACGTCTGTTTTCAATTTTTGGATTTGGTCGTCTTGTAGTTTTAAGTTTAATTTAGTTGAGAAGTTTAAAATAAGTAAGAAAGTCATCCGACCAATAGAAAAAATAATAAATAACACCTTAAACGATGTGTATATGTAACACATTAAAAAGGATTTTGATATAAGCTTATCCTTAAAAATAATAATATTTCAAGTCAAGCGAAGCCTCGAAAGAGTTTGTGTTCATCATATACATCTTCTCTTACAATCAATAAAAAAATAAAAAAAAATCTCCTTCTTTCTTCTTCCTCCTCTGATTCTCCAATCGCCATCACGGCCTTGCAAAAAGCAGGCTGCTCTCGTGTGTGACTCTTTCAAATTTTCCAAAACTGTTCAAAATCTCGAGGTTTTCAGATCAATCTGATTCCCAAATCTCGATTCCTTCCCGCGCGAAAAATCGATTCTAGGGTTTGAAAGGTGTGTGTCGAGGTTGCTGAACCTCGTAGTGAATCATCATCGATTACATCGGAAGTTCAGATAAAAAGGTACTATGTAATATTGTTTCGTCTACGACTTTATCATCCATTATAAAGTTGTGAAATTTATAGTATGGAGTCGTAAAGTTATGATTTTTAATCCGTCTCTCGTAACTGGGTTTAGCCTTTTTGATTTTGATCGTTCAGTTTAGCTTTCTCTGTAAGCTGATTATCATCTTGGACTAATTCAATTGATGATTTTGCGAAGCTTATAGATATGGGTTACTCTGTTTTTCTGGAACAGTTCTTACGTCTATGGTTGTCCTGTAGGTTTCTGGTTCCTTCCCGTTTGAGACTAATCACTGTACCATCTTTTGTCTTAGCAATATTCATGTTTTGGTTTTGGATATTTGAACAGAGCTGATGATGATGACACTAGTCTTGTTTGAAGATGAGGTTGTTTAGATTACTCAGGTGCTGTTTTTTTTTTGTCTTTTTCAGGATGCACCGGGTTGCAAGTTCCGGGAGTAATGGCGGTTCTGTCCGCACTCGCAAAGAGAAAAAGCTTACCTATGTCTTACATGATGCCAACGACTCAAAGGTCAGATTCTTTTCACTCCAATATGGTTTGATGCTATTCATGCTTAAAATGGTTTGAAATTATAGTCATCTCCTTCTCAACTCAACCCTGATTATGTTTTCTTGTGTAATTTGCACGCTGCAGCACTGTGCTGGCATTAACTGCTTGGATGTGTTGAAGCCGTCTGTTTCTAGTGATCAGAGCTACCTCTTCACTGGAAGTCGTGATGGTACACTCAAGAGATGGGCTTTTGATGATGATGCGACCTTTTGCTCAGCTACGTTTGAGTCTCATGTTGATTGGGTATGGAGTTTTTTTCCTGACACTCGAAGTTTAACTGTATATGAATGATTAGTAAAGGATCCTGATCTGATATTTTTTAACCCCATCGTTAATGATTGTTCAGGTGAATGACGTTGCTCTGGCTGGTGAAAGCACTCTTGTTTCTTGTTCTTCAGACACTACGGTCAAGGTTTGTGAATTTGCTGCATTTGCTAGGAAATAATATTTATCCTTCATATTGTAAATGATTTTTCTGATACCACCATATCGGTTCTAATGCGGTTTAATTTTCTGTCACACTCCAGACATGGGACAGCTTATCAGATGGAGTCTGTACAAGGACTCTCCGACAGCACTCTGACTATGTTACTTGTTTGGCAGTTGCTGCAAAAAATGTAGTTTGCATTCTTCCATTTTTTTTTCCTGATACTAAGTTGTCGTTACCATATTCTGATACTATCTTGATGTTGTTACTATTAGAGCAATGTTGTTGCATCTGGTGGCCTTGGCGGGGAGGTTTTTATATGGGATATTGAAGCTGCTCTATCACCAGTTACGAAGCCTAATGATACAATGGAAGATAGTTCTTCAAACGGTGCAAATGGCGTTGGGAACTCTCAGCCCGTTACAAGTTTGAGAAATGTTGGTTCGAGCAACAATATCTCTGCACAGTCATCACCATCCCATGGGTACACACCAACAATTGCCAAAGGCCATAAGGAGTCCGTGTATGCTTTGGCGATGAATGATGCAGGGACGATGCTCGTCTCTGGTGGAACAGAGAAGGTACTCATACTATTTAGGCTGCTGAGAATATACCGAAGAACAACTACACAGACAATATTTGGTTTATGTTTTCTGAATGCTTCTCGGTTCTTTTTGTTTATTGCAGGTTTTGCGTGTTTGGGACCCTAGAGCTGGTTCGAAAACTATGAAGCTGAGGGGGCACACAGATAACGTCAGAGTGCTGCTTCTAGACTCAACTGGCAGGTAAGTTTTCCTGTTTCTTTCTTCTTATAATTGTTCACTCCAGCAATGGTTTATTTTGGGTCCTTTTGGTGTCTAATTTTCTCTCTGTCTGATATATTTTCCTTGTGTTCCTGACCTTGATACTGCAGGTTTTGCTTGTCTGGGTCCTCCGATTCTATGATAAGGTCTTTATCTTTTTTTTTTTAATTACTTCATAACTATGAGCCCTGTAGCTGCAGCTGCAGTTATAATTTCATTTCTTCTAACTGGTTCTACATTCATTTTTAGACTTTGGGATCTAGGTCAGCAGCGATGTCTTCATACCTATGCGGTGCATACAGATTCTGTTTGGGCGCTTGCATGCACTCCATCATTTACTCATGTTTATAGCGGTGGAAGAGACCAATCTGTGAGTAGACTGCAAAATTGCATCTTCCTTTGGTTTCCCTCTAGAGTATAACTTCCTTTTTCAATTCCATTTATATGGTTTTTGTGTCTGTCAGTTATACTTGACAGACTTGACAACAAGAGAGAGCGTTTTGATGTGTACTAAGGAACATCCGATTCAGCAATTAGCGTTGCAAGATGATAGTATATGGGTTGCAACAATAGACTCCTCTGTAGAGAAATGGCCTGCCGAAGTACAGAGTCCTGAAAAGGTCTTTCAACGAGGTGGCTCTTTCTTGGCTGGGAATTTGTCTTTCAATAGGGCGAGAGTGTCCTTGGAAGGACTAAATCCTGTAAGAAAAATATAATTTCTTCCTTTAAAATGCTTCTTTTAAACCTTTGAGTCAGTGTGTCTAATGTTTTTACTTGTATGCAGCACCCTGCCTATAAGGAACCGTTAATAACTGTTCCAGGAAGCCACCCGATTGTGCAGCATGAGATTTTGAATAATAAAAGGCAAATCTTAACCAAGGTGAAATGAACTTCCCTGAATTGTCTGCTAAGGCCACCGTTGATGGACTTATGGAAGGGTCGATTATATCTACTGTTTTTTTTTTCTTTTGCAGGACGCAGGTGACTCAGTGAAACTATGGGATATAACTAAGGGTGTTGTAGTAGAGGAATATGGGAAGGTCTGTGTGAAACTTAGGCTTCTTTTTTGAGTTTCCAATATTTTTATATATACATGCTTCTATAATCCTGAAATTATCTGTTTACATGTTTGCAGATATCTTTTGAAGAGAAGAAAGAAGAGCTGTTTGAAATGGTTAGTCGTTTGATTTATTTCGAAGATTATGATTCTTTTTCTTTAGCGAGACTAGCAGATTTGTGTACCTTTATGATATGTTGTTCATCTCTGCGTTTTCAGGTAAGCATTCCATCATGGTTTACTGCGGATACGCGACTTGGATGCTTATCCTTACATTTGGAGACTCCACAATGCTTCTCTGCTGAGATGTATTCAGCAGACCTCAAAGTTTCCGGGCGACCTGAAGATGATAAGGTAGATTAAATGCCTGCATCTTTACTTAACATGGAACTTTTATCTGTTACACATCGTTAATAGATCTTTGCATGCAGTTACATTTGAATCTTTTTATCATAACTGAACAGCTTAGACTCTTATATGATCTAGCCTGGTCAAACTAAACTGAATTTTTGTCATTGTATTGTGTGATTTGTAGATTAATCTAGGTCGTGAAACACTGAAAGGCCTGCTGGGTCATTGGCTGGCAAAGAAGAAGCACAAACCAAAACCACAAGTTCTTGCCTCGGGAGATACTCTATCCGTAAAAGATACCAAAAAGAATCTGATTGCATCCAAAAATGAAGACAGCAGTGCTGCGAATGATCCGGTGTATCCTCCATTTGAGTTTCCTTCTGTCTCCCCTCCGTCCATCATCACTGAGGGTTCTCAAGGAGGTCCTTGGAGAAAGAAGATAACTGAGTTTACTGGAACTGAAGATGAGAAGGACTTCCCGTTGTGGTGCCTTGACGCCATCTTGAACAATCGTCTCCCCCCTAGAGAAAATACAAAGTATATGACACCACCTTTTTTTCTACTGAAAATATTAGTTCGGACTTTTGGCATTCTACTCGCGAATGTTTTAATAAATAGATAAAGCACACCGTCTTGCTTAGATCTCTAATCTTGGAATGTCTTAAAATTTGCAGATTAAGCTTCTTCCTGCATCCATGTGAAGGCTCAAATGTGCAGGTGGTCACACTAGGGAAGCTTAGTGCACCCCAGATCCTAAGAGTTCACAAGGTGCGCTTATTCGTAAAATTATACCTACTGTTATGCTTGCACTTTCTGTTATACAATGGCTTCTTCTTTTTGCCACATGGTCTATGCAGGTTACCAATTACGTTGTGGAAAAGATGGTCCTTGACAGTCCGTTGGATATTGATGGAGCAAGTGTTTTAGGAGGACCACAGCAACTGTTTGCAGGAAATGGACTGCTACCGTCTGGATCAAAGCCTTGGCAGAAACTCAGACCTTCCATTGAGATCTTATGCAATAACAAGGTAAGTCAGCTTCAAGGGAACCAAACAATAATTTATGTCCCAACACATCAAAGAAACAAAAATTAGTTCACTGGTTTAATTTATCGTTTTAGTGGCTGAACAAGGTTGTTTTTTGTGTGTGTGTGTGATTATATCAGGTTTTGTCTACACAGATGAGTTTGGCAACTGTGCGAGCGTATATATGGAAGAAACCTGAGGATCTAATCCTCAATTACAGGGTGGCTATAGCTAGATAACTTTTGAGGTAAATTACTGGAAGAAGGTGAAAAACTCATGAAAAAATGCATTGTGTGGATGTGTTTGTCAAAATAATATTTGTGGAACACCAATCTCCATCGACGTGATGGTTCTTAACTTGAGAAGATGATATGATTTTAGGTATTTTCATCAGAAAGATTTGACCTTACAAAACCGTGGTAGATATTTCATGTGCCTCTCGATACAGAAGCCTTTGTAGATTGCTCTTTCTTTTTACATTTGAACATACTTCATGTTGAGAATGAATATCACCATATCCTTTATTGCCTTACAGATTTGTCGCCAAATGGGAATCTGCTGGTTTATTGAAACACATGGAAGTCCAGCTTTTTTATGTTTGTTCATTCCGTAAGCATATAGATCTTGGTTTAGTTTACTCAGCTTTATGTTGGAGAATAATTATGCTCTTTGGAGTTTGGACTCATGGGAAGTGGGCGTGGCTGCAGAGCTATCGCTGAAGATTTAAGATTTCAGATGAGATGGTGTCGACAACTTTACTAATATTTGTACATTTTGAGCTTTGAGAAAGAGTTAAAACTTGCTCTCTGCTTGTCATTGTGCACTGAAACAATACCAATACTTTGTATCTAAATTAAAATCCCACATTCACAAGCTTCAGGCAAATTCCCTGGTCTGATTGGTCAACATGGACTAAAAGTAACTGGACCAAAGTGAATCAATCTGAACCAAGTGCAGCTCCATTTACTATCAAACCGGATATAAACTGAAGTTCAATCAAACCAAGTTAGGCCGAAATAAGGCACTCTTTTCCAACAGAAGCTTAATAGCTAGCCAGATTTACAAAAATTGACTCATCAGGTCTATTAACTTTCTATTGCGTCTTCATCAGCTTCAGCCGTCTCACGTTCTTTCTCATGCTCCTCTGCAATAAGAAAATGAATATTAGTCCCATAACAACAGTTATTACGATCCTAATGGAGTCCGATAGGTATAAATTCTAAACACTAACACGACTTTCACTTTGTCTAATTTGGTTTGATAGCTCTTCAACAGACCAACGATGTCAACGAAATGAATGTTTCTAGTACTACAACTACTCTCATGAACCATTCATGTTCACTTAAGAGTATGCTTCCCTGAATGAGATCAAGCATGTAGATGAAGTTGCCACACTTACTCATGAGTTTATCCATTGCCGTTTGAGTCCGCCTTTCCAGTTTATCAAGCTTCTTCTGGATATCTCTTCGGAGGTCCCAGTTCGGTTTCTTTGGAGCAATGTTGACAAATGAGTCCTATATTAACAAACACCGGGTGTTAAGCTACGCGTCACCAAGTACAAAACAAGCAACTATTCCAATAAAAGAGTCTTTGGGTGGTCTGGTCCATTTAGAGAGAGAAAAAGAAAAGCAATCCACACACCTCTTTCTTCTCCACTGCAGGTGGAAATGCAGCGACTGGATCTTCGAATTTGGGAAGCTCTGGTGGTGCAACTTTACCATCCTGAAGCTCCTTATCTTGAGGAACATAATTTCTAAATTTCATAGCTGGACCACTGTCAAACACAAGAGGAGAATACATAAGCAGTAAGTACATGACAAAAGCCCAACGTAGCAAGAATAGTCAGAGCAATTACAACCAATCACTAAAGCAAAGCATACCCAAGAATGCAATCCGAAACGCAAAAAACTGTTTGGTAATGGATATGTTCATGAACACCATTATTAGTTTATTCAGAAACAAAGTACTAATGAAGCTTCTTCTTTTGCTTTATCCAAAACAACAAGAAGAATATCATCAACCACATGCTAGTCAAATCGTTACTTCCCTAAATATCTTAGCAAGTTACGTTTTTTCTATGAATCATAACTGTAGATAGAGCATACTCACTCTTCTTCGAGAGCAGCATCCCCATCTCCCTCTTCCTTGCTCTCAGAAAGTTCCTTAGCTGCCCTTAGAGCTCTAAGTGCCTCTTTACGAGCAGCAGCTTTCTCTTCTATCGATTGAATTTCACTACCCATTCTTACTTCCTGCAAAAACAAAATATCAAATCGCAAAACTCATGAAGATTAAACCCTAAATCGACACAAATCAGCTCAAATTCTAGCAAAACTCAGAGGTAACCTATCAAACCAAACAGAACTGAGAAACCAAACAGCACTCTACCTAGAAAATTAGGGCAAATCAGCAAGTGGGACAGTCGCAACGGTACCTTGAAGCAAAGGAAACTAAAAGAGAAGACTAACTTGGGCCCAGCTAAATCATTATCGTGGCTTAAATCATTTTATAAGGCCCAAATAACTTATTATAATGGGTCCATTAAGCTGAAAACATAAACCGGCGGTCCAAGGGGTTTGTTGTTGTTGGTTAGGAACTGGACTTTGTCTCTCTTTACTGAGATGGGTAGTTGCGACTATTGCCCTGTTAGCGGCACTGCGACCTACTACTTTAACATACGATTTGTGGCCAATCATATTTCACACAGATTTGAGATTACAGTCGAATGTGATGTCAATATCAAAATGATGGTATCAACATCAAAACGAACTTGGCCTATATTTTCTTGACATCAAACAAAAAAAAAAAGGTTTATTGAGTCACTGTGGTGTGGGCCATGGGTTTTAATTTGATTTGGCTGGTATGTTTTGGTTAAGACTGGTTTGACAAGGTACCTTTCAGTTTAATTATGTTAAATTTATGAAGGCAATATATAGTCCGGTTCATTTGGCGCGACATTAGTATCGATGGGCTGAACACTTGCATGGTTTAAGACTTAACAAGCCTAGTAAGGCCCATATTATTATACTAAACGACGCCATTTGGGTTCACCAACCTTATAAATGTAACCAGCTACCTCGGGACAACACGCTCTTTGTACACTCCGCCATCTTTCCATCTCTCTCTCTCTCGAGCAGATCTCTCGTGAACAGCGACAATGGCGACCACTTTCAGCGCCTCTGTCTCCATGAAATCCACTTCTATGGTACTAACATCATCTTGCTCTTCTCAAAATCTACACTTTGTTTTCCAGATCGCTCTGGTCGTTACGTCTTTAGATCATTTGCCTCTGATTTTTATATTTGATGTTTGATGAATGTGTTTAGGATTAAAAGATGTTAGCTTTATGAATCTCTATGTTTGTTTCATATTGAATCTCCATTCTCTTTGTTAATCTGTTGCGTTTCAGAAAACTTGTGTGTCATTTGAGACTGGAAATTTTCGATCTGCATTCATTTGAGTCACATCTTGCGAGATATGATTGTTTGGACAGAACAATAGTCATTGAGTTGTGTTTTGAATGATAATGTTTTGTTGTTGTGTTGATGAACAACAGGCAACAACAACGAGGATTAGCTTCCAGAAGCCTGCTTTGGTAAGGACTAATCTCTCCTTCAACCTACGTCGTTCAATCCCCACTCGCCTCGCAGTTTCTTGCGCGGTATGTTCTCTTGTACACCACTTTCGGATTCTTTCGCATTTTCTTGTAATATATTCTTTCTAAAGAACATGTTGGTTTATTAGGCAAAGCCAGAGACAGTAGAGAAAGTGTCTGAGATTGTCAAGAAGCAACTCTCACTCAAAGACGATCAAAAAGTCGTTGCAGAAACCAAATTTTCTGAACTTGGAGCAGATTCTCTCGACACTGTAATTCTTCAGTCATTCTCTCTATGTGGACAAGAACTTGTGGAGTTTTTTTTTATACTGATTAAGCGAGTGTTTTGCAGGTTGAGATAGTGATGGGTTTAGAGGAAGCGTTTGATATCGAAATGGAAGAAGAGAAAGCACAGAAGATTGCAACTGTGGAGGAAGCTGCTCAACTCATTGAAGAGCTCGTGCAATTGAAGAAGTAATTTAGTATAATTCACTTTCTCAAGGAAGAACCAAAAAAAAAATCATGGCTTTGTGTTTGTTATCTTTCAATCATTTTCTTTCATGTGTCAAGCTACTACTGTCTTTGTCCTGGTGGTATTGTAGTATCTGTATTCACGGATTGCTATTTGTCTACTTAGACTTTTGGTGTTTTTTAAATTTAGAATAACATTGAATGAATCTCATTTACATATGAATGTTAGTTCTTCACTTTCTTTGATCGAAATGTGATATGCGAATGAAGCAAACTGTTATATCATAATGTACAAGGAGTCTTTACACATATATAATAAGAGTACGCCCTAGGAAGTGACAATAGCTTGATTTATAAGCAGTCCTATTCACCCTTTGTATCTACAGATTCTTATTACTCCCAATCGGCATCAAAGAATCCAGCATCTTTCATCTCTGAATAGTAGACATTCTCCAAGTTCAGATCTTCCTCCTATAGCAAAACCAAGTGAACTTCAGCACCAAATCATGTGTACATGCAAAACAATAACATGCCTAGGGGATGTTTTGGTGATGGTGTTAAGGTGATAGTGTATAGTGTATAGTGATACTGATGGTGATACGGTGAGAAAGTGATGGATAAGCAGACCCCCAAAATTGCTTTGGTGTGTTTGTTACACGCCATAATTTGTTGCATGCTTGTGAGGGGCATAGACACATAATATATATATATATATATATATATATATATATATATATATATATATATATATATATATATATATATATATATATATAGAGAGAGAGAGAGAGAGAGAGAGAGATGTTGTGATGAGGGAATTACCTGGAAAAAATCTGCAAGGAAAGTAACATACAAAAGAGGAAGGTAGAAGGCGTGGTAACAAACACTTGTGATCCCATACAACCTGCAAGAATTTTCAAATTTTATTTTCATACGTTAAGAAACAAGTAAACTCTGACCAAACGACAGTTACTCTTTTCACTATGAAGCTTCTAGGATAAAGGTTTACCATAATCCAAAATGAGCACCGTTTGCAGCAAGAGTACACGCAAATAAGGAAAGTCCATTTAAGGCGAGCATGCATGTTATGTACTTGTAGAAAGCAGGTCTTGCTGTGAAAACGAAAAGAACAAAACTAATGGGATAAGTGACAGAAGGCTGTGAACAGCTATTGGCTACGCAACCGTGGTCGATATATTTACCTGGTAATCTTTCTCTCCACTTAGAGTTGTACATGAAGAATATCATCCCATAAATGGCCGCGAGCAAGAGCTTGTGGATGACCCATAATCCCCATTTGACCTTTTGTATATGTTCATTGTTGTCAATAAACAATTGTACACCAAATCCAAAGAGATAGATCGCCTGAAATGAATAATGAAAACCCTGAAGATTAAGCTAATGGTAAACGAGTAACCAGACAGGCGCAAGTTCACATATATCTCATCAACTATAGCAGAGACAAGATCAGACATACGTCAATGACAGTTTTTCTCTAGAAAGTAATATAACAAAGTTATGAAGAAAAAGGTACCTTGAGAAGCAAATCAAGACCAATAACAAGCCCGGAGATGAGGAAAGTTCGTGTCAATGCTTCAGAGCCACTTGAATAGTTTCCTTGGAAGAGAAAGGCTACCAAGCTCACTTCCAGAAACAACATTCCAGATGTAGTGAACAAAGTCAATACATTCCAAATCACTTCTTTCCCAGGAGTGCATTCCCATGCCTAAACATAATATCAAGTAGCAACTTGTTAACACGCGACATCTAATCTGAAGTAAGTAATTGTGTACGAGTAAACCAAATAAAACATTCTTCTTAGGTAGCATCTTAGCATAACCTATTAACCATTACAGCTTACACCAAATCCAGAAGCTTAAAGTTTATACCTTTACTGAGCCTAAAGAAGCTTATTCAATGCAAGTTCTGATCTTTCACACACAACGCAACTCTATAACATCATAGTATGAATCCAAAGATAAAAAATCTAACCTGAAGGCAACACCAAGCAAGATTGAGCAAGCTAACAAGCCAGAGGCATCCGTAATACGCAATCATAATGTAAGATCTCCGATTCGAGAGCTTGGCCAAGCTCTTCTTCGCCTCGTACACTAAGTAAGCCACGAATAGAATAGATGCTACAACCAGAACCGAGTTGTGTAGAAACCCATGGCACTTCCCGACCCATCCGCCGATAAAACCTCCGGCAGTTGTCGAATTAGGGCTTAGCCGTGAAATCACGAAAGGTGACTCCGTGATCTCGCCGAGAACTCGCATCTGGATCAATTGTATGAATCCCTAATTTCAGAAAAGGACAACGGTTTGAGATTTGTTGGGGAATACGTATGATCGTGCTCGCTAACGACCAAGTCTATACAGTGAGGCGAATAAACAGAAATTACAGGGTACAATAGATAATAAAATAAATACTGGGAAGGAATTTAGAAATAAAATAACTTAAAGACACGTTTAGTAAATATAACATAATATTGGGGTGACAAGTATAAATAAATAAGTAGAAGAAACCCAAGCCACGCGCTATTCCTGCCTTAACGACCGGATTGTTCGCGCGAAAAACCCGCTACTATAAATAGCAAGTTTCCTCTTCAGTTTCTCGATTTAGTTTTTTCTTTCTCAGTTGAATCTAATTTTCTAATTTTCTAGGGTTCGGTTTGATTCACGCGTATGAGCCTTTTCTCATTGATGTAGTTTGAAGATGAGAAACACGAGGCATGTTCGTGTGAGGAATAAGAGCACGGATTACATTGTGTATTTGATAATTCACTACTTTTAAAATATATATTCTTCTAAAATTAAGCTAAAGTAATGTGTTATTGTGCAAATCAGAAAACAGAGGTGAGATATGGGCTCTGCATAAGAACTGTGATAGCACCGAAGAAGAATATGATCCTGTAGCAGTGGTGATTGGTTATTGTGAAGAGGGTAGCAAAAGGCGTTAGCTTTTAGTTCTCTACACATAAACCCAGAGGAAGCATGGGTCTAATGCAGGTTTCTTAGACATTCCAAAGGCCGAGATGAGTAGGTTTTCTCATCAGATTCCGCCTTTCAGACACAAGAAGAGGACAAGAAGGCTATGTCAAGGAGTATACTGGGAGCTTGACCCTGCATCAATTCCAGGTCGCGCAATAGTCTTATACTGACCACAGTTCCGCAGAGTATGCATTCGGTTTCTTAGATTAGAGATTATGTGTAGACAAGTGTTATTTAAGTAAAGCTGATAAGTAGCAGAGTCTGGTGATTGTCGAGAAAGGAGATAGCTTATGACTGAAGACAATGTTGTATGCAGACTGTTATATTTCTTATCTCTCTTTTTCCTATGCAGCACTCAAATCTGTAAAAGTCGGTACTTTTTATTTTCTCAATTCATGAAGCTGAAACACCATAACAAACAAATGAAGCCATGAAAGAGCTAAAAGAAAACTCATAGATTCGGTAACTTAATCAAACAAACAAACAAACTCCGAGGAACTCCAACAGATGGTCGATCAAACTCTATCTCTGGACGTTTATGTTCCACTTCTGCTTCTTCAATCCTTTCCGCAACATCTTCAAGGTAGAAGAAAAGCAAGATGATAAATTGCATTTAGTTTGCGTACTGATAAGAAAGGGAAAGCTCTTCAGAAGTGTTTACCTTTTATATCTCTTTTTGGAACCACATGGACAAAGTGCATTGCGGCTGATCTGCCCACTTTTGGCCAAGTTCGATCTCGCCATGTCCATCGGGGTTGACCCCATCATTTTTTGCAGCTTCAGTAAACAAAGATCAAAAATTTAGTAAACGGATGTAACATCAAACTAACCAAACAATGATCTGTCTGATTGTAAATGATTATCTTAACAACTGACATAATGCAAGCTAACTCCACTTTCTAACCAATGAATATCAAATCCAACCAATCATACAATACAACCAAGCTACAAACTAGATCTTATTCTTGTGCGGAGGATCATCAGTTTAGTGTAGAAACATAAAGTTTGTTTTGAAGATGGTGATGTAGAATTGATGAAGACTCAAGTTCTTCAGTAACAAAAAACAAAACAATTTTTTTGATCGAAATGGTTAAGAGAATCTACATTCTTTATACACAATCTCAATGGCTCTAAGCAATGTTACAAGTCTAGAAAAGTAGAGATCATGCAAATTGACGCATACAAAGGAGGTTATGGAGCTAAAATGAAAATGAGTATATAAAGTCAGAAGAATACCTCTCCCATATTCTTCGGCAATGGCTTGCCTCCATCTTTCAACTCTGTCATCTTCTTGTGAGCTTGCCTTGCCCAAGTAAACTTGGACAGCGTATTCTCCACATCCGCTATGGTGCAGTTGCAATTCTTAGCCGCATCTTGCTTTTGACTCGCTTGCAGATTCTACACATCAAGAAAACCTAGTACCACAGTCAAGAGACTTGACTAACATACCAACAAGTTGCTTTTCAAACTGTGATGTTCAAGAAAAAACCAACCTCTCCTGTAGCATCACGAGCTCCAAGATACCTCATGATAGCTTCTTGTTTCTCGAATGCATCTGCAAAAGTGGCCTCGCTGCTTCGACCCACAATGTACTGCTTGAATTTCCCTAGCCTTTTAGCATTCTTCAGTTCATCAGCGAATCCTAGAATCAGCATTTCATTCAAAGAGACAACCTTAGCTGAGTACATCAGTTTATCTCAAGTAACTCAAACGAACACACAGTTCCAACTTATAGAAAATGTAACAACTTTAGCATTCTTCAATTCAATGCGAACACTAGAATCACTTTTGCATCCAAAGAGACAACCTTTGATCGAATTCTAGAATCAGTTTTGCATCCAAAGAGACAACCTTTGATAAGTACATCAAGTTCTCAAGTAACTCAAGCGAACACACAGTTCCAACTTTAGAGAAAATGTAAAAACTTTAGCAGTCTTTAATTCATTGGCGAATCCTAGAATCAGTTTTGGATCCAAAGAGACAACCTTTGATGAGTACAATCAGTTTCTCAGCTAACTCAAGCGAACACAAAGTTCCAATTTTTTTAAAATGTAAGAACTTACGGAGAAGAGTGAAATCTTCAACAGGTAGGTTCGATTGTTCAACAGGAGTATCCTTGTTTCCTGTAAAGACACCTTTGATCGAATCCATCCATCCATGACGCGTCGCTGTGGAGGTGATTGATCGGTGCTGAGACGGAATCGGAGGCCAGCGAGAGATGGAGATGTAGAGCGAGTTTGCAGAAGACGACGATGAAGAAAATGGGTCGGATCTTAACCTGAAAATGTACTTGAGAGTTCTCGAATATGACATTGCTGAGCTATGGAAGTTGATTTCTGAACAATTAGGGTTTTAGGGTTTCTCAGGTGTCGAAGAAGAAGAAGAAGGAGAAAAACCCTCACCGTAGTGGAAGCCAAAACGTGTTTGGGACATGGACATTCGATTTTCGGTTTTCAGTTCAGTTTTAATTCGGTTTTCGTATTTTTTTTTTTTTGGTTACTCGGTTCTATATTTTTGGTTTAACAAAGTTGGGAATTAGTTAATATCTTTGTATCCGGTTTTAGTTTCAATTATGTTTTGGTTTTTAAGTAATTTTGAATAATATAAGCAAAAACATCGAATAATTAAGGTTTTCACATTAAATCAGATAATCCAGTTATTGAAATGGAAATATTGAATAATTCAAATAATTTAAAATATTTTAGACAAAAATATTTAGATAACTTAATTTATAAATAGTATTTTTAAGCTTTAAAATATTAAACCATGATATTTGAAATATATAATATGTATTTTTAGAAAATTGAATATCTTTTCAAGTTTTTTGTTTGGTTCTGATTCGGTTTCATTTTTTATTCCAAATGTGTAAAATCTGTCTAAATGTTTATGAATTTCAGTTTATTGTTTCGATTTCAACTATTTTAGTTTGGTACAATTCAATTCTTTGGTTTTGAATAAATGTTTCAAGCGATTGGATAACATATTTTATATATCAATATTTTCTTATTGATAAGAGAAAAAATATAACAGTAGCTTTTCAGAAAATCTAAAGTTTCTAGTCAAACTGGAGATATTTTTCTATATGGTACCAAGAAGTACTCTATTAAGAAACAAGAAAATAAATACTCATCTAATGGCTAAGATATCAATAAAAGATTATATGTATATTTACTTCGACTAGGAATTACATATTTGCAATTTGCCTATATATATAGTAATGTAGTCCCGACCTCTAATGCGCCTACCTTCGATCTTCTCAACACCAGGAAAAAAAAATGAAGATCTCTTTCTCTTCAATTCTCCTCATACTGATTGTCATTTTCATCACTTCTTCTTCAGGTAAATTCTTATTTTTGTTTCACTATATTTGGTTAAACTGAGAAAAAAACTGAAACTTAAAACAATTTAATTTTGTTTTGATTATATGAAACAGGAAATAATAAAATGGTAGGAGAAGCAAAGAAGTGTTATGATAGGTGGAAATGTGAAGGAGAAGACAAGTGCAGAGAAAAGTGCATTGCTATTCATAAAGGAGATGGAATATGTGATTTGTTCACTGCTTTTCCAGTTCCTAAGCAATGTTTTTGCCAATATGATTGCTAGTAATTTCTCTCTATGTATACAAAATAATAGTGCTTCTTATATTATAATAGGTTTAATCTAAGGACAAATCTCTTAAATAAACTATTTTGAAGTTTTTGTCACAAAAATAAATTGTATGAAAAAAAATGATCAAAATAGATAAATAAAATGATAAACAATAATCATTTTTCTCATCAAATGCTATTTTGGGAACAAAAAGATTTTAGGTATATCTTAGGGTATTTTCATAATTTTAATGTGATCAAAACACAAAACTAATCCTAAATATATTACGATCATATAAATAAAAATAATCTGAATGATAACCATTATGAGTAAAATATTTACATTGGGACAAAAAGATAGTATAATAGTCCCTTCAAAGTCAAAGTTCCACCAACCAAAGCAGAGAACATGGAGATTGATCTCTCAAGAGTTACTCTCCGGCCGTTCGATCTAACGGACGCTCACGATTTCTTGAGATGGGCCGGCGATGTTCGAGTGACCGGGAATCTCCGTTGGCAGACTTTGACATCGGAAGAGGAAGCTCTAGTCTTTATACGAGACGTATGCATGCCACATCCATGGAGGCGTTCCATCTGCATCGATGACCGTTCGATCGGATTCATCTCAGTCTTCTCTGAGACTGGCGATGATAGGTACAGTTTATTTATAGCGTTGGAACATAATCATCTTCTTCTTTTTTTGGTCAAGAAAAATATGCGTTGGACCACTATTATCTCAAATCTGTAATTACTACATGCTTTGATGTTATGGCATATGTTATGTTGGTCCAAAAACCTGAGTTAGGTCATTTCAACTCAACAAAATTTCAGATATGTGGGAAAAACATATAGCATAAGAGTAAGAGATATAATTAAAAACATATAGTATAAGAGAGGTCTCAATTCGAATGATCCATGAGACGTGACCAATATTACATGTTGTAGTTTCAGATCGAGGGATTAGAGTTTCAGTCTGAACTTCCTAGTTATTCAAAATAAAAGAGGCTATATTATCCTATTAGTAATTATCATCAATAATTAATTTTAAGTAAGTTAATATATTTACATTATTTTAGCATATGTTATGTTGGTCCAGATGAACTGAGATTTGTCATTTCAACTCTACTAAATTTCAGATATTTAGGAAAATCATATAGCATAAGAGTAAGAGTTACAGTCTTCTATTAGTGATGATCACCAAAAATTACCTTCTAGGTTATATATTTTATTGACATTTTAATATCTAAATGCAATGTATATCTGAAGTTTCAAAGCGCATATTGGTTATGGGTTATCTCATGAGTTTTGGGGAAAAGGAATAGCAACAAGGGCAGTGTCAATTGCAGTACCACAAGTGTTCAATGACCTCCCTCGTGTTTTGAGGCTTCAGGCTTTTGTTCAAACACAAAACAAAGCATCCCAAAGAGTTCTGGAGAAGGTTGGGTTTCAAAGAGAGGGTTTGCTCAGGAAGTATAGTTATGTCAAAGGTGAAATCCATGATGTGTTTGTTTATAGTCTTTTGTCCTCTGATTTACTCTCTCTTCTATAATCCCAAGTAATATGGATTGAGATTATATGTTGCCGTTATATAACTAAAAATGTTGTATTTCAATTTTTTGAAAAAACGAATATGGTTTGAGTAATAATCGTTAGAAATATCAAGAAACAATGTTTTAATAGCACAGATTAAACCATAGAGAAAATAATTACCAAACCGAACCATGTCAGGTAATGTTTTGTTGTGGCTAAGCCCCATTTAAATGTCAACCTCTCTGCTTCACGTCTCACCGAGTCGATAAGTAACGTTCCCCACCGCTAGGGAAAAGTAAACCACCTGAAAACCGGACAATAACCAATGTATTCGACCTACCAGACGATAACATTTATCAGAAACGTTAACCAATACAAAATTATGCAAACCAGAGATTGTACCAGTAATCCTTCTTTCAGGGCAAGAAGCCTGGTTGTCTCAGTCTTTGACAACTCGTCACGAAGAGAAAATGGATATAAAGTCTCAGCTACACATTACTTGAATGATTACATCAAGAACACTGAAATCCAAATTATCTGGTACGATACCAGCTCCAATACCTTGGATCAAATGTGGACCTAGAAACCCAAGAACCGTGTTTAAGTGATCAAGGAAGACACGAAAACAGCAAGAAACTCCACAAACTAAAAATGTAAATATAGCAACTCAAGAACCGTGTTTAAATTATTAAGAAAATACTCTTATACTCTTACTTTTATAGATGTATAAATATAAATATTTTTTGGAATAAATTAAATCAAAAATAATATTTTGGTAGTCTCAAATTATAATTTTTAATTTGAACTTTTATATTTTTCAGAAAATTTTCCGAAAAATATTTTTTTTTTCAAAATCTTATTTTGATGTTCGAATTTGTTTGATACAATATTAAAAAAATTATTTTAAGTTTAAGAATTTATTTATTTCTTTTATGAAATCTTAAACCCATCCCCAAAATTAAATTCTTCAAATCTAAATCATAAGTCTAGATTAGTTAACTCTATGAATATAAGTGTCTATTTACATGAAATATTTTGGTAATTTTGACATTTACGCTATATGTATGATAAAAAAAAGATTTTAGGGTCATCAGAAGATTTTTTTTCATAAAAATGCCACTAAAGTTTTTATAAAATAAAATAATCTATATAAGAAACTTTTATGATTTATATTTTAGCATCGTGTAAGTTTTTTAAAATATAACAACTAAAACATGTTAATTTTGTTTTCACATAATAATTACAATATTTGATAAAATCTATAACTTCTAATATTTTATTCTTTTTTTTGTATTATTCTAAAGTATTGCATTAATAATTTTTTTGGAAAACTAAAAATTACAGCAAGACCAACAACTAAAACCCCCCAAATAAAAATCTTAAAGCCAAAATCTAAAATCAAAAACAAAAACCTTAAAAATCAAAAACCAAAAACCAAATCTAAAAATTAAAAACCTAAACTCTAAAAAGCAAAAACCAAAAACTAGTAAAACAAACATCACCTAAGTAGTCCTAAAAGAATAAATATAGTGAAACTTTTAGGATGACATTAAATTTTTTTTATCATAAATATAGCACACAAGGATCAAAATGACTAAAGTTTTTAATTAATACCGTATATAAAAACTTATACTCTTCAGATTAACCAATCTAAATTTAGATTTTAGATTTAAGGGGTGGAATTTGAGGTGGTTTTAGAATTTAAAATAATAATTTACAAAGTAGAAAATTTAAATAGTCTTACAAAGAAATTTGAATTTCAAAATATAATTTCGGAAAAAAATTGAAAAAAAAAATCGATAAATATTGACAAAGTTATTATTCGAAAAACAATAAAAATATTTGTTATTTTTATTATTAATGTAAATAAATATCTATGTTTATATATCTATATAAAAAATGTAGAAATATCTTTTACTTTTTAATGACACTTTTGTTTTTATTCAGTTTTCCTCTTTGTGGCCTTGCTTTGGGGAAAAAGAATCTTTTGAAAGAAGTGCCCTTGAATATATTATCATTATAATGAAAATATGAGCTGTATAATAAGAATTATGAGTAAAATATTACATTGGGACAAAACACATGTTGATTACCAATAGTACAATAGTCCTCCAAGTCAAGAGTTCCACCAACCAAAGCAGAGAACATGGAGATTGATCTCTCAAGAGTTACTCTCCGGCCGTTCTCTCTAACGGATGCTCACGACTTACTCAGATGGGCCGGCGATGTACGAGTGATAGGGACTCTCCGTTGGCAGCCATTTATTACATCGGAAGATGAAGCTTTGGTCTTTATACGTGACGTATGCTTGCCACATCCATGGAAGCGTTCCATCTGCATCGATGACCGTTCCATTGGATTCATCTCAGTCTTCACTGAGACAGGCGATGATAGGTACTGTTTATTTATAGCCGTTGGATTATTATTCTTTAGATAATGTATTCATGTTTACTATATGATTTGGTTTTATATTATATGGTGTGTTGGTCCAAATCAATATTCAGAGACATTGTTAGACAGTAGTTAAAAGATTTTATAAGGAATTAGTCTCTCGACGGACGTCTAGATACTTATTAAACAGATTTTCTAAACGATGTTTTAGACAAATTATTTTGTTTATAATTGATTTATCGACTAGTGTGGACGCATAAGAGGCCGCCTAAACTGCTTTTTATAACACTAGTCCAGATGAACTGAGTTTTATCATTTCAATTTGACTAAATTTCAGATATGTAAGAAAAACATATAAAAAGTTAATATTATCCATTATTAGCAATTATTTTTGAGAAATACCTTAGTATAATATGTTTTTAAGTTTTTATCAAAAAATATTTAAAAAGAAAAATAATAAAAATAAATTTTATTAAATGATGTAAATATACAATTATACTCTTGGATTAACTAATCTAGATTTAAGGTTTAAAATTATGGGGAGGAGTTTTGGAGATGTGGTGTAAAATTAATAATTTGAAAAAGAAATATTAAATTTTAAAAATAAAAAATTTTGGTCTTTTTAATGCTATTTTGTGACAAAAACTAAAAATGGCTATTTGAAAGATTTAGCCATTATTTTTTAGTGATTTATTTTCATTATTTGATCACATTTAAATATCTTCTTACAATGTATATTTGAAGATTCAAAGCGCATATTGGATATGGATTATGTCATGAGTATTGGGGAAAGGGAATAGCAACAAGAGCAGTGACAATAGCAGTACCCCAAGTGTTCAATGACTTTCCTCATGTCTCGAGGCTTCAAGCTTTAGTTGAAACTAAAAACAAAGCATCCCAAAGAGTTGTTGAGAAGATTGGGTTCCAGAAAGAAGGTTTGCTCAGGAAGCACAGTTACATCAGAGGTGAGATCTATGATGTGTTTATTTATAGTCTCTTGTCCTCCGATGCAATTCCTCTTCCATAATCCTCATGTGGTCATTGAATAATTAATAATGTGGTAATCTAATAAAAAAAATAACTTTCTTTAGGAGTTGGTTTACATATATACACTTCATTTATGTGATAAAAATATTTATTTTAATAAAGATAATGTTTCCCTGAACGAAACAAATTGAAAAATTGATCTAACTCATATATGAAATGTAAACCGGAATGATCCACCTTAGAGGCTAGAGTTTGGAAATGTAAATATCAAACCGAAATCTTGGTTTTTTAACAAAACCGAACCAAGTTACTAAGTTAGGTAGTGTTTGTTGTGTCTATGCCTCATTCAAATGTCAAGTTCTCTGCTTCACGTCTCACCGAGTCGAATAATTGAGTCGATAAGTAACGTTCCCCACCGCTAGGGAATACCCCCTGAAAACCGGACAATAACCGATGTATTTTCCTTTAAAAACCGGTCTGACTTTTGGTTAAGGAAGACCAATTATGGCAAAAGGGTTTTATTAGGACTTATGTAACTGGAGTTGCTGTGTAATAACTCTGTTTCACTTACAACTATGAGCTTCCCGGCGTTTTCTGGCCGTTTTGCCACCTTAATAGCAGCGGCAGCAGCAGCTCCGGAAGATATTCCCACCTACACATTTATCAGACACGTTGGTTTTATGGGTTAAATCAAAACCGATTGAACCACAGATTGTACCAGTAATCCTTCTTTCAGGGCAAGAAGTCTAGCTGTTTCAATAGCTTCCACGCTTGTCACCTGTGAAGAAAACGAATTGGAGATAACAAAGATTCATTGCGCGTTTACAAAGACAGAACAGATAAAAATCTCAGCTACATTACTCGAAGGATTCCATCAACAACGCTGAAATCCAAATTGTCCGGTACGATACTAGCCCCAATACCTTGGATCAAATGTGGACCTAGAAACCGTGTTTAAGTGTTCAAGAAAGAGACTTGAACAGCAAGGAACTCCAGCAACTAACGATGTTCTTGTTAGGTATTTATATGAGACTCAAAAGCAAAACAAACTCTTTACCTGGTTGGTCTCCACTGAGTACTGCACTCTCTGCAGGTTCCACTCCATAAGCCTGTTGATAAATACAAGTGACCGAGAGAGAAAAACAAACTAAAATGTTTCTCATTAGACTTGTAAATATAAGTTTGTGTACCTTTAAGTCTTTATTCTTCTCCTTGAGGAACTTTCCTGATCCGGAAATGGTTCCACCGGTGCCAACACCGGCCATCAATATATCTACTTCCCCTGCAGAGTCTCTCCATATCTCTGGACCCGTGGTTTCATAATGAGTCTGCACACAAAACAGTTCACATTAACATAAAAAAGATAGATAGATAACGAGATTAAAAGAGAGTCCATGGACCATGATATATACTTGTGGGTTTGAAGGATTCTTGAACTGATGTAGTATGATACCATCTGGAGTTTTGCTTAATTTCTCTTCTGCTTTGTCCAGTAAACCCTGAACGCCTTTCTTCGTGTCTGTGAGGTGAACCTCTGCACCTAGTGCTAATAGAACGATTTTTCTTTCAAGGCTCACTGTTTCAGGCATTGTGAGCACAACTTTGTAACCTCTAGCTGCCCCAACAAATGCTAGACCAATCCCAGTGTTACCAGAAGTAGCCTCAATCAATGTGCTCTGAAGTTGAGTAGTAGTATATATATATCACCAAGATTTTAAGCTACAGGGTTTGATTTTAGTGTCGTAGAAAATGGATTGTACAAGTTAAATGTTGTACCTTTCCGGGAGTAATCAGTCCCTTGTCTTCTGCATCTTTAATCATACCATAAGCAATACTGGCAAATGGAAGATATCATTAAAAAAACAAGAAGATTAGTTAGGTTATATAATGTGTCTTAGAGAGTGAGAGAGAGTTAGGTTATATATACCGCTCCTTGACACTAGAGCAAGGCTCCATCATCTCAAGCTTAGCCACGATACGGGCAACAAAGCCATCTACGATGTTGTTCAGAAACACCATTGGAGTGTTACCTATCAACTTTCATAGAATGCAAAATACATGAGACTCAAATTGAACAAAAAAACTAACACGATGTTCTTTTTCAAATGGAGAAATTGGTGAAAAGAGTTGAAAAGATCTGGAGTTACTTGAGTCACGTCATCCTTGATAGAGCACTCCGATCCATGCTAATGGTCTTTGAAATTCCTGTAATAATCACCACAAAAGAAAATTAAAAGATTTAAAGAAAGATCCTGTAAGTACAACTGTAAGAGCAAGAAGACTGTCAGTCTTTTAAACTACTTCAGACCCGATGTAAGTGAAACCAAGATTATGAATTATTAAGTCAAACTCAAAAATATATCAAACAAAGATTAATAATCAGATTTTGAACATGGGAAAACATGAGAGTATCTATCAAACTAATATCAAGATTCAGCAAAACAAATGAGTTTCTCAGTGAGTAATGCAAAACACTCGCGTTCTTGAACAGAAATCATACATGACGATCAAAAGATGTGAAACTAACTATTTAAGTTGGAAGATTTAGGAGGGAAAAGGAAATAACAGGTACAAGAGAGCTCTTTACCAAGTACGAGATCTAAATCCGAGAAGCAGAAGAAGAAGAAAAGAAGAAAATAGAATGAATGAAAGGGTACTTGCCGGTGCACAAAAAAAATGAAAAGGGTACTTGCCTTATTAAAGACAGCAATAATTGCTATAAACAAAATGAAATTGATTTGCCTTTAGCCAACCCAAACTCGTGCGAATATTCATTATATAAACTAAATTTTTTGTTCTTACATTTACCAATCTTTTTAACTTTTATTTGTTCTTACCAAACTTATAAACTTTCCTCAAGAAAGAAAATACTTACTCAGGTCATTTATTAAAGGTACAATACAGTTCAAAAAGTGCACGAGATCAAGAAAAACAAAACGAAATAATACACATGTTATTACAAATATTATTAGACAAAAGATTGGCACACAATCCAAAAATTAGCTAGAAGTCTGTTTGTTATTGAACAAATGAGTCTACCAGAAAATGATAATCTAATACAAAGATTATACACAAAACCCTATGATTCATCTCTATTGACAAATAATTTAAAAAAACAAAAATCAAAAACCTAGAGAAAGATCACAATACCTAACTACCTAAGCTGAAAAGATTCAGACCCCATACTATACTAATCACACACCCCAAAAGGTTATAACACAGAGATATCAAATATCAACCTAACTGGTTATTTGTCTTAATTCTTTTTTTCTTGCTTCATCATAAACCACTTGGCATTGTCTTTAAGTCATGCAATGTAGCTCTAATCTGCTCTTGAACCAACTCTAACCTCCTTGAATACACTTCCAGCTCCAGAATCTGTTGTTTCCTCCACCGCTCATCCGTCACCGCCTTGTTCCCACCTCCTTCAACGCCATAACCAAACGGCCGTGTAAACATGGGGCTGAAGCTAAATGAGCCAAAGCCATGAGCACCACCTCCCATTGCAGCCATCATCATACTTGTTGTCCCATTCATCATCTCCTTCATCACAGGAGAGACACAGTTTTTCACAATCTCTTCAATCAAGCTTCCACTAATACCAGCAAATGCTGTTTCGTTGAGGTTGACATTGACATCAGAAGGAGTAGTGGTAACAGGTTTGTTGTCTTCTTCAATCTTCCCTATCCTTGACCGTGATCGTTTTCTCGATCCGGTGCTCAGTTTCTTCTCAACTCCGTTTTCAGAATCAATCTCAATAGCATTAGGGTTAAAACTAGGACTGTTAAAGGCTGAGTAGTTACTACCATTAATGTTAGTTTCCTCGAAATCCATTACATTGTTGTTGTCTTCAAACCCAATGATCTTCCCAGATTGGTTCCAAATCTTCCTAGAAATCTCGAAAGTAGACTGATCATGAGGGCTCTTAAAGACCACCTCTTTACCAGAACCAAACTTGCTCATCACGTTACGGTACTTCTTCTTCAACCGTCTTAGCTTCTCCACAAGCTGGTTCTTGTTGAACTCGAGCTGGAGTTTCGACTTTATAAGCTCGTAAAACGGCGCCGTGTCCGGCGGATGCGAGCGGGTGCTGCTGCCTCTGTACGTTGTTACGTAGTCGAGGAAGCCACGGAGGAGCTCGATCTCGTCTTCGTCGGTCCATAGTCTCTGGAAGAGGCGTCTTGAGTCATCGACGGGAGGTCTCTGGTGGACGATCTCCGTCGTGCGGTGCCATTTTGGAGAGGAATCAACCGGAGATGCGGTGACGGGGACGGCGGATCCAGCCGGAAGCGCGACGGTCACGGCGTTTGAGGAGGAAGTCGTCGTGATCTTTGAGACGGTGGAAGCCATGGCGAGTGGCGATGTAGAGGGAGAGTTCAGATCGTCCGTCTCTGGTAAAGACACGTCATCGTTCTCACGTAAATCGTCGTCCGTGTTAGACTCTCCTCCGTCTCCTACACCTTCCTCCGGATCCGGCGATTCTAGAGAGAAGACGGCGTCGTTTTGGTCCGATGACATCTCCACTTAACAAGACAGATCTGGCTACTTCAGCTCAGGGATCAGGTCAAGACCAAAGTAACCAGATCCAGATGGGAGAAAGGACAGGTGGGTTCACGAGGATTGGTGCGCGCTTGCGATTGAGTGGGTGGTAGGGGCATCTTCGGACCAACCAGGGGTAGTTTTGGTAGTTCATAGTTTTGGTCAGCCACTCCTACACGCACTTGCTTATTATTGCGGTCAGTTGTTTCGTGACGTATCTTGGTCCGAACCAAAAGTCAGTTTTGTTTATCTCTAATCGCTTAACATTTAAACAAAAAATGGTGAATTAAGGAAGCAAAAAAGCTAAAGATTTAGTATAGATGTCTAGTGTAGAACAAAAAATTTTAAAAGCATACAAAATGAACTTGAAATTACATAAAAGGTGATTATGCGATGGCTGATACTGTCTTGAGGTCTCACTTCTTCTTGGGATCACCAGCCTTGGTCTGCAATGTAAAGCAAGAAAAAATGATTAACAGAATCTTAGTGCGTAACACTTGTGTGTAATGAGTTATTAGTAACAATAGTCAGTCTCTTACCTTCTTAACACCACGTATCTTCTTGGCACGGTTCTTCCTTTCCTTAATTTGTTTCCTTGATTTCTCTATCTTAGTGTCAAGCCCATTCTGCAAATCACATAAACAACCGTATTTAGTTGAGGCAGACTAACACTAATGATGATCAATAAGAGTATTGATAGTAGTAGTATCTAGTTAGTAACTAATGCTAGACTACTATAGATAGTACATTCCAAGAGAGTAATATTGAATGAAGCGATATATCAATGGAGATAAGAGTGGAAAGAGCATGTACCCTGATAAGTCTGTACTTGGGTTCGAATTTCTTGGCGCTCTCGACATTGTCATAGATCAAACCAAACCCTGAAGATTTACCACCTCCAAAGTGGGTTCTGAATTTGAAAACAAAGATTGCATTTGGATCCTTGACCTCGTACATCCTTGCTAGCTTCTCCTTCAGCTCAGCCTTTTAAGTAAAAAATGAAAACGAATCTCACCAATTAAAAACCACTTTAACAGACTAGTCTTAACAATGGTAAAGATCAAACATACCTTTGAGACATTGGCTCTTCCAGGGTGAAGAACATCAATAACCTACACTCACAGTCATTCATCCGGAATCTTAGTCAGAGCTAAGTGAATACGTATCAAACACTCTCTCCTAGCATTATGTTCACTACTAAAAGCTAAAGGCACTGAGTGGCTTGATAGAGAGATATACACGAGATAAATAATAGAACTACTCACGAACTGCTTCCTTGAGAGAAGTCTGTTGGTCATGAACTTTCTGGTTCTTATGGTGACTGCCTTCTCCGCCATTGTTGCGAATTCTGCAAAGCTTTGAGTTCGTCGCCGGCTCCGGTGAAAGAAAGAGACGCGAGAGCAAAGCTGTAACAGTTTTATATAGTAAAGGACCTCTTACTTAGGGTTTTGTTTTGTTTTTTTTCCTTTTCTTTTCTGATTTTAATGGGCCGTAACTTTGTTGGGCTTTTATAACCAAGTCGTTAAACAAAGTACGTTTTGAACTTCATTTTTCATCTATAAACACACGGAAGAAACAAAAAAAAAAAGCCCAGTGAGTCTAGTGTTTTGCCAATGAGCTTAAGTATTTACAGCCAGGTTTGTTTTTATTATTAATTGTCACTTGTCAGCCTGGTGTATATTTTATTTGCAAATGTAACCAACCATATTAAAAAGCTAGTTAGTTAATATAATAAGATCATCTCCATCTATCTCTATATTTACCTCTATAATAATATTTAGATGTAAATCTAATTTCAACATCTCTGTGTTCTCTCCTAAAATAAAATTGCTATTTTTCTAAGATAAAATAATTCTTTATTTTTTACTGTATAACCAAAAATTGTTAATTTAAAATAATATAATAGATTTTTTTTTATTATAAAATTTCTCTATTTTAAAAATAAAAATAACATAATATATTGGATATAGTCTAGAAATTGTGGACTTCGCTAAAAACAACAAAATGTTAAACTTCTGGGAATGGAAAAAGAGTGATTAACTTTGAAGATAAGAAATATCCAAAATAAGTTTGTTTGTTTTTATTAGCCACAAACACACGAATGTTCAGATGAGATGGCTTTCCACCCCAAAGATAATTGAAGGCTGTACTCTGATTCGACCATGATGAATTCAAGATCGACAAAACAAATAGAGTCATATCTATATTAGGACAAAAACAACAACATCTACTTAATTATTAGTTAGTTGCTTGCCGGTGAGGACCCTCTTTGCATTATATACATAATAATGGACGACCATATATAATCAAATGGTGTAATTCCTATAACAATTAATATTGAGGGGAAGAAGATTTAAAGGACCGACAAGAAAAATAAGTGGAGGGAGATATGAGAAGAATGGTTGGCACTGAAGTGGAGTTGGGTACGAGAAGGGTACGTTTGATTTGTGTACATATTCAATACCACATGTCATCAATAAACGAATGATCATTTAACATTTTGCTTTGTAAGACTCTTCTAAGATCAATTATTATTTTATTTTATTTTGAACAAATGCTCAATTATTATCATCTTCTTTTAATGGGGGTGGCCAACCTTATTCAGTTCTTCATACTATGTCCTTATCAATTTTCATTATATTTTTTATTCGCTTACATTCACTGAATTTTCTTTTCGAATTGGACATGGTATATACATCATGAAATATGTTTAACTTGCCATTCAACACTAGTTGTGGTTTGGGTCGTTAAATCGTTTTTGTTTGGTGTTGTTCTATACATGTGACTAATCAAAATCTTACATTATCTTTGGCAGAAATTGTATATAGAATGTTTATTTCCTGAAAATATATTTTACAAATCAATATCGCCAAAAAAATATAGTTGTGGAGTAAAAAATGAATATATTCACTTATAGTTTCTACATAAAATTCTTCTAATCATCATTTTTTCTTCGAGTTGTTTTTACTGCCAAAAGAGAGCTTGTAATAGTTTTTTTTTTTTTTGAGAAATAGTAATAGTTAGCTTTCTATCAAAATGATAATTGCTGGCTTGTGATTGCATGGGAAAGGCACACAACATGAAACCACCTATCTACGTAAATTATTTGAATAATATTAATCATAACGGCCACAATGATCACCTAACATATCAAAGAAGATATTTCATCGTCTACATATATCTTTAGATTTCCAAGATATGATCTGATGAGCTTCAGATTTTTTTAGCATATGGGCTTACCACATGATCAGAGTCACATGTGATTGTAAAAAAAATAATTGATGCGTGTGATGTTTTTATTTTCCGTTTTTGGTGTCATCTGTATATACAGATATCTACAAAATGGGCTGATGATAATATTTTTGTCACAGAGCTTGTGACGACTATATTTTATGTAGCTATTCAAAGTTTAAAACTGGCGTGAATCTAATTGGGAGAATCGTATTGTAGTGTAGATATTGACAAACAAATAAAAGTCTCACTGAAAGGTTCCAACTATTTACACTATAATCATATAGTAACGACAGAACCAACCATGTTATATGCGTATAAATATATAAATTTGATATTTTCATTAAAATGAAGTGAAAAAGCTCGACCAAAGCAAAAAATGAAGTGAAAAAATAAAATACAGACGCATGTGGATGAACCCAATTTTCTAGTAGACTGGTCGGCAATAGAACATGGCCATGTCCCGGCCATGCGCTGCTGTGGGGCTGCCCTTGTAATTGACTATTTTGTTCTTCTCTGTCTATTTTTTTTCCCTTCGATTTCAATTTTCATTTATCCGAACGTCTTAAAGAATTTTTACACATGAGTTGTAAAAAAAAAAGAAAATTGTAAATATTTTTTATTAGTTTGGTTTCCATTAATCTAAGCTATTATGGCAATTTGATGTTTATATTTTTTGAACAGAAAATTAGTAAGTTTACTACAATATTGCTCAATAGCTTCCATTATTTATTGGCATCAATTCATATCCAATCTGTTTTACCCCCACATGCATTTAATGGAACATTGAAAACAAAATGTTCACAGCTGAAATCTATATTATAAAAGGATATAAAACTAATTTTAAATCATAGCTATACTTCAATTAGTTTGAAGAAATTGCAGTTTCTTGGTGAGTTACTCGAAATGAGTATTATAGTGCTTGACGTTGCTACAAATTATTTTAAAACAACTTGCTAGATATGATACTTAACAATAATTTATCTCTTAGAAATCTTTTTTCACAAACTAAGAATAGTATTGTTGTAAGAATAACCTCAAAAGAATTAACGAGGAGCTCTCTTAAGTATACTCGTGTGGTTACACTGTAACAGTCTTATAATACGAAACAATATGTATACATATGCAAAACCAGAACACAACGTAATCAAGATTCAACGGCATCGACAGGAAGTGAAGTTGTTCTTTTAAGACATTTTGGTAGCAATCTTTCTCCAAACAGCTTCTCTTTCACCTCGTCATCTTCGTAGTGGTTTTGCTCCGGCCGCCCCCTAGATTTTAACTGCTCATCCTGCATCTCTCTGACCTCGATTTGGCACTTGGCTTTAAGCCATCTTAACTCTTGCTGAACCTGATGTTCAGTCTTGTCAGCTAGCTGCTCATCGCAGTATAAAGAAGGCAAAAACGAGAACGATCCAGAGCCTGATAGATGGTTTATAGCGTTACTTGCTTCACAAGGAAACGTGATTTCAGGGTTTTCATATACTTCTTCTTCTTCCTCCTCTTCTGAGTGGTTATGACCTGAGTCTATCGAGCTAAGCTCCCTGCTTTCCTGCTGTTGCTGCAGCTTCCATATCTCTCTAAGACGAACCTCAGTTTCTCTTATTGTTATCTCTTCAAACCGGCCATGAGTCTCACCACACCCGTTTCTGCAACATTGTGCAACATTTGCTCCAGGGTTTGTCCTCAGAAAGTCCATCACGGACCCCATTGAGGTCCGGTTCGATACACAGTTGCTGCAAATGTTGGCATTTGCAGCCGCAGCAGCAGCGGCTAGGGACTCTTCAAACTCAGGGCCTGGTCTCCAACTAGGCACAAGTCTAGATATCTCACCGTCTATCATGTTGGCTATCTTTGTGACTCCGTGATCGTCCATATCAAGCTCTGCTACCATCTCTGTTGCAACGCTCAGTGCTGTATCTGTCTCGATGTCAAATGGGAAGTAAATGTTCCGGACACGCCCTGCAACAAAACATTTTCTTTTGTTCATTAGGTCATGTAAGAGTAACAGTAATGTGAAAGTGATTGTTGTTACCTTCTTTGTCTGTGATCCTAAGACGCAAGAACAAGCCACCATCATCTCGTCTCTTGCCTTTAATGGTTATATCAACATTACCAGAACTCTTGTCTTCTTCTTGATCATTTCCATTTCGACACTCAAAGAGCTCTATTCCATGAGTCTCCTCTGTCTCTGCTGGATTATAAGCCCATCTGTTCTGATACTCATAACCATTTGAAAACTGACGATTCAAAGAGCTACTATTCGACGGGTAATTGTAGTAGTCAGCAAGATGATGTTGCTGCTGCCTAACTAGTGGCCCATCCATATCAACTGACCTCAAATCAAACTCACCATCATCTATTCGTAGGAAAGGGTCATCTAGTAACTCACGAGCAGAGACTCTAAGTGAAACAGTAGCCAAACACTTCTCTATGAAGTATTTAACTTCAGGGTCTTTCACCTTGTACAATGCATCTGGTTTCTTCCCCTGAAACCTAAAGTTTATTAGCCTTTTAAAACAGAAAGAGATGAAGCCTTTTTAGTATAATGGGAGAGTCTCTCACCGACATAACTTTCTTGTAGATCTGAGCAGGGTGATTACACTCACTGTAAGGGTAATCAAACGTTACCATCTCCAAAATGCACATACCAAAGGAGTAGATATCAACCAGTTCGTTATAAGCTTCTTCGTATACTTCAGGAGCCATGAACTCAGGCGTCCCTACACAAAAAGACCAAACACTTTCTTGACCAGAACTTAGCAGAAAAAAAAAGTATGTAGGGAGGTTTGATGGGTATTATACCTACGCAATGAGCAGCGTGGGACTTTCTTAAAATGGCAGCAAGGCCAAGATCTCCAATCTTGACCTCACCTTGATTGCCATTAACGAAAATGTTGTCACATTTGAGATCTCTGTGGATTACAGGAGGGTCATGGCTGTGAAGATAATGTAACCCTCTCAAGATCTGTCTACACCAATGCTTCACCGCTCTTATGTTCACTCTCTTATGCCTCAGTCTATACCTGGATGATCCATTATCAAAAACCTCTCAGACATAAGAGAGAGACAGAACAAGCTTGTTTGCCAAGAGAATCTTACTGTCTTAAGGTGCCAGAAGTGAACATTTCAGTAACGAAATTGATGTTTCTGTTAGCTGTATCAACCCAAGAGGTATAGAACTTCATGATGTTCTTGTGTTTAAGGGTCTTAAGGAGATGAATCTCACAGTAAAGCCTCTCAAGATCTTCAGGACTCTGTAAGAAATCGTAGAGCTTTACTTGGTTCCATGCTACTTCTATCCCTTCATACTCATCAAATGCTCTGTAACTATAAATCATCAAAAGGAAAAAGATTAATGTGATGTAAGATCAAAGAAGCTATTTGTTTTTTGCAGAATCTGAAATGGGTTTTAAGTCAAAGCAATAAAGAGATCCAAAAGAAGCAATCTTTCTATTATAGGGATATGAATAAACCGAACTAGAAGTGATTCCAATAAGCAGAACAAAAAAAAAGGAGATCAACTTTATGATGGTTTTTGATTGGGAAATCAAAAAGATTCAAACTTTATGATGAAAGAACAACATGATCCATCACTAGATCTAGAGAGAGAGACTTGGTTCTTACACAGTCTTTGAAGCTCCTTTACCAAGAACTTCATTATACTGCAGCACCAACAACAACATTAAAACTTTGTTAGCAGAAAAACAACAACATTAAAAGATAGGAACAAAACTAACTGAGATTTGGTCAATTGAGAGAGGGAAGTTTTACTCTTCCATATCTTCCAGTAGGATCAACTTCAACAAACTCAGAGTAATCTGGTTCTAGATAACTCAGATTGTTCATCTCTTCCTCCCAATCAAGAGAGAAAAATAAATCTCAAATGAAAAATAAAATAAAAAGTAATAGTAGTATAATAGATCTATCAATAAATATCTCTCTCCTTTTTTTTAATATATAGGTGAGGTTGGGTTTCTTCTTAAATCATCATCTTGTTCTTCTGATAATAAAGAGCTGAACAGAAGATGTATATGAAACAAATGTAGATAAGAACAGTGTATCTGTATATACTCTCATTATTACATTATAATAAATACTCTATAGTGAGAAAGAGAGAGAGAGAGAGAGAGAAGGGGACTTGAGGAAGACAAGCTGAGCTTTCTGCAATAGTTCAGTGAGTTTTTTCTTCTTTTGGTGAGGTTATTACAGAGAAATACAATGACCTCGTGAGTGAAAGACAACGACGGTATCGTTTCTTGTGGAACGGTGGGTCCACAAAGGGTAAATTATAACAAAATATCAACAGTTTATCATTCTCTCGTTTGGAACTTTTTTTTATGAGTTCCTAACAAATAAATATTCATATTTATCTAGAATATTTTTATATAAAAAAATTTCATAACATGAATAGAACAAAATAGGATATCACGATATATTTTCAGACCACAAATATCATCCAGTAATGTATATTATTTTTTAATTTTACATATTATAATTATTTTAACCTATTTTATCCAAATTAAAAAAAATCAAGATCCGTATCCGCATAGATGATAGTTTGATTTGGTTTTTATAATTTAATACTTAAATTGATATCAAATTAGTTGGAATTCTATCCAATTATAAACCTAACTCATCATCCACCAAATAAAACTTTAATAAGCTAATTATTAAATCGATTTTATTCTTTATAAATTTTTAAATCAAAAAAAAAAAATTGTAAACAGATTGTAAACAGTTATGTATTGGTTTTAATTTGCACTTATTTTCTGAATTAGGAATAAACAAGTTTGATTAATTTTCATATGTGTAATAATTAAAAAATAATGTACATTTATTACTACATGATACTTTGATATGAGAATAGGTTGTTGAAGAAACATTTTTTCATTAAAACAATATTAATATCCGTGAGAGACTTTATTTAAAATATATGCAGATGCTCTAACCTATGCCAACAATATCTTAACGAGTAGCCTATTTCTTCTACCATAAAACAACAGTGCTACACATAGCTAATAAGTAATGTTTACCGTAAGAAGCTTTTAAGAGAAACTGTCAAATTAAAACCTAAACTGCGTTTAGAGACAGCGAGACAGTAGATTAGCTTGTCGACTGGATGTTCTGAAGGAGGCAACAATGGCTAGTTTGGCCACGTGTCAAGTTGCTTGCGTTATTACACATTACTCTCTCTTGACCATACATCAACTCATATAAAAATCATATATAGTACATTGAGCATAATCAATCATAACTAAATTCAGATTTATTTTATAGTTTTTGTCAAAATTTAAATGATCATGTTTCAACAATAGTATAAGTTACTTTGACCATGTTATCATGCCTAGAAATAAATAGTATAGATCGTGTCATGTAAATAAAGTATCTGGATCAGATTCTAAATGACATAACATATCTAATAAGTTTACTCAAGAGCAATTTCCATGCTTTTAGTTGTTTCTTTTATATGAAAAACACACTATAGAATAAACTTCTTTCTGAAAAAAAACTACCATATTGTTGATCTTAATTTGAAATGTTTCTGTTTAATACCAAAAAAAGAGACGAATTGTTTAATACCAAACTACCAAATAAACTAAATGAACGGAAACTTAGAGGGTGTTAATAGAAATTATATTTATAATAACTTTTAAAATTCTAAGAATTAGTGTTATTGGTTTATAGATTCTCATTTTCTCCCCAAGTCTAGTGTTATTGGCATAATAAATTTATAATTCTATATAAGTGTTATTCAAAAAATTTAGATTTTAATAATTTTATCAATCCACTAAAGTTAATGTTATTAGAAGTTGTATTCGTAACTTTTTAACTCATGAAACAAGATTTGAAGTATATTACATATATCCTTTAGATTCTTAAAATCATTATTATAACTTATTTTTATAGATTTTCACAATATATAAAATTCTCTACAATTCTTTTCAAATTTAATAATATTTTACAAAAAATTTAGAATCAACAAATTCTATATAAATATAATTTCCACTAACACCTCTTAGTCATAATTTCTCGCAATTGTATTTTTGTTTAAAAGGAAAGATGTTTGGGTGAATTTTCAAATCTTTTCAACAACTTGACCACAACAATGCAAACACTTTAGTTGTTTCTTATAACTAAACTACATTTTTATCATTATTATTTTGTATCCTTTACAATCACTAGACTAATAAACCCCTTGTTTACATCGAATAAACCCCTTGTTTACATCGGCAGGAAACGAGACCGAGACAGATTCACGTCTATTAAGACGGCCAAAACCCACAGTATCTTCTAATAAACCACAAGACATCCATTGGGGGGCCATATAATTCTAGACGAAGAACACATGTGCATGTGGGTGAATACAAAGACATGCATGATCATCTTAGCCTTTAAAATTGAAAAAAAAAAAGCAAATAAGATTTGGTTGTGATAATGAATCAGACCAACCACAAATCTTATCTCTTTGGCCTTTTCCTCACCCCCATTAAAACTTTATAATAAAGTTTTATTTTCATTGGTATTGATTTTCTCTTTTTTTAACTCTTTATAGAGATTATACTATATTGGATTAACTTTATTGCCAATAACTTTACTTATTAAATTGGAACTTCTTTAATATGACTACTTTTTCGCTGGTGATTCCGTGGTTGCCCGTACGGAAGTCACTAGTAAAGGTAATCCCAAAAGTAATCACAAGTTCACAACACCTAACTTTAATAAATTATTACTACTAATAATACAAAATTAATTTTATTAAGATACTGACAAAATCTGCATCGTTGTCACTTAACGAATATTAAATTATCTATGAATATCCAACTATCCATCTAATCTCTGTAATATATGCATCGTTGATTTACATTGTGACATGATTAATAACGTTTAGCTGAAAGACAAAAATAGTGGTGATTGTTATTGATACGATATGCTTGGACACAATTAGTATTAACAGCAAATTTATGAATGATTCAACGTACACCTAATCAGTGTTTATTACAGAGTCCTATGATTGATTAATACCATAAAAATTACGATTGATTTTCTTGTCTATTAGGTACACCGTACATATATTTATTTTATTGGATTTCTTTGTTTTACATACCAACTATATATGCTTGGTTTGCTCTCGTTACATAATTACTTATTTATTGTTTCATCCACCACAAACATTATAATTTAACATAATTATTAACATAAATGAAATTTATATAATAGTAAAAGTATCAAGTGTGAAAACGAAAATATCCAGTCATCTAGAATACTGGATTCAACTCAAACTTTCAACAAATGAGAAATTAATATACTCAATGGTCAAGAAGAACCTTGGAACAAAAATAAGTCAAAATATTATATAATTGCTATGAAAAAAACACAAGCCATGAATTTTCTTAAGGAGAGAGTTTCAAATCCATTAAAATTTTTAAAGAAATAAAATATGTTAGTTGGTTAGTTCTAAAGAAAATAACAAAAGCTTAAACTCTTTTATTATCAAACTTTATTTTTCGTAGTATAAAATTCTTATGTAGCTAACTTCAGTGGTACAAAAATGTTTCGATCTGAATTCATTTTAGTTTAACAATTTTATGGGAAGAAATTGTTAACAAAGGTGTATCGATTCGGGTTAGTGCTGGGTTACCATGCAACGCATAAAACCCAAATGTGATTTAGAATTATTGAATCATTGGATTAATACATTGAGACAATCATACTATGCTTATTAAAGCCCAGTATACATTTGAGTCCGGATCAGAACTTATCAAATTATAGGCTAATTAAGTGCTACATGAATGAATCTGCTGATTCGTGCAAAAAAAAAATATTAAGAACAACTAAAACTTGAGTTGCCCAAAAAAGAAACAGAGATTATATAGAATATGTGTTGGTAACTATCTTTGAAGTGTTTTACTATATTGTAACAATCAAAACATTAAGAAAAAGTTGTTTACGTGAAAGAAAATTAACAACTATGGGTACAATAACAATCTTTATGGCTTGGAATAGTAGTGCACATGCCATGAGTATCAAGCCAACCATGTGTGTTTTGTTTGATACAAAGTTTATCACAAACATCGTCGACGCATGGTTTCATTGCTATTGAATATCCACACCATTTCCCTGGAGGTGTAGGCGGCATGGGAATCCTCCCTGCGTTTCCTACTTCCATCTCTGCATTATTAAGAAAAAAAAAACTAAATATAATCGAGTCTAACTTACATCAAATATAAATCAAACTAAGATTGTATTTATTTTAAAAATCTCTATTTTACATATATGATGAAAGAATGATTATTTACCAGAAGAGAAGATGACGAGCACGAGAAGAAACGCTACCAAAAAGCTCTTCATATTTGTTGTATGTTATTGTTTGTAATCTTTTGTTTTGGTTATACGAATGTGTTATCGATATTGATTGAAAAGCCATGCAATAATACGTGCTTATATATTATATTACATACAAACGATGATCGCGCCACTAAATAATAAGAGTGGAATATAGATTCTGGCCATTTAATTGCTGTTATGATTTGTTTTAAATTTAGCTTGCCAATTCCGGCAAGAAAATTGACTAACAAAATAATAAGATGTTCAGAAAATCAGAAAACATTATCTCCTTCCATAACTGTGGAATTAATCTATGAATTAATTGGACTTAGTGATAGTGTATCACATGACATAAATTTCAATAAACAAAAAATGTTTGACCTGTTGTAGTCAACTTTTCATCAAGATTTGTATATCTAATCCAGTGTTCTTAAAATCAGTCAAGACAGTGTCCGCCTAGTCGGCAAATCAAATATAAGCGAAACGATTTTTTCACATCGATTTTAAAAAATATCGGTTTAGTTCAAAAAATCGGCCTAAACACTCATCTAAACAAAAATCCAATATAAGATGCCTAACCACCGCCTAACGAATTTTAGAACATTAGTCTAACCTTTATTAAAACTTAAAAGGTTAGATATACAAAATCTTGATGAAAAGTTGACTACAACAAAAGGTAATCTAATATAGTATTTAGAAACCCCATAAGGGTTTGTTTTGAACAAAAAAGAAGAAGAAAGAAAACCCATAAGAGTTAAAGAAGTCCTCAAATAAAAAAGCCCATGGGCTTAGAGAAACCCAAAACCACACGGCTTTCTGTTGCCCGCTTTCCCGCTCCTCTCCCCCATTGAAATCTCCACCTTCCTTTTTTTTTTGGTTCTTCAGTAAACGATCGAGCTTCTTCTTCGTTGCTTGAGTGGAGTACGAGACCCAGTGATAATCCACCTCGCCGGAGATGGACACACCTGATAAGAACCGCATCTCCGCTGTTTCGTTCAGTAACTTCGAGGTTTTCTCTCAATTCATAAAATTTTTTTAGCTACGATATTCTCTACCTACTTTAGATTCATCTTTCCCCCATAGTGTTTGAAAGCTTACCTGAACTCCCTCGTGCTCATCGGACCTATCCGCTCCAAAATTTATATGATTTTTGTGGCTGAAATTAGGTTTAAGCTCGTCATCTGTTCGAGTCGATTAGTTTTTTTTTTATTTTTTTGATCACTCCGTGTTCTCCGACGATTACTAGAATAACCTGAATATGCTTAAAATTGGGGTGAATCACATTTCGTTTTTGCTGAATCGAATTGCAATTAGCTAAGATTGGCAGGTTTAATCTGTTACACAATATGCAGGATTCTCCAGTTTTTCAATATATTAATGGACTTTCTCCAATAGAGGCAGTGAAGGCTGATCATGTCTTCCACTCACTGGATCTTCCATCTCCTTCATCTCTCTTTAGCTCACCTCAGATTGAATCTTATCGAGATTCCAGATTTGCCATCAAGAGGTAACCTTAGTTTTCCTTTTTTTTTTACTTTGTCTTGTTGAGAGAGGAGAAAGATTTGGTAATGTTTGGGGTTTATAAAATGCTGAGATATTTGTTGGTTATGTTTCTTCTATAGGCATCATTCTCTTGACCTGTCTAGTCCAGTAGTTTCCCTTGGTGAGAATGAGACTGTAAAGAGTAGACAAGATGTTCTGGTTCAGCTTAAGTGTAGTGGACCTGAGGAGATGGCGAATGTTTCTGAAGCCAAGCCGTTTAAGGAGCAGGTTAAGTTAGCTATTGAGTTGGCCAGTTCTTTGAGAAATGGTGAGGATGGATGTGGTAACCAAATGGTTTCTTCTGATGAAGTAGTACTAATGGATGCTGTAAATGAAATAGCAAGAGTCGGAGAGCAGTCTGATGAGTTATGTAAGCAGCCTGATGAAGCTGAGACTGGGTCTTGTGAGCAAGAGATTCCAAGAATTAGCTCTTTTACTTCGGCGCCTCAGCAGTTGTCTATCTTCTGTAATAGATCAGGGAATGTAGTAGAGTCTTGCAGTGTGAAAGGTGAAGCTGGAGCTCTAGACACCACGCTTAGCAGTTCGTCGCACATTGAGGCTAATGATTCGACTGCTAATGCTGAAGATGAGGAAGAAACTGGCTTGCAGTTCAATCGCAAGGTAACATTTCAATGTAGTGATCTAAACTTTGAGTAGAACTTTTCTGATAAATATAAGTTAATTCTTGCAGCAACGGAGTGTACGCAGGCGCTGTTTGACTTTTGACGTGGGAGGATCTTACAGAAGGGTACCTTTGCGTGATTCCACAAACGATCTTCCCCTTGGTTTCACATCTATCAACAAAGCTCCTAGTCCTCAAAATTGTCCACACCCCAGCAAGCAAGAGACTGATGAGATTCTACACATCCCACGAACTATTGGCTTGCACTTGAATGGTCTCGTGAACTCCTTAGTCTCAAGTGACAGAAATAAATTAACTTCCAAAGATGACTGTGTTTTATCTCGTGGTGAAGATGCATTTTCAACTCCTGTTTCCATAAAAAGAGATTTGGTTTCCTGTGACAACCAAATCATGGAGGAGGGTTCTGAGAGATTTATGGAAGGAGAATGGGTTGAGGAACTTGGCAACTGTAAACGCTGTAGATGTAAGAAATCCAAATGCCTGAAGCTGTAAGTTCTTTTCTTACCATCATTCTCCTCAACACAATTTTCTCAAGTTACCTTCATATCACATGATATCTTTTGCTTCATTTGTTACAGGTACTGTGATTGTTTCGCTGCTGGTGTATACTGTATCGAACCTTGTTCGTGTCAAAATTGTTTCAATAAACCAATCCATGAAGACGTAGTTATGAAAACCCGTCGAGATGTTGAAGCTCGCAACCCATTAGCTTTCGCTCCAAAAGTGGTCTTGACTTCTGCCTCTGCTACATATTTTGGGGTAAGATAACAATGAGCCCAAATTCACAAAGAATAAAAAGTAGACTCTACTACCTTGTCTTGATTTGATGAAAGTAATGTTTCAACGAGAGAGGCAGTGACATGTTATAATGCATCTCATGTTTGTTTACACAATTATAGGAGGAGGACAACAAGACTCCTGCTTCAGCAAGACACATGAGAGGATGCAACTGCAAGAAATCAGGTTGTTCAAAGAAGTATTGTGAATGCTATTTGGTAAGTTTGGTTTCACTTCTAGCTTTGTTCACATTTTTTTTTCTGATATTATGTCCCTCCATTCTTCTTAACCATTGGATGTTACAATGTCATGTTTATCAAGATGGGCGTTGGATGCTCGGCGAGCTGCAGGTGCATAGGTTGCACAAATGTTGTTTGTCACACAAATGGTAATTTTTCAAACTTCAAATGCCATATCACTGGAGTTAATTAGAATTATCTAAGAATTGTTTTTTCATTTATTTCTCAGAGCAATTCCACTTTCCTTGAGTAGTAGAGTCTGATGCGGTTACAATCAAACAGGAAGCTAAAGATCTTTATGATGACTTCTAAGTCTAGTTTGCAAGGGTATATATCTATAATAATCTATATGAAATGAAAAATAATATTGACTTAGGACAAAAAAATGTTTGTCTGTTTTTACTCTGCTATTGTTTATATTTATAGGTGTTTGTTATTTTTCGCACTGAAGAAAGTTTTGTAATGGTGTTAGCAAGTACTTGTGTCCTTTCTCTTCTACTCCTAGTTTGTTTTGGGAATTCGTTCTTGAAAGCAACACTCTGCAAATGAGACTAAAACAAGAGAGCCAAGCATTCAATTATCAAAACAAAGTGACAAACACAACAACAACACTTTAATTTGGTCGATCTTGTACAAAACTAATCACACTAGTATTTGGATATTGTCTCAATAAAGGTCAGTTTGTCAGGCATGGGAAATAAACTCGACTTCAAAACACATCTACCATTATAATGGCGAAAGAGCATTTTCAATAAAAAGGGTCCGAGATCTCACTTTTTAGCAGTAAAAATGAAACTTCGTTTACTGCTGCATTGGTGGCTACAGTGTTGGGCAAGGAACAACTGAATGTACGACTTGATTAAATTCCACATCATCCCTAGCTTCTACAAAGAAGAGATAAAGCTGAATCTAGGATGAAGAGGAGGTTTTTTTCGTTGAAACCAAAAGTTAGTGATGATCGTGGTATTGAATCCATAGAAGATGATCAGATTCATAACAGAAGGAAGATCATGGGGTAAGTATCAAGAAGAAGCGTTGCATAAATTATCCAAAACTCACAAGCTTATACTGAAAAAGTCATCATCACACCAAAACTGAAAAAAAAAACTGTGAAAAGACGCAAAGCATTAAAGAAACTAAAAGCTTAGAAGTCAAAATGATCGTTCAATTCTAACATTTCTTCAAAAACCTCTCTCTTAAGCTCCAATGATCTCAGTAGGTTCTTCGACCACAGTCTCATCAGCTGGCCTGTCAACCTTCACACCAACATCCTCTGCTGTGTAGTCTCCGTGAACCTATAGAAACACAAGCATTCCATTAATATAACCATTGACAATGCATCATACAAGAAATAAAAACAAGTCATTCTCTTCACCTCCATGAGCTTTCCGAGGTCGAATTTGGGAGCCTTGAGGATCTTGACTTTACGGATGAAAACATTCTGAAGAGGGTAGATTCCCTGAGTTGCCTTCTCAATCTCCTTCCCAATAGATTCTGGAATAAACTTGGCAACAAGTTCCTTGAGGTCACAAGACGAAGCTTCCTTGATCATAATCTCCCTCATTTTGCTGCGAATCTGAGCAATGCAACACCAACAAAAAAAGGATTAGGAGGTTAAGAGATAAAAAAGGACTTCGTTAAAACAAGAACTAAAAACTTTGATACTAGTTTGAGTAAGAATATATATACCTGACGGATTTGGCTGGACTGAGCATAGCAAGTTCTCTTGACCTGGTTAGCACGTCTCTTGGTGAAGGCAATGCAGAAGAGCCTCAGAGTGTAGTTATCAGTGGTTTTAACATCAACATGAGACTCAATCAAAGTCTGCCACTTTTTAACCAAGGACCTGAGTTTGTCCGTTGTGAAGTCCATGCCCTATGGTTGAAAAAGAGTAAAAACTCAAGAGCTCATAACACAAGAAAAACAAGAACTAATTTTAAGTACTTACCCAGAACTGGGTCAAGACATTCCTGCCCTGGACATCTTCAGCTCTGAGACGGATCTTCCTGTAAGAGTTGTCCTCATCACCTTGAAGATCAGCAAGAGAAACCTCGAAAACTCTGTGTTTCAAACCCTCTGAAGCAATCTGGTATTTTCCAAACACACACATAACAACATTTAGATACATTCAACTTGACTTTCTAAAATACAACTATCGCAATCAATCTAAGAACCATTGCACTAAGTTTCGACAAAACCTCACTACGTAAAGAGAGATTAAACGAGCTTGTAAGAGAAGAGACATGATACCTTGGTACCCTGAGTTCTGGAAACAAGTGTCTTTCCGACATTTCTGTGAGTGAAGTTAGAGGGAGCCTTGATATCATACCAATCCTTCTTGGAGAAAGGATCAACACTGCCATCATTCAATTAGAATCAATTACAAGACTGCTAATAACTTAAAGAGCTAAGAAAAAGATTTATAAATACTTACAGCTTCTTCTTGCCTCCCTTTCTTCCTTTGGAGATTCGCTTGTTCTTTCCGACGGCCATGGCTGAGGATGGTTAGCTCGACGACGAAGTGAGGAGCAAGATTTAACCTAATGAATGATACGGCGCTTGTTGAATTTAAACATGCATCTAGGGTTTTGAGTAGTGATGTTTGTCAGTGGGCATTTTAACCTAGCCCACACTTGATATTTTTAATACCCACCCAAACAAACTTAGATCATTCAGTTATAAACATAGATGGGCTTTTTGAAGCCCAACTGCTGAAAATATTGACAATTTAAAATTTTATATTTCTGGTCAAATAACAAAACATGAACATTTAACAATATCTAACTGAATTAAAAGATACGATGAATTTAAATGTATAGTAATACAAAGGAATGATAGTAATCAGTTTAATTACTATGTAGCAATTTAAATTATCATAAATTTAATTTTTAATATAAAATTAATTCATTTCAGCAAATATTTCATGCTCCTAAACTATTTACAGTGTTTGACATATCACCGAAGTTCAGAAAAAGTGTTTATCATATCACCATAAATATGAATATATTTTAACCATTTTAAAACAGTATATTTAGCAAAATCTAATACATTGATAATTTTATATTCAAATTCTTCAAAATCATGTTATTTGACAAATTAGTTGTTTTTGATAAATTAGTAAATAAATATAGTTACTATACAAGTTCTAGACTATAGCCATGATTACTAAAATTTCACATTCTTTGCCAGATTTGTTGTTTTCGTTCTTTCGTTAGGATTGAATAAAATTTAATTAACTCAATTAAACACCTCTAGTAAACAGTGTATATGCGAGTCAATGTATAATGACCCAAGAGCGAAAATCATATAAGCGAAAACAACGAGTGAACATAGTCTGACAACAAAAAGCTTAAACCAAAAACAATGTGAGCCAGCGTTTTTCCGCTAGTGGTGGTCTCTGATGAACTTAAGAGAGTTTCAAGCTTCTTAATGCAGAAGAGAGTAGGTTGAGTTTGGCGGGAGCTTTTTGCTTGTACTCTTTCTCCAATGCAGTTGCAGCCAGAGACTGAAGTTCGGGTGCAGCCATGTCCTTGTCCTCTTTGTTCCTGCCCTTTGAGAGCTGTGCTATTGCTGATCCACACTGGTTTCATATATAGATGAATCACTTAAATTTCTGTCACTTGGATGCCACATTGGATTAAACCGGTGTGAGGAAGAAATGAGATCTTACCAAGCATATTCCAAAGAGGGCTCTTGTGCTTTTACCACCGGTTAAGTCTATGGTTGATGCATAGTACTTTCTTGCTGCTATGAGGTTTTCATGTCCACCAATCGTATAGAGTACCTGATTTTGGAAAATTTACAAAAATTTACAAAACACCAGGTGATATAGTTCGAACAAATAGAACTTATTAGTTTTGAATTGATATTAGCTATCTGAACAATGCTCAAAGCTCCATGTAATAGTTCGCTCTTCTATTGCTACTTCATGACGTACACATATGAATGACCACTAAACTCCAGTCTAGGATGCATGCCCAATACTTAGTCTTAAACAGACTTTCTGGTGATGGCCATAAATTGTATAGACAAGGAAAAGCATGACTTATGTTTAGCAATGGAAATATTACATAGACTTACCTCGGCATATACTAAGTGGTACAATGGAAGAGTAGGCTGAGACAATATGAGCTCTTCGTAGCAGAAAGCTGCTTGTTTGTACCTGTTACAGATCATTAATTAGATCGGATTGAAAAGAGATAGAGATCCCAAAAAATGAAGATATATAGTTAAATGTTTGCTTAGTGAATTGTATGACAAAAAGAGGCGCACATTTGCAAGGAAACATAAATTTCTGCAAGTTCTCTCCAAGCATCATGATCAGCCATGAATCTACATAAAGACAGAAAAGCAAATAAAGGTGATCAGAAGTGGTATGTTTCAACTGATATACTTCTATAAATCCAGCTTGGGGTTAGTAAGTACTCACACTTCAAGATATTTGTTAAGATGTTCAATTGCTAAGGAAGGTTTGCCCTGAGCCTTGGCCATAGCCACCTTTCTTTTGTGTATTACCTAGACATCGAGTTTTACTTAACATCTGGACGCAGCTTTGTGACTAGTTTCATGAAGCAAAGATGTGGAAACTTACTTGATCAAGTGGATTATCCTCCAAAAGGATTGAATAGGCTTTTTCAGCCTCTTCCCACATTCCCTTTGCTTCTAGAAGCAACGCCTCCAGCTTTCCTGAAATATATTTCCAAGATGCAGCTCAGATTTGGGATCAAGGTAAACTAAGAAACTAGATGCCTGCAGAGCCCAACTTTCACAGAAAACATGATATGCATACACAGAAAACTCCAAAAAGTCAAAACAGATAAAAGCCTGTGAGCAAGGACTGGTGAATAAACAAAGCTTACACATGTAAGCCAAATGAATTCAGCTGGTATACAAAAAATTGAAAATTTATTGTTTCTTTTAGGAAAGGAAATGCGAGAAAAAGGTTATGGTTTACTCTAGTAGCTAGCCTCGGGAGTGGGATGCAAGCAAATTATGAAGTTCGACAAGATTGAAGAAAGTGCTCAGTTTCTTAAAGGTTGATATGTGCTTACCCACACGTTTGCTCTCCGGAAATTTCTTCTGCAGAACCTTGATGCAGTTCTGCAAAAATACAAATGCGCTTTACAGTGAGATATCCAAATTGTCTTCAGCAGGATTAATTAAGTGTGGAATTGAGAAGAATAATTTGCAAGGCCAAAGGCGATACCCAAATTCAAATTATATACATATATATATATATATATATATATAACGCATCCATTATTTTTACAAGATATATACACATACAACCCTGAATAAATGACGCAAGTAATTCTTAAAAATAGGAACATTCTCAAGGTACCTGTGCGACACCTAGAGATTGACAGTCCATAGCTGCAATTGCTACCTGCTCATATAGGGTCCACTCTGCACAGAAGAGGGTGGACACTTAGCCCTTTAGATTTATATAACAATTAACAAACATCATCTCTTTCATTGCCTTTCCACACTTAGTGGAAAGTTAAAACACTAATCAGCTACATCAACAAAACAAATCCAATCAGAATGAAAAATATATGACATGTACAGAACAAAAGATACTCCATAGAGAGAACAAGCCAAAGACATTACAAAAATGTTACTTTCTAGAGAGCAAATCATTACATGTACAAAACAAAACAAATTTTATCAAGACAGGTTCTTCTGAAACAAAAGTGTTTCCTTAATGTTGTCAGCTACTAAAAGTGAACAAATCAATGTAAGAAAACACATCAACAAAACACACTCAATTGAGAAGCAAATCAATAAGGAACTGACAATCAAACATACCATCTGGACCAAGAGAGGATCGCTTTCCCGGATCGTTCAAGATCGAGAGACCGTGCTTGAGCACAAGCTCTGATCGGCGAACTTTGAGCTGACGAACGAGGCACAGATACTCCCAAACACCTCCTCCTCCATTCTCAACTTGATTCTCGAGTTGGTTTAGCTCCTTCTCCTCCGTCTTCGTCACCATCTCTCTCTTTCTCTCTCTAGGCTCGCCGATTTGCTTGTGGATCTGTTGTTAGTGGGAAGGTGGATCAGTAAAGTCGCCTTTCTACAAAAGAAGACAATTAATTGATCCGGTTCGGCTATATATACATACCGATCTGGTTAAAATCATCGGTTGAATCCAGCTCGAGTTAATGAGTATTTTTACGTACCGATCTGGTTTACAATATATTTATCGGTTTAGAGATATTAAAAGCCCAATAACCCAAAACGCTGCGTTTCGATAAATGATTGGTACCAATCTGGTTTAGAACGTAGTCGGCTCAAGAAACCGGCTCGAGTTAATGCTCATGGAGTATTTGATTTATTGAACCGATCCGGTTTAGAACATTTTATTTGGTTTGGAGAGATTAAAAAGCTCAATTACCCGAAACGCTGCGTTTTAGATAAACACTGCATTTCGATGAAGGCAATGAAACTAAACAAAACTGTTTCGTCTTGTTTGTTGTCTTTGCTAAAACCCTACTCGAGCTTTCACTGCACTTCGACAATAGCGGCGACAGCTAAAACCTTTGAGGGTATGAAGACCGTTGATGAATCTGACGTGGGCATCTCATGTTTCATCTCCCAGCTCCCTGGCTTCCGCGGGATTCTCAAACAAAGGTTGTAAGATCAGAAACTCTCTGATAGAGTTTAATTTTGGTGAAAGAACGATTTTTGATTTGTTTAGCTCTTAAATTTGCTTTGTTGTTTGACAAGTGGATTCAAATATGCAACCTTTATGAAATATTTAAATTATTTGGTTGACATTGTGATCTGCATACACTGCATGTCTCCTTATATTAATGGATATAATTGAATATGTTTTTATTTGTGTTTGTGTTTGGTAGATACGCAGACTTTATTGTTAATGAAGTGGATATGGATGGCAATGTTGTTCGTTTGACATCCTTGGACGTCTCTCCTGAGATGGTTTGTCTTCACTTTGGATTGACACTCAAACTCATTCCATTCTTGTGTTTGTCTATGCAAATGCGATGTTCTTTGTTGTTCATCCATTTTCAGGATGTGAAGGAGGAAGATAAAATGAAAAGTTCAGATGATGTACCCCAAAGCTATGCTTCTGCAATTGAGTCGTTCAAATCTCTTTGCAGTGTCTCTGATGCAGAGCGTTTGGAAACTTTGGTTAATCAAGTCACTTCAGGGACTGAGGATGAGATCTCACCGGTTGTTCTTGATCCAAGTTCTGACAAGGCCAAGAGAACGGTATGGGATTGATTGCATCATTACATATTCACTTTTTGACATTATATTTCAGGCATTTTATGAGGGTTTTCTTATTCAGGCTATCCACAACTTTGTTAAAGAAAAATTCAAGTTTCTAGTGACCGACACTGTAGATGGTCCAGATCCTACTTCGAAATGCATCCGTGTGCGAGTGAATTCAGGAAACAGTGGAGGTAAAAGATCGAAAAAGCGGAAGGAAAGAGGCGACAAGCCGTTTGATAGCAGAGGTTCAGAGCATTGGCCAGCGGATGTTGGCAAGTTTCTCAAGTAATAAATACAAAACAACTTATATTTGACATTACATTTTGAACTGCATCTTATGTATCAGTATCTCACTTGATTTATGTGTGGTAACTTTATAGGTTCCATCTATACAAGGAAAACAAAGATACACAAGAGGCCTTGGGATTGATCGGAAAGATGCTTGGCGTTCAGGTGCTTCCCATCTCTTTTCTGTTGAGCCATTCTCTAGCCATTGTACTTTCATTGATAAGCTGCCATCTGAATTGGCTCTTCAATGTTTTAGCCAAAGTCCTTTGGATTCTCTGGAACAAAGGATAAGCGATCAGTTTCAACTCAACGTGTAAGTAATCTGTACCTGTTTTCTTTGTAAGATGAGTATCATTGTCACAATAATATGAGATTGTTTTGGGTTTCTAGGTAACTGTGTTCAAACAACAAGCTAGCAAATTGGCTGCGCTTAACAAGAGATTGTTTGGGATTAAAGTTGGTGACTTCTGGTAAGCCAACATATTCTTGAATCTTTGTATTTTGTTTTTGTGGTATTAACGGTAATGATGATCGCTGCTACTTTCCAGCCTTGTAAAAGAGGGCCTTCTCCTTGGGCAGCTTATGGGAAACAGATTTACCATCACACTAAGGTGAGAATGTAACTGGACACTGTATGAAGAAGTTAATATTATGTAACTTCCAAAATCTCTTCTTAAGGAAACAGTTGATGATTTTGGTGAAAATGTGAAAATATCTTTTACGCATGGATTGACCTTATATGTATAACTTCCTAATTTTTCAGAGGAGTGGTTGCGGATTCTGAAGAGACTATCAAAAAGTCTGCAGAATCCTTGGGGAAAAATGGCTTCATCAACTACTTTGGCTTGCAGGTAATATTTACTCTCTTTAGTAGCTATACGACTTGCGCATCTGTATTGTACTATTGAATATGGCTTCTCCAAAAAGGTCAGCTGAATCATCTTAAAATATTGCACTTGTATATGACAGCGTTTTGGAAGTGGTTCAGTACCAACACACCATGTTGGAGCCGCACTATTGAAAGGAGAGTGGAAAGAAGCAGTAGACATGATTCTTGATCCAAGAGAAACTGATATCCTTTAACATGACTTAGACTCAGCTAAATACCTGTAAAAACCATATTAGTGGCTCTACATATATTGGAACGCAGCAATCCATGATTTTTCTTAACTTTGAGCTTTTCTCCACAAAGAAATGTTGTAAATGAGGCCCGTGAATATTATAAAGAAACTGGTGACATTGACGGGACTCTAAGGCAACTACCGCGTTACCTCGTTGCTGAAAGAGCCATTGTAAGTATTCAGCTGCTCATATATTGGTTTCTGTCATTAGTCGGTTTCCATAATAATCCGTTTTAATCTTGGGCGCTTTAAAACAGCTGCAGTGTTTGAAGAAATGCCCTGGGAACTACCTGCAGGCTCTGAAAGGCATACCCAGAACTTTGAGAATGATGTAAGAATTTGATTGTTTAATATAGTTAGCTCCTTCTAGATCAGTTGCCTCTCGCGGCTGGGATATGAAATGCCAAGCTGGGGGCACAGATCAAGTTTCTTAGCTTACTGTATACGTGATCCTTGTTATGCAGGTATGTACATAGTTATCAAAGCTACTTATGGAACAATGCAGCAAGTCTTCGCATCCAAAAATATGGTACGTCATTTTTCTTTCTTCACTAACTCTTGGCCGTTCTGTATCCTTGTCAAAGGAGGTCTTAACTTTCACCCACTTCTTTTTGTGGTATGACAGGGGCCAAGCAAGTTGTGTTGGGGGACTTGGTGAGTACAAAGGTAGATGATGCGAAAAAAATAGTCGGCAGTTTGAACTCTGAACTGAAGGAAAACAGCGAAGAGGCATTGGAATGTGATCAATTAGATGATACTGCTGTTGTTGATCTTCCAGGAGAAAGGAGTGACCTTGTTAAGGTTATTTTCTTTTTGGGAACATCTTACTAGGCCGCCAATAGTTGAAAACTTTCATCGCATGTCATCTTGTGTGATACTTTGTGTTTGAAATTTAATTGAAGAGGTTTCTGCATTGTCTTTTATCATTGGTATTTAGCATTATTCATGCTGTGCTGCGTTCTTTTGTGTTCTTCAGGTTGTAGGTGTAGAAGACGTGGAAGCTGGAACTTACTCGACCAGTGACATCGTCCTCCCTCTACCTGGGTAAGTTGCTTGCAGATTTTTCCAATAGAAGTAGATTGAACATTTTTTACTTCTTGAAACAAAACTCTTTTCTCTTTGCTTCAACAGTTCCAGAGTTATTTACCCGTCCAATGACATTGCTGAAATTTTTCATGATTTGGCAAAGAAGGTTTGTTAAACTTAACTCACTTGTTCTCAGTTTATACTTTTTGAAGTTTTACATATCTGCTGATGGAATCTACAATTTTCTGCTTACATTGCTCAGGACGGTATCAGCCTAACAGAGAGCATTCATGGTGTAAAGTAAATACTCTTTATCTTTTTTTTCTTGTAGATTCTTTTTCTTGTGTCAGTCTGAATCACAACTAGCATCTACTTCATTCTACTAATAACAAACATTTTTCAGGGAATTCTCAATAACTAGCATGACTGGTGGTTATAGACGTGTTTTCCAGAAGCCAATTGACTTTGAATGGTACTTGAAACTTCCTCAAGCTTTGAGATCAAAGATTAAATGGAAGCAGAGACTAATTTTATGGGTAATTTCTGCAGGGAGTTACTGACGTACACTGACAGCAATAAAGCATTGGCAGAGACGGACCTGGACAGGATAGCCATGGATAAAGTTGAATCTGCTGAAGAAACTGAATCGATGAAATCCGTTAGCAACCAACCAGAATCCTGTGAAACCGATTTGAAAGATTCTGAGCAGACACAGTTGGCGCTCAAAATGGCTCTTACTCTTCCATCTTCTTGTTATGCAACAATGGCGATCAGAGAGCTGTTAAAGACTTCAACTTCTGTAAGTACACAAACTTTTGTTCATGGAGATTATCTTACATTTGCTACTTAGAGATAGAGTTCACAAATTAAAGTGGAAACATATTCTCAGAATTTGAATCCTGGTTTTTGGGGGGACTAATTGCAGGTTGCATATCACAAGACACTAAACTAGTGATTAACCCACTGCGAAGGAGCCATCTGCTCGACATCTTTGCTGGTTGTGCTATTATGTTTTAGTTGCTCAGAGTCTATTTAGAATCCTATCTTCTATTTTCATTTCTCAAGGATTGTATCTTCTTTAATTCAAAACGTTGTATACGGGAATTTTTTTCTGAAGTAAGCATCAAACCGACAATGAGACTTGTAATTTCTTGAACTTTAATGGATCAGATACAGAGACGTTAGCTACTCATTAGAGAACCCAAGACTACGTAGTTAACTTTGAAACAATGACATCATCTGATCAGTTATCTGACAAAAGTGAAAGTCTGTTTTTTCCAGGTCACAAGAGGTTAGAATTAAAATGATCAGCTTCTCAATCATCCAGCTTAGTAGTTTCCTTGAAGCTCTTGGACAACCAAATGGCTGTCTCTCTAGGTGAGACTTTGCCTGGACCAAATGGTCTCAGTAAGACATTCAGCTCATCGTACCTCTCATCTAGAAGCAATCTCGCACTGAATTCAAGCAATCCCTCCAACGCCTCGGCCCGTTGCTGATAAGAACTAGGATCAAATCTTTGTCTTCTTATACCAGACGAAGCTCTGCTCGATGCTCCAGCAGTTGCATTCTGATCAGATGAGTCGCTCTTGTTTTCAGGGTATACTTCTTCATACTGATACACCCCTTTCATAATCGCCCCTTCTATGTTTTGGCCTGGTTCAAGGGTGAATTTGTCTTTCGTGACTGAGCAGTCTAGTGGTGGCTCTGGAGGTGGGCTGTATGAACCTCTAGACGATGCTTTCTTCTTCATCTTTCCACGCACAACCGGAACAAATGGCTCTTCCTCGTATGATGCTAACGGAAACTCAATCTTGTCGATTCTTGGTGCGTTCATGGACACATCAGGAGATTTTATCTGGTGGAGAATACTGGTTTTCGAGTTGTACAGAGAGTCTTTGATTTCTTTTACAGGTTTTCTTGAGCTTGGCATGGAGGCTCTGCGAATCAAAGCTGCTGATTTTCGGTTGGTATGCTGTGACGAAACAGGAAGCTGCAACATTATGGAAACAAACGTTCTTTACTCTGCCAATACAATCTGTAAAACCAGTAAGGAAGAGCAATAAGGATAGATCACTTACTTGTCCACGGTCACTCTTAGGCTGTCTTGATCGCACAGGTGAGGCCGAAGCTCTCACTGGAACATAACTTTTAGAAGCCTCTGTGGTTCTACGAACAACCGTTCCATCACCACTTTCATCTGTAGGCAAATCCATTTGCCTTTCACGAGCCAAATATGCAGGCACAGGTTTTTTAAACGAAGAAACAGAATCTTCCTCGTTACCCCTAAACCTGCTTGGACCAAAGCTCTTGCTCTTGCCTGCAGGACGCCTTCTCTGCTCAGGAAAACTGCATCTCCTGGCGGATTCAGATTCTTTCCATTCCGCAGGCAACACATTGTTTCCTGGATCGTTCACCTTCAGATGAATCTTCTGAATATACGGCTGAAGCAACGGTTGTCTGAGAAGCTCAGCAGCCTATACAGAAGAAGACAGAGATATGATGTTTACTGGTCAAGTTTGTTCACTTTCACGTTATGACAAAAGGACATAATAATATGACGTACGCTTGGTCTGAGTTCTGGATTTTTCCGAAGCATGCTTTTAACCAGACACCGGCTGACGAAAGCAAATGCCTAGATCAGTAAATTCTAATGGTCTCACATTGAGACAAACAAGATCCTACAGACTTACAAGGCAGCAGAATACTGAGCTGGAAGTGGAGGAACGATTGATCTGTTAATCCTGTTTATTAGTCCTTGCATGTCCTGCAACAATTTCAAACGGCGACAACAGTCAGAAAAATATGACGAACATAAGCCTGACATAAATGTAGGTTTCAGAACTTACAAAAGCTTTGAATGCAGGCTTCATAGCTGTCATTTCATACATACAACATCCTGAAGAAAAGAAAGACAAAGATTCAGATGAACATTCTTTTATTACCTAGAGCTAAAGGTTAACAATCTTACCTAGCGACCAAATATCAGACTTGGACCCGTAGGGTATATCAGCTAGTAGCTCGGGGCACATGTAGCTTGGCGTTCCAACCACCTGGTTTTGAAGAAGGCTAAGGATCAAATCGGAGTCTGGAACAAATCAATATGTGAAAAACTTAAGGAAAATATACTTACTGAAGATGCCAGGTCATCTGATGTTAAGACCTTGGCAAGTCCAAAATCACCTGCCATTATCATCGAGCCGATTTGTTAGACTATGCTTGGTTGGTTGATATAATGTGACAAATTTGTTAAGTATCTCACCTAGACGTATATCTTGATCCTTTGTCAAGAATATGTTTGAACACTGGATAAATAAAATTGGTTAGTCCTGGGAATAAATTGTGTTGGTCCTGTAACATAACATCAAAACCAACCTTGACATCGCGATGGAGAATGTGATTGGCATGCAAGTATTCAAGAGCCATCAAGAGCTGAACAAGCCATTTGCAGAGTTTCTGATAACCAAACAAAAAAAAAGTTGAGAGATTCAGAAATTTTGTATCAATGGCCAGAATCAACTAAAGCTTTCTTTGCACAAACCTCTTCAGAGAAGTGTACACCATTCATTTTCTTTATGGCTTCCGCCCTGCAAGAAGAAGCAGAAAAAGTCAGTAACTATGTCAAAGAGCCACTTCTCTAGTCAGTAGGCAGAAAGTGCTGAGAAAGAACAAGCTTACATGTCTCCGCCTTTGCAATAGCCTATGATAATGCACACATAACACCCCTAATAGCATACATCCATAGACCATAGAGCTGGTTAGATTTTTCAAGTGTTGTACTTAACGAAAAGGTATGTATAGATATTACCTTTTCAACCCAAGAATCTTTATATTCCACAATGAATGGATTGTTTATCTTTCTAATCAACTCCATCTACAAGGAGATAACAGAAGGTTATTAGTCTACAGAACAAAAGTCAACATCTATAGCTCAAGAATGCTGTATGATCCATAACAGAGATTAAACAAAAAAGAAACTTCAAACTCCATGTTTCATCTAAGAAGTGACAAAAGGAGCTCCGTTTGTTCTAAATATATATGAATGTTTCAGAATACAGAAGAGATTTAAAACAACCTCTTGATGAGCAGATCTTCTTGTCCTACCAGTCTGCCGAGCAAGCCGGATTTTCTTCAGAACATACCTTTAAACATCAGAAGGAGCAGAACAGAACAGTGAAATCAATTTTCAGAAAACATGACTAACGCTGTGTTTAGGTGTAGAACTTACAGTTTCTTCTCATGCTTATGTCTCACAAGATGAGCTGACCCAAATGACCCTTTCCCAATTTGCTCAAGTACCTCGTAATGCTCCATTGACACACTCTAAAATTCACCTCCTTTGTCTTAGTTTTCGTCTATAGAATCTGCCATCAAATACATTGTACGATTAGCTTATCCTTCAATCATGTTTCTCGAAAATCAACACAAAACCATACCTTTCTGAACATTATAACTACAACATGACATAGAACGAAGCAAAAGCACTCAGGAACCGGAAAAAAAAAAAAGAACTGAAACTTTCTTTCTTCGATTCTTCTAAAGGTATTGTAAAGACTAATCTCCACAAACTTAAACGTAAACTTGACACGAAACAGAATCTTCAATCATATAGCCCGATCATAAAAATCGAATCTTTCGTCGTATAACACGCAATGCTTAAGAAACTTCTAACGTTATATTGTGTTCTCTAATGTGAAAAACGAAAACTTTTCTGAGATAATTAAAATTACAGATTCAACTCGCATTCACAGCTTTTCTGAGCCAGTCTTAACACAACGAAGAACACAGCATTTTTGCTAAAAAGGAAATAAAAACGGTTACTTTGGTTCGAGAGAGCGAGACCAAACCAGAGAACGACGTCGTTGTGAGATTCAATCGGCAGATTTAGAAGAAGAAGTTGAGAGTAGGAACTTGCAGCATTTTACGAAGGAAGCTACTAAACGGCACCGTTTTTGGAGAAATAGCAGAGGCAGTGAAGAAGAGGCATTAAACAAAAACGAAGGAGAAACTGGTTCGCCACTAGACCTGCTCTTTTGAGAGGAAAACGACAGATTTTGCTCGATGGAAGTGAATAAAGACTTTGTAATTTCCTTATATAAAATTTCAGACAACAATATACTTTAATATTTATTTAATGTTTTATAATATAAATATCTGATTCACCCCTTTGCCCATATGATGTGACTTTTACTTTATTTAGTTATTGTTTTGATTTTTTCTAAATGGAAAAAGCATAAAATGACAAGTTCGTCTTGAGATAAGATATATTATTTTTTTTGTAGTTCGTGCATTAACGATTTATTAGTATTATTTGATCAATAATTGATTAGGTCGCGTTAGACAATATTTGTATTTGAAAAGTTAGTGAGTATTTTGCTATATATGTAGATAATAGCTTTTGAGTTTCACCAAAAAAAAATATTGTCTTAAAATTTCTGTATACGTCCGTCCTGTGTTTCCAAAAAATACATATTTTAGATTTTCACACCTATTAATAAAATACAATAAATATTAACTATAAATGCATAATATTTTGAGATTTGTTTTTTTTTATATTTCTCAACCAATAAAATTTAACTAGCGCAATCAAATTTATTGAAGTTTACAATTATTCATTATTGATTGATAAAAATTATATTAAAAATAAAAAGTATTAATTTTTGAAACATTTTTTTCTTCGAAACATGTATCTTTATAAAATGGATGGAGTATTAAATAATAACACTAAGAATTAAATGTATGATATTACGTGTGACCTACATGTATGATATTTGTTCATGTTTTTTTTATTATCTAACTATTTATTTATATATAATGTAAAACTACTATAACAGTATAGAAAATTAATATGTTGACAAAAAGAAGACAGTATTAACAGAATTTGAATTTTCCATTGTTATACAGAATTAGTAACGTTCTGTAGAAAATACTATACCAGTAAACATCATAAATACGATATTTAAGTTATTATTTAATACTACTAGAGTCCAACACAAACTTCTCAACAATTTCAAATTTTAAACAAATGAGAATAAATAAAATAAAGTAAAACTAAAGATAGGTTGATAATAAAAAAAAACTCATTGTCATTATATGGTGTTTAGAAGAAAGAATGTCTTCATCGTCTAATTTTCTTGTTTTTTTGGCAAAGTCTAGTTTTCTTGTTAATGACCTAAAGTCTTCTTTAAACTGAAAAAAATATTGGTTGTAACTGATAGAATACCACTAATTGTATACAAATTGTTTGATTTTCTCTTAGTTTGTCTTTTAATGTTGTCTCTTGAACAACTTTTTGAATGATTGTAGACTATTGTACAGGCAAAAAAGAATGATTTCATAGTTGATATCTTCGTTCCACTCATCCACGTCAAACACAGTAAGCATTGTAATTAAAATATAAATAATTAGGGGTCGTTATAAATTTTCTAAAATCTAAAGTGTCATTTTCATGGGCAGATTATGTTTCGGCATTATCAAGCTCACGGTTAAGTGTAGCTTAAATAATTATAATAAGAAAATTAAAGAACACTTATCCATCTAATCCACTTGTGTTTCTTGTCGTCTCTTTGAGATCAGGTGTATATAATTACAGGCATGAGTCATTTAAATGTGTATAGTATTTACTAGTGCTGCTCAATATATATGTTTACCTAAACATGTATTAATACTGACATATATGTATCATAGTGTATGTTACAAAAAAAATGTATCATAGTGTATAAACACGACATCACTGGTGCAAAGTAATAAACGGTCAATACATTAACATAGTGGCACCCAACAACAATTAAAGATTTTTTTCCCCTCGAATTTATTAATCGACAGAAAAATAATTTAAAAAAAAAAAATCTAGTGCGAATCAAACATGTCCATGTATATTCACCACTAATATAAAATCTTTATGCAAAAAAATATCTAGCTTTTATATTTTTTGCAAAGGTTTTGTTCGTCTTACTTCACACCCACTTATAACTTTTCCTTCTGCATGAAACTATTTATTAGACCTTTAGTGGTTTAGGGCAAAGGCAAACCCGCGTGAGCATACTAAATTTTAATAACCACGTCAACGGGAAATCTATTTTCTTTTCAAAAGATCACCAAATTACAGCTATGTAACTCTTATTATTTTATTTTGTGATTTATTGTAGAATTGTTCAATCAAAATTGTAAGATGTTCAGTGTTAAATCCAGTCAAATTGTAGCTGCATTCTCTACTAAATCCTTTCTGTTATAGAATATGAACTCGAAAATTTAAAATGAAAGTTCAAGATGATAAATAATATTTTGATTCTAGTAGAAATGACTAAAATTGCACTAAATCTTTAATATTGAATCAGTATACCTAGTTTTAGCTTTTGAGACTACATCAATATATACATTTCTATGATTGTATCCCTGATAATATATGTTTGCATACCCCTCATGTAATGTGCAAATCCTTGAAATTGAATATCACTTAGTCTTAGTTAAGAATTTAAATCATAAAATCAGTAATATATGATTTTTATATTGAAAAAAACTTTTAGTACATATTGATTTGACACTCAATTTCAATTTGCTTTTTATCAAAAAAAATATTGAGAATCCAATAAAACCCGAAAGTACTGAGAACCGGGCAGGCCTAGTATATATTGGGCTTACAAAAATATTTTATAAGCCTAGCAAGAAAAATTGTAAATTCGTATTGGGCTAGTGAAGTGTAACCTGCTAACACAAAAAGAAGTTTATAAAACGACGTCGGTTGATTCTCCGTCTTCCATTACAAGTCTAATAACTTTCTTCAAACTTTCTCCATCTTAAGATTCCTTTGTAAGAAAAACGATGTCTGCCGAATCATCCAGCTTAATCCCTAAGGGACAGGTGAATTTGTTTGTTTAACTTTATTAGATTTTATTATTTCATATGTATAATGAATTTCACTTTATGGGTATGAAGAATATCTAGGGTTCTTCTCATGTATTTGATTTTTTCAGGTTGATTTGCTAGATTTTATTGACTGGTCTGGTGTTCAATGTCTAAACCAAAGCTCAAGTCACTCCTTGCCGAATGCTCTCAAGCAGGTTATTACTAGTTCAATGTGTTTTCGTTAGAAACTGGAACTGAATGTTTGATTGTTGTTTTTATGATCTGAAATCGATTTTCTATGTTCATGAACATAGGGTTATAGAGAAGATGCTGGTTTAAACCTGGAGAGTGATGCTGATGAACAACTTCTTATTTATATTCCTTTTAACCAAGTTGTCAAACTACATTCTTTTGCCATCAATGGCCCTGCAGAGGAAGGTAATGCTTTAAAAGATTTTATATATTGAAAGCATTACATGTTTGTGTTTTTAGTATTGTCTTAATACTTTTTGCTTACGTATATAAACTTCCAGGTCCTAAAACGGTGAAGTTTTTCTCAAACAAAGAGCACATGTGCTTCAGGTAATGTGAATATTTTTTTTACTCTATCTAATTATCATGATTATCGTGTTTAATAACTCAAACCTTTTTTAATACAGCAATGTTAATGATTTTCCTCCAAGTGACACAGCTGAACTAACTGAAGAAAACCTTAAGGTAAGGACTCTACCTTTTATTCATTTAGTAACATGTTCTGGCCATCTGTCTTGAGACGTCTGTGTTCAAATCCATTTACAGGGAAAACCGGTCGTCCTTAAATATGTTAAGTTTCAGAATGTTCGTAGGTAAAGGTTTCACCATATTCTGTACTATATTATACTTGCTCAACGAAATCACAAGCTCTACCTAAGCTTTATCTACTTGATTCTATAGCTTGACGATCTTCATTGAAGACAACCAATCAGGTTCTGAACTCACAAAGGTTCAGAAGATTGCTCTCTACGGCTCAACGTAAGTCTCAAAATCATTTGTTACTAGAATGTTGGTTTTAGACGCTTAGCTCGTTTATACCATAATCTTACAATTACAGGGTGGAGACAACGGATATGAAGGGGTTGAAAAAGATTGAAGATCACTGAGCAAACCAAATGGTTATAACCATATATGTTCGTTTATCACTTCGATGTCTTGTGTTCTGTTGTTGGTTTCTTTCCTTTTTCACTTTTTGAACGTTTAAACTTGAAATAGACTAGAACTTTGTATTGTCATTAAGTGGTAGCAAACTGATGCAAAACATCTAAATTTATACTGGCAAACACAAAGGCTACAACACGTTTCTAAGTCCCAATAGAAAGAAAAGGAACAAAGATCAGCATAATATGTATGTACATATTCAAAAATGACAAAAAAAAAACAAAAACTAAGCTCTATATGGTAAGTTCCTTTTGATGAGTGTTATTACCAATGCCTTCTTTCAGACCTTGAAGGCATAGATGCAATGTTCTCTGCACACTATCTGCAACCAACTTGAGTTTCCCTTGAGTCAAATCTCCTGCAGTAGAACCGTTTACTTCTACTGTACGGCTAACTCTCTGTTTACACTTCTCCCAATCATCAACACGTTGCCAACAAGCCCGACCTCCATGGCTTCCTTCCATTCCAAGAAACGTCACGCTAGGATTATCCCCAAAGGTATACCTTAACCTGACCGATACACAGTAAGGCAACCACGCTGCTCCTCCAGCTGCGTTCACATGAGGTATGTGCGCAGGATCAAGAACTACAGTCAAAGCAAAGACAACCGTGTTCTGAGGCCGGTCGAAATGGATATTGCTTTTAGCTGCACAACTGTGTTCTGCATCTGCACCGGAATGATTCTCTAGACATAGCTCGATTCGAGGTCTCTGTGCAGGAGCAATCTCTCCAGCTTGTAGTGATTGTGATAAACCTTTTTTCCAAGCTATTAGTTTTAGAAACTCCCTTAAGACTGGTATGGGTACTGTTAGGAGTGTTATGAACGACGCAACTCTTGAAGCATCATAAGGCTCTGATGCAACACGGCGGCTGAAATAGTCACAGATTTCTCCAATCTCGGATTGAGTTAAATCATCTTTAGCAACAGCTGGTGAACCGTTTTGCTGTTGCTGGTTATTGAATCGCCTTACACTAAGGACTTGAAGAAGAAGCTGAACTCTATGGACACTCACTGCAAATACATAGCCACTAGAAAGGAAAAAAAGACAACTAAGGTTAGCATAAAAAAGATTAATGTATAAGACACATGATTTGCTAAGTTCTTGGTTTGCATTACCCGACAAAGAAGCGTAACGCTGGTTGTTCTTGGTCTAAATTCAAGAGAGCACCTTCGTCATTCTTCAAGATTGAACCTAAGATCTCTCTTAAGAGATCTGGTAACTGAGCAAATAGCCACAGTACTCCCAGATATTTAAGGATACCACGCAAAACTTTTTTAAGAGCCACAAGAGGAACCCATCCTCCGCCATAGCCACCATCATCACCTAAACCGATAATCGCTGTGTTTAATTCGCCTCTTACATGTGCTGGCACACCGCTACCTGGTGGTCTACGTCCAGACAACCCTGAGCCAACCACAAAAGATCCTGAAGCAACACGGCTCATCACGGCTCTTGACATTGCACTAGAGGGGGAAAAGTTAACTCTGTTCCCACCGCTTCCAGTTGGGTTTGCATTGTTTGGATTTGTTGCTCCTTGGCTACCTGTCAGATTCGGTTCTAAACCATTCAATTCTTGAGCAACATGCTCCATGATGAAAGGTCTGAACTGGGGACACGGCAAGGAGCCTCCAATAGAAGCACCACCCTTGGGTGGAGTTGCTGGTTGCAACCAGACTTGATCTCCAGCAAAGCATCTCATGTCCACTGCAAAACATTTACGGTATATGATCCTTATCCAATAGGGTCCACGGAGTACTACAGAGACATCAATGGGCAAGAGAGAGCTAGGAACGATTCCAGGTCCGCTTCTCCCTGCAGCTGCTAGCATTGCAACTCCATGGAAACTTCCACCAAGTGGGATTGGAGCAGGAGAAGCAACAGTATTTCCTAAAGCGGCTGAGGCAGGCTGGCCAACAGCGTTAGGAGCTGGTAACGTTGAAGGGGTACTGATTCCTTGAGTTTGTTGTATCTGATTTGATTGTCTTGAAGTCGCTGTGGCAGGTATGGCAGGCATGCCAGTGGCAGTACTAGCTCGGGCAGGTCGGGTAGCAGCAGCTAATGCAGTCAAAGGCCCAGCGGTAAGGCGAATGCAATCCAAAAGAGATTCCACCTCTGCTCCATTTATGAAATCCTCCAAAAACTGTGCAAGAATAACCCACAATGAGGAAAAGCATAGACTCATAGCACTTGAGAATTAAAACAATCACACAAAGAGATCGATCATTAAGTTGTGCTAACAATTCACCTTAGTATGTGGCCAGTGTTGATCAGGAGAGACATGCATGGTGCATCCATCTTTTCCTGATTCCCACTCGACAACAAAACGCGCCAAAATGCCTGAACCAAAGCTAAACCACAGGCTTGTTAATCCTACTGCCTCAATCTTGAAAGCCCTCCATCTATCAACTGGCTCACCACTGCCTTTCCCTCCAGCAGGTCCTTTAATAGTGGCATTAGCACCAGACTCTTCTGTTTTTTCATCTGGCTTTATGCCAAGTAGTTTCCGCATACCAAGGGAGAACATTCTAGCATTTGAAAGCCTCTGTATGTCGGCCACAAGCTTCTTTATACTATCGGCTTCCACGGATTGATAGCTCAGAACAACACCTTCCGAGTCATAACGGATATGGGAATCAACATCAGACGAATTCGCAATGTGAACACCAGATCCCCACGGTGTGGTTTTGCTTCCCTTCTGAAGTTCCCAGAGATCCCTGAAGTGTTGATCATTTATTTTCACATCCCAACACATGCTTCCAGGTGTACCAAGCTGCAAACATATATGTTGCCAGGAATCATTCTGAGCAAATGGAAGCCGGAACCATATATCTGAAAATGCATCTCTTAATCCCATTTCCTCAACATATTGAATATCAAGTGCCTCCATCTGACTAGTTAGTTTGGCATGCTTTATGGACAACGAAGAATGCCTGACCACGTGGAGAAGAGCATAGACAAAAACACTTGAAGGTGCATTCCCCTTGTTTGCTTCAGATATGAGATTCCCATAGCTGCATCCAGAAGTTTTTGTTGATGTTGCCACGGTAGTCGATAGGGTCTGTGATCTATGGTTCCAACTCTTCACTAATTCACTCTGCACCAATTCAGAGGTTTTACTTCTCTTATTGGGATTAGCAACACATTCCACTCCCTGGAGAGATGGAATCAATCTTAGCAAATCTGAAGCTGAACGTTTCCGGGACTTCTGGTCTTTTCTCAACAAAGGACCATCGGAAATAGTTGCAAGATCAGCTGCTTCAGCTGCAAATAAAAGGAATTAGGAAAACCAGTATTGAGAAAAGTTACATGACAAAAGGCTATGAGAATGTTCTTACATACGGGAAGAGGTGAGAACGAGGATTCAGTGACAATTGACTCAGAGACACCGTTCTCAGCAGTTAGGGATGGAGACAGTATCGTGGATAACTCCTGGTTAGAGTTAGAAATACTTGTCTTCTTCCCAGGTGGAGATGATAACAAATTATAAGAGCTAGGTTGTAAAGAGCCCTGCAGACCGTAGATGGAATCAGATTGATAGCTAGTCAGTAATGGAACTTTTCCGAGGCCATCAACAGCAGAAAGATTCTTGAGAACTGAACTATCACCATCACTTAAAACAAGAGCGGATGTTCCTTTCTGATGTTCAAACACTTCATCTACAATGCTAGAGAAACTCAACTGGCTTCCACTCATTTCTGCCAAAGATTCTTCAACTAATCCAGGATGATGGTGTCCAGATGCTTGATTTAAGCTCTCAGCATCTGAAAATGAAGATACAAATCTAACCACTTCGGACGTTATCAAGTTAAGATCATCTTCAAGAATCCGTATCTGCCCAATATCAATTTTCTTAACTCTCAAAACATTGCTCAAATCACTGAAAGGCTGAGGTTTTCCCGAACCATCCATTTGTGTTTCCACTAATTTAAACAATGGCGTGAAGTCCCTTTCTAGTTCCAAGAGCAGGAGGTGAGAGATTTCACAGTCAGGGAATCCCAAAGCCAGAATGCTTGAGCCATCCGAGAGGTTTTTGGGAACTTTGTTTATACCAAAACCATGCTCGTAGACCTGCATTAAACCAAAAAGTCAACACTTCCAACTCCATAACTGACGATGAACAGCAAACTAAGGCAAACAATTAGTACCTCAAGCCCCAAAAATTTGCCAATGGTGGCAAAAAAATGCAAAATGCTTTTACTTCTCAAGTTGATAAAGGCATCAACTGCACATATACTTCCTTGATTTAAGGCATCTTCAAATTCGGTCAAGATGGAGGGTGTTAAGATACTCTTAGACGACTGAAGAAGAAACCGACCAGTCCTGCAAGCGTTAATATAAAATGATATATCTCTCTCTACATATATCAATGCATATCTTATACCTTATATTGATCCCCAGTGTGAAGAACGAAGATCCATAGGCTCGGACACGTAAGACCTCTGGCTCTACTAGTTCCTTACAATCTACCATGTTACCTCCCTAAAAGAAGGCAGGCAAGAAGGATGATCCAATTAGATATTGTGAACACCAATAGCAAGTGATATATGGCCTGAGCATTGCAGAAAATTCAATACTCATGACAACTAGAATTGTGTCAAAACAAATATACATTATCGAAATCTAAGTTTCACCATCTCTGAAATTTAAATTTCTAGTTAATGTGTAATCTCCTGTTCTCTAAGCATGAAGCTATGGAAACACTAGCAAGCTATAAAACCGACTCTTTTTTACCTCAATACCAGGCTCATCAAGGAAGGCCTGCAGGAAGACATCACTAGGAGCGCGACAAATACGAGCATTCCTCAAAAGCTCTTTCTGAATTTCAAGTAGACGTGTATATCTGTTACAGCATATAGCTTTAAGCAGAAGCTTCTCCACGTCAATGCAGCTCTGATCGAGAGAAAACTCGGCTTCCTTCCCAGTTAGTGGGTCAATTACAAATGTGCTGTGAGAACACTTAATCTGGAGATCTGACCCTGGTTCAATTTTAATGAATGGACCAGAGTTTTTATCAGAATCTGACCAGTAAATAAGTTTCACTCCTGGTGTCCGAAGACTAACAGAATCTGCCTCTCCTTCTTGGTTTGCTGGTGTGGTGCCAGTATCCGAAATTAAGTCAAAGCGAATTGCATCTTTCCATCTCCCATGAAGAAGAGCTCGGACCTGCCTTATGACTGTGTCCATGACAATGGCAACGCATATCTCATGGAGCACCGCATATAATATTGTAAATGGATTTTCTGCCACGGACATTCGACGCTCTAAATCATCCCCAAGGATATGCCTTCTTGTCACTTCGAGTTTAAGGGGGCCACTTCTTTCACCAACAAGCAGATCCAAATGCAAGATCCTCCACATGGATAGGTGTCCACGGTAACCAAGAGTCACCAGAACCTTAAACTCCCCGTCGACAGATAAGGTAACTGTACCTCTAGAAACTTTCATCTCTGTTATCTCTTTTGGAAGTGTGATTTCAAGTAGTTTGGAGCGTACAAGTACCTCCAGCTTTCTTAGCGCTGGTTCCTGTTGATACTCATCCAAAGAGCACTGCATCCCCACATCGTCTACACATTTTGGCAGGCGCTGATAAGAACCTGTCAGCAAAATCTCAACAGCAGAGGGAACATCATAGACAGGAGCACGAGCTTGCTGTAGACCTTCATGCATAAAAAAGAGTGAGTCCGCAGCTTGTGTGAAGCATATATCATGAGCTGATAATGTGCTCCCGAGGTCTTGACAGGAATTTATTAGAGGAACCTGCAGCCAAGGAGGTATAGCCAAGCGGCTTAATAAGTATCTGATAATTTATTCTGTAGACATTGTGCACACTATACATAAGCAAGCTCAATAATCTATGGAATATTAATAGAACGTTGAGCTATAGTAGCTAAACTCGGTATTTCACAAAGACACTAGAATCAAATTTTCTCCAAATAACAGAGGTAACAGACACTTCCTTGGAACTTTTTGTAACTAACTCTGTGACAAACTTTCAAAATGCATTAATAAAATCAGAAATTCAAATCAAGAACAACAAAACACCAAAACAAAAATTGGAAATCATAAAAACAAATCAAAACATTCAAATCCAAGCACACAAAAACAAAATTAGTGACTAACTAGTAACTAGCACAAATCTACTAAAAGGTAGAGACTACAAAGATAGTCTAAGATTTTCTAACTAGATGCACCAATGCTAACAAATGACCTGCTTCTATGTACCAATCCGTATCCTTAACGGTGCATTTGATGGTGATTATAGAGAAACTGAACTCGACCAAGACAAAGTGCTCAGCTTTTTCTTCACTGTGTAAGCAGTTAAAGTAGCACTATATACCCACATTAACCAAACTGGAAAACCTAAGCATGTAAAAAAATGAAGTAAAGCAACCAACCAACAAAAGTAGCTTCCTGTATCACATATAAATGTAACCCAAATAAGAAAAAAAAACATCAAAGTACATTCCAGTTTCATTCCCTGTCTGTAAATCATCCCACGACACGACATCAAAAACCCATATCTGATCTCCAATTCAACAAAGCTTCGAACTTTAACATCACCCCACAAACCCCAAAACGTTAAAAATAAAAACTTTAACAAAAAGGAGAAAGAAAACACAAACCTGTTTACACCACTTGGCGAGCGCATTGAGCCGAAGCATCCGTTGCTGAGTCTTAACGACATACTTAAGGAGGCTAACCTTCTTATCAGTATCAGAAAGCTCCGGAGACTTAGCCTTTTCAACGAGCTCCTTGAGCGAAAGGAACGATTCATCCGCTGCTCGACCAACCAGAGCGGAGAAATCCACCGTCTGTTGCCCTAATTCCGCCATCGCGGACGCAAAATCGTCACCGCCCGATTCAGAAACTTTGGGAGATCGTACGATTTTCAAAATTAGGGTTTTTTTTTCCTCCGCTTCCAGTCACCGGATTTGATTCGGACAAGAGAGAGAGAAAGTGAGAAAATCTGTTTCTATGTGGGTCCCCACTTATATCCACGTAAGCAGGAAGTCAACGTTTACCATTGTTAACTAGAAAAGTTACAGTAACCGTGGTAATTTTCCAAAGTTAAATTATTAAGCAAACAAATATCACGGTGTCCATTAATCTCTACCAATAGATTATACAATTTGTGGAAACTATCTTACTCTTATAGTTTGATGAATTGTATATTAATTTTTATGTTAATTTGAGGTTTAAATCTTAAATATTTTTGCTTAAAACGGTTTAAAAAATTCCTTCTAAACGAAAAATAAAATTCATACCACAAAATCATGATAAAAGTAAAAGAGTCCACGTTTGTGACAATATTGATATTAGTATGTGTATTTGGTAGCAGCACCGGGACAAGTTACCTGGGCTATGGAACGATACGCCAAGGTGATACAGATACCCCTCGTGATTATATACGCACACCATCAAATCCATATAGTCGAGGATGCGAGAGGTCCCAGAGATGTAGACAATTTTATATAAAATCTCTGTTAAATATTTTTTTCTGGAATTATTTTCTAGAGAATAATGTAAACACTGGATGATTACCCTAAAAACACTTGTGATGAATATATAAAGCAAACAATTATATATAGAATCTCTGTAACATTAGTTTTCTACCATTACAAATTAGAGAATATAATGCTTTGCAATCTGTGTTGAACAACAAATCCAAGCACTAAACTATAAATTTCAAAAAATTCAATTTTGATTCATCAGACATAGAAAAAATAACAGTTGTGATGAATACTTTTAATGTTTATTTTAACTGAAAAGTATAAAAACCTTTATAGCAAACAAAAACTGTAGAAAATGATTTAAATTCTCGTATTAAAAAATACAAGGTATATTAGACTATGATTAATCTTAAGAAATAAGTTTTTTTTTTATATAAGTGAATCAATCGCGTGTCGATACGTGTCAGTGGAGTCCGTGAACAGTGTAAGAAACTCTTAAAAACCGGTTCTTAGACTATGTTTATCCCTAGAACCCATTATGGGGTTCTTATTTTTTTATTTTTTTTTTATTTAAAAAAAAAAAATTAAAACGAACCATTCACGGGACGCCACATGCCAGTGGGGCCCGTGAACAGTACAAGAACCCAATCAAATTGGGTTCTTATTTAGGAACAATAAGAGATAGTTCTTAAGGTTTTAGTGGGCCCCGCCCACTAAGAACCCCCTTAAACATGCTCTTAGTTTATAATTTTTGTAACCGATCCTTATACTGTTCATTGAGCCACGCCTTAAGAAAATCATGGCCTAAGGCACACGTAGATTTGATTAGTCAAAATGATGTAATCCAATTGAGAGCGACTCTTATCTACCAGGCTGCAATTTCTAAAAACAATCAATTACAATTAGCCGCCTCTCGTCATCCCCGGTATCGCGGTTTCCATAGTTTTAAACCGTCTGATCAGATGGCTTCGACCAGTAAGCTTCCGTCCAAAGGTCATCGACGGTTCTCATGCAGACAGTTCCCACCGTCCACCGAAGTCTCACCCCATCACATCATGTCCTTCTCCATGTTTGAACACGTTATCTCTAACGTCTACAAATCAATTGGATAAAATCACAAGGCAAACACTAGACCACCAACATTATAATAATGTAAATAGTTAACCTTTGATACAGTTATTATCTACATAATATATATAGTCATATAGATACATGCATTAGACCACCAAGAAGACAAAAACTGATCAATCATGAAGATTAGACTTAGCCTAACCCTCCTATTGTTATCATACACAGTGGCTATGGTGGCCGGACAACAATGCGGCAGCCAAGCAGGAGGTCAGACTTGCCCTGGCAACATCTGCTGCAGCCAGTACGGCTACTGCGGCACCACGGCGGACTACTGTTCACCGGACAACAACTGTCAAAGTAATTGTTGGGGAAGTGGGCCAAGCGGCCCCGGGGAGAGCGCGTCGGGCGTACGCGCCACGTACCATTACTACAACCCGGAGCAGAATAACTGGGATTTGATAGCCGTGAGTGCCTTTTGCTCCACATGGGATGCTGATAAACCATACTCGTGGCGGAGCAAGTATGGCTGGACCGCCTTCTGTGGACCGGTTGGTCCTCGTGGTCAAGCTTCTTGCGGCAAGTGCTTAAGGGTAAGTACTTTTGATTCTTTTACAAGTTATAGTATGCCTTGTTTCCAGTTTTGTTTGCTTTTGTTCAGAACCAAGACCGATATATTTTTTAGTGTGGATAGAAAATGTATTACACACTCCAAATTGTTTTTTTTTTTTGCTTCTTAAGAGAGCTTTTTTTTCACTTTAAATGGTATTTTAATTACTCTTATATAAGATAAATACTCTAGTATAGTACTAAACACACATTTTTGTTCCACAAAGAGACACATAAGGAGAAAATTTTCATAAAACATTAATTCAAAAATTAAACTAATTTTTTATTTTATATCTAGGTTTGAGTTTAATGGTTAAGGATTAGGATTTAGTATTGAAGAGGTGGAGTTAGAGTAAAAACTTTGGGCTTGGAGTAATTTAATTATTTACTTTCTAATTAGTGTTATTTTAGAGATTTTGGGCTATTTTTGTCATATTTTGTGATATCTAAGTTTTCCCCTATATATATAACACATTATATTGACTTTTAATGATGCTAGTTGTGGGGATGTAAAAAAAATTATGTCGATTGTGGTGCGTTAGTGAATTTGAAGGAATCATATATAAGCATTTTATTTAACTACTAATTCTTAATGGGTGCAGGTGAGGAACACAAGAACTAATGCAGTAGTAACGGTGAGAATAGTGGACCAATGCAGCAATGGAGGATTGGATTTAGACGTTGCGATGTTCAATCAATTGGATACCGATGGTGATGGCTATCGAAAAGGTCATCTCATTGTGGACTACCAGTTTGTTGACTGTGGCAATGAACTCATTGATCAGCCTGCTGATTTCAAAAACATCCTTGTTTCCGCCACTGATGGCGTTTGATATTATGTAATGATGCTCCAGGTCAAGATCTACCAGCACATAATATAATAAAAAATACCTCTATGTCGAGTGGTATGTTTGTGTTGTTCTTGGCAGTTCTTGAATAAAGAGATGTTCTTGAATTTTCAAATATTACTATAGATATTAATACCACTTGTCCATATCCAACAACTATGTATAACTAAGGATGAGAATGGAAGATATCACATAGCTAGGTGTTTAGAAAGTCACAGGTTAAGATTTTTCTTATAAAACATGGTCATGGAGCAGGACTAATTTCGACGGTTATACTTATATAAACGGTGGTCTTAGCAAAGACGTGCACGTTTTTACTTATATTTAACAATGTTCACATGTTAAGTCCTCTCTTCCCTTGTTATCTTTATCTTGGTACGTGATTATTATTTAGAAGAAAACAAATGCTCTTATCATTTTCTTCACTAAATCTTCGTCTATAGTGTATACTAGAACATGGTCTTACATTATTAGGTGGGATTTAACTTATAGTGCTTACTGGCCTAACTAATTCTCATATAATCCTAATATCGTATCGAACACAAATTTAATAGGTTTTAAATATATAAACCATACTTGCATAAATGTAAAATTCCATCTGTACTTAGTTTTATAGTTATACATAACGATGAAAAAGATACACAATCAAATTTCCAACGAGTATTTTCCTTTTCTTTCATTACTTATAATTGAAGAAAGTTCAATAGTCATGGAACGTGTAACAAACGACTAGAAAAGTCTTCCAACAATAGGAAGTACATTGAATATTCAAATCAACGCCAGAGAAAAGTATACACAACGGTCCACATCTGTTAGGCTAAACTAGTCATTTTATAATATCTTAACCTTTCTATAAGTAGAGTTTAATCAAATACTTTATTCTATCCACCACATCCTTAAACTTAAAAACAACATAGAGAAAAAAAAATGTCAAGACTAAGCATATGTTTGCTTGTGTTGCTATGTGCGTTTGCTGCCAAAGCAGCCGCTCAGTCCAATAAAGGCGTAAGAGCAACTTACCATTTATACAATCCTGCACAAAACGGGTGGGATCTTTACAAAGTAAGTGCGTATTGCTCTACCTGGGATGGGGACAAACCGCTTGAGTGGCGTCAGAAGTATGGCTGGACAGCTTTCTGCGGAACGGTTGGACCGACTGGTCGTGACTCTTGCGGTCGATGCTTAAGAGTAAGTCAATTTATCTATTTTTCAAACGTTACGTTTTCGAAAACGCCCTATTCGAAAAAGTGGTTAATGTGCACCGCGCCGGTCTAACTTTTTAAAAAATTTGTAATGCTCTACTCTAAAATATAAATTTATGTACTCATTCTTCGTATAAAACTAGATTCTAACCCGCGCTAAACCGCGGATAATTTTTTGATGAAAATTTTATATAACGCTTTTTTCTTTATTTGAATTACACTTCTGTATAAAATATGTAATGCAAAGTCCGAACCGAATCCAAACTAAAAAAACTGATGCGTATATACCCAGTTGTAGGCATATATAACTATTTTATATTAGTAAATAAAATATAATTAATTATTATTCAAATTTAGTGTAATATGAATTGAATTGATTATTTAAAAAAACCCAATATATTACTTATTTAGTTCCTTAATTTTAGGCTAATATATATATTTAATAATATTTAAGTTATGTAGAAATAGAAATAATAGAAAACTAGGTAATGGTCATACCTAGACTATTTGTAAGTAGATAAAAATAGAACTCTGTTTTAATATAGTAGATTTTATAGTGCTCCATACAAATATAAAATTGGGATGTACTAAGCGGTCGGTTATTTTGCCTAAACCCCGGACCGGACTCGAATGTACATATATATACCATGTTTTATTTGGTGCTCAAAATGTTTTAACATAATAACGCAAACGCAGGTGACGAACACTGCGACTCAGACGCAAGCGACGGTGAGAATCGTGGACCAGTGTAGTAACGGCGGTTTAGACTTAGACGAGGCCGTTTTCAAACAGCTTGATACCAACGGAGAGGGAATCGCTCGTGGCCACTTGATTGTCGACTACGAGTTTGTCAACTGTTGAAGATCATCGAGTTTATCTAATGATCGTTTCTCATATCATAATCTCCGTATTATTATCTTTAACTAATAATGTTAATCAAAGAAAATAAATGTCTGGATCTTTCATAATACAGATAAATAAAATAAAATAATGTGATTCAAGACTATGTAAGAAGATACACATAATAACACTTAAAGACACAAAGATAAACATGTGTCCACTCCAATAAATGATTAATCTTATCACTTCAAAATCTCTCGATCACTTCCACCACAAAGCTTGTAAAAGCCGCCATAGACAATTAGGCACCTCCCAAGACTAGTAATGCATTGAAAATTCAAATCCTAAATGAATTAGTCACAACGGTCCAAACATTTCCCTTACATATTGCTTCGTCCATCTTTGATACTCTATCACAACAACAAAACATATAAACATGGCCAATGGCAAGGCTTAACATATGTGTGTTCATTTTGCTATGCGCGTTTGCGGCTAAAGCAGCTGCTCAAACAGCTTCTAACGTAAGAGCTACTTACCATTACTACTGTCCCGACCAAAACGGTTAGGACCTTTACAAAGTAAGTGCGTATTGCTCGACATGAAAAGGAGACTTACCATTACTACTATCCTGACTTTTATACAGTGTTCGTAATCTTCTATCAACCAAAAAAAAAAATCTTCTATCCGACTCTATAGTACCATTAGTAGTTTTGTTTTGATAAAATATCACAAGTTAATGGTTTAACTAAAAATTCATTAATATATTTATATCACAAAATCCGGATTTTGGATACAAAAATCAAACATAAATTTTCATAATAAAACAGGTAAAAAATCCAAATAAGTGACAAATTTTTAACACAAAACTTTGTTCCTGAAGTTTTTAGCACACTTGAGTAAAAAAAACAGTAAGGGGAGAGACCAAAGGTAAGAAGCAAGATCAAAACTTCATACAGATACTAAACAGATCCATCTCTCAGAAGATTTTATGATTTGTCTTTAATCTTGTCCTTGCCGTGAAACTTCCTTCCAGCATCTACAGCTTCTCTGTAGAAGAAACAAAAGACACATCAATTCTCTTGAAAGAAAACGATACAAACCAAACAACACGAGTGTTTCAAACAAACCTGAACGCATCAATGAGCTCTTTGCTTTCAGGACTCAGCAATACCCCCTCGTAAAAAGCATTGGCTGCCTCATCAAATCTCTGGAGATTCACAGGTAAGTCAGTGAATTATACCGTTTCAACGTTCAGATATCAATGAAAGTGAGATGTTTTTTTACCTGTAGCAAACGAAGAGCAGCGCCTTCTCTGAAACAACCTTTAGGCCAATCAGGTTTTAGTTCTCGACAGGCTTTAGCATCAGATAAGGCATGTTCAGCTTGTCCTAACCGCAACCAGCAGAGGCTTCGGTTTGAGAAGAAGGTATGATCCGTCGGGTCAAAATCAATTGCCTTTGTTCAAAGAAAATGCCACAATATCATAAAATGGACATAACTTAAGAATCTTCTTATGAGTTTTAAAGTAGTTTTAGTGTTGAATACTTGTGTGTAAGCGTCAATGGCCATCTGGAAATCCTTTCTGTGGAACGCTTCTTGTCCTCTTGCTTTTGCTTCTGCAGCTTTAGCCTTTGCTTCTGGTGAGACCTGTGGATGTATATATCAGTATGTTTTTAAAAACTTGATGTAAGAGATATGCATGTTTATCATAGTATGAAGTACCTCAGGAAGGTCTTTCTTGATCACAGTCTCTCCAGATTTTGACTTGTTTGAGTTGTCCTCTTGTTCTTTGTTTGATTCCATGTGAGCAAGAACTCCATCTACTGTCCAGTCTGAAACAGATTCAGGTTTTGTTGTCAAGGGAAAGAGAGTCTCAACAATCTTTCTGTTCTCTCTTAAAGCTGCAACTTCTAATGGCCTATTGCCTTCCTGAAAAATCACAGAATCTGTGTTCATATGGGATCCAGTGGAACAAAAGAAAAGACTTCATCGCTAAAGAGTTGTTTACCTCGTCTTTTTGATTAGGATCAGCTCCAGCTTTAAGTAAACAGTTGATTAGCTCGATATCTCCAATATCAGCGGCAATGTGCAATGGTGTTGCACCACCAGCGAAAACATTAGCTTTGGCACCTGCCTGTACGTAACAAAAATAAGAACCAAGCTTGATCTAAGCTGTATAGCAACCAAAACAAGACAACACTACAAATTAGAAACATCTCAAACCTTGACCAAAAGCTCTAAGCATGCCACAGAACCAGCTGCCACTGCAGATAACAATGGCGTGACATTATCTTCCGTCTCAGCGTTAGGCTGCAATATCGTTATTTAAAAACAAACTTTAAGGTTCACTGAAAGTTACGGTTTAAATGGAGACTCAACTCAAGATATTACACAAAAGTTTACATCGGCATTATGTTCTAGCAAGACTTGCACCGCATCCTTTTGGTCGTGGCCAGCAGCCCAGATCAATGGCGTGCCAGACTCGCTTTGAGAATCAACAGGAACACCTCTAGAAAGCAACTCCTTTAGCAACTCAATTTCCCCTAACAAATGAAAAACACAACACTTCACCACCTGACAAAGTGAAACGAAACATACACCATAGTAACTAACAACCAACCTGTCCCAGCCGCATGATGCAATGCAGTGGCTCCTAGTTCACTAGCAATATTAGGATCAACTCCCTGATCTAAAAGATACTTTGCAGTTCCAATCTGCCCTTGCCTCGCAGCATGAACAAGTGGAGTGTCCCCTGAAACATCATCAAAATCTCAAAGATCAAGTTTCAAAGTAATGAGAGAGCTATAAAATAGAAGGAAACAACAAACCAGTTTCATCTTTTGTATCAGCGTCAAGCTTCAGCTCTTCCAAGAGATACCTGCATATCTCAGTCTGACCTTCCCTAGCAGCGAAATGAAGCGCACCACGTTTGTTAGCGTCTTTGACACTCTCCACAGTTGTCTTCAAGCCTTTTCCTTCATCAAGCTGCTTAGCAACATCTGCTTGGTGAAGCTATATTAGAGACAAAGAGATGCAATATAACATAAGGGCGTTAATGTGATTAACGAACTCACTCTTGAGGAACTCAAGGTTTCCGGTACAAGCTGCATTCAGGAACTGCTGAACTTTCTCTCTCGCTGAAGTAACAATTTAAAACAAAGATTAAGATTCAAAGTGTCTAACTTTCAATAACACCGAATCGTATTAGTATTTGAGTTTCTCAGGCTCCCGTATGGGCCATAGCAGAGACGAAATAACAATGAAACTTCACAAAACGGAAGAAGAAAAGTGAGCAAACAAATAAAAAAGCAAACTTTCTTCATCAGATCAGCTCAACTAAAGAGAAGTGTCAGAACCCATCAAGGAATCTCGTTGCATTAAACGACAAGAGATTAAGGAAGAGAGCAGACCTGCAAGAGCAGTAGAAGCATCAGGAGCCATGGCAGATGCTAAGCTTATTTATCTGATGAGTTAATGAAGCTGTGAAGTGGGTTTCGGTATCGGAGTTAGTTCCGTTCGCCGACACCGGAGTTTCTGTCTGAATACCAGCAACCTGAAGAAGGTTTTGTCTTCTAGGTTTTAAGAAGAGTCGAGAGATGTTTTTTTTAATCTTTCAATAAATTTGAATTTACACCCTCATATATATTTAATTATTATAAAACACACCCAGTAGTTTGTTTCATCACAAAATACACCTTGAACTAGTGAGTAATAAGTAATAACGTTAGATGCAAATTGACTTTGATCAAAAAAGAAAAAGAAGATGCAAATTGGCTCAAAACTCAAAAGATTAGAAGAATTTCTCATTATATAATTATCCAATCCAAGACATATCGAGATCTTTTTTTTGTATGCAGTTTATGAACAAGAAAGACTTTTTGTTTTCTCATCTTTTGTTCCCTTTGCACAAAAGTATATACACAACCATAAATCTTCTTCTCTATCTTTGTATGCTTTTTCTTGTTTCTTCAGAATCTTGCTTAAAGGATTCTTGAACTTGCTATCTCTCAAAAGAAAATCTGAGTGATTGAAGCTTACAATCACATAAACACTTTATCAATAAGTTTGCATCACAGAGCATGCAACTGCTTGTGCCCAATGTCTCAACCTCTGCTTCACTTGCTGAGGATTGTCCCCTGTAAAAATATCCACAAAAGAACACCCAAATATAAGCTTGCGGTTGTTAAGCAAACGGAAAGAAACCGAAAAATCAGTTTTTGGTTCGATTCGGTTTGGAGGTTATGTTTGGTTAAAAAAATCAGTTTTGAGTTAAGTTCGGTAATCAGTTGGTTCAGTTTTTTGAAAAGAAAATAGAAACTACAGCAATTTTAACCAAAATTTTGAACTAAACTAACCGAGCTAACTAAAATAACTGATTTTAGCCAATTTTTTTGAATATTTAACCAAGCTAAACTTAAATTTAACCAAATTCAAAAATTTCAGTATAATTTTTTGAAACCAAATTAACTGAAAATTGAATTGAACCAATTTTTCGGTTCAATTCGGCGAAATTTCGGCCAAACCGAACTAACCAACCGGAGCGAACCCGAATGCCTACTCAAACTCATGACTCAAAAACTAAGCAGCAAAATGAAGCTTTTTCTTACCTGGACATACTATCTTCAATGAATCTGAATCAGTTTTCTTGGGGCTACCAGGTATACTCAACGAGAAAGCTGATGCAGATGCACTGCTGCTACGGCTGCTGCTGCTAGGTGAAGGGAGAGGAGAGAGCTGACGGTTCACTGCAAAGTAAAGATCAAGAGCTGGTAATGTATTGCATAGCTTTTGTCCAGCTTCTTCATTAAAACCAAAACCTAGCTCAATGGATCCTTTAAGCTCGTTTAAATCCTCATCAGTTAGTTTAGTCTGTTCACTAAGGTTGTCTGAAACTCCTTTATGAAGCATCTTCTTCTCTTGAATCATTATCATCTGACGTCTTCTTCTCTCCCAAGCAATGTCTCGTGGCGTCTCCAACATAGATAGTTGTTTTGATAAACGTTTCTTTGGTTTCTGTGAGGACACCGGCGTTGTTGCTGCTGTTTTGGCCTCGCCGAGAGGCGGTGGTAAGACTGATAACGTAAGGTTTTCTCTTCTTCTCACCATTTTATATATGTGTATTACTTGACGTGTTATGAAGATGTGGCTTGTGAATGCAACTTAGGGTTCTTCTTCTTTCTTGGTTTTTATTACTATCAAAGCTTTTAAGCTTTTGAATGTTATGTGTGTGATTTTAATGTATGTTCTTTGTGAGATGGCCGCGTTAGAACATGTTACGCGGCCAACAAAGAGGTTAAAGTGGGTCGGGTCGATCAGATATGTCTTTCTTTTTTTATGCCCTTTTTCTTGTTAGGTTTTGCCCAACCCGACCAGATAAACTTTGAGGAGACTCGAGGTGCTTTAATGGAGGATGTCAAGTTATTTTCCACCATTGAATTCTATGCAATGGATGGAGTTCAAAAGCTATTTTCCTCCATCTGATGATTGACTCAACCATATGTTTAGGGACTTTCTTTGTTTAGATCTTTGACTATTCCAAGAAAAGAGGTTTAGAAACTATCTTAGTCTATTTCGATCAAGTCAACTTTCTTACAACTTTGAAACAATGTGGTTTTACGAGTTTTCTATATTTAGATAAAACGAATCCATGTTGTAAAGCATGTGCCAAAGGAAAAATTACAGGTCTTTTTAACTTGACTAACAATATGCTAAAACATAGTTTGTTCTGTTAATCCTCTCCTCCATGTATTCTCTAACTACTACCGCTTCTCTTTCAGACATAACACTAACACTAGTACAGCCTCATTGCAGTGAAGACAAGCTAGACAAAGCGAGAAAATAGAAAACGAAGAAGCGCATACCACATGATATATGTCTAGGCAAGTCATGTGTTCTGAATTTTCATGGTTAGGTCAACTATATGGAAACTCTACCACATCAAACCTTCAAACGGTTTAAGCTCCAAAGAAGAGTTATGGTTTAGGCTTCTCCTTAAAGAGATGCACAGGCTTAGACAAAATTTGTCTAATTTACCATGACACGGTGCTTGGAACACTCCATGAACATCTATACAACACAAAGAATCCACAACTTACTTGGAAACGAAGCAGAGAGGTTGCTATTAGAGATGCAAGATGATTACATTACCTTCACACAGGAGCAAAGTACACTCGGTGAGAGTCTCTACACAACACAAAGAAGCAGCCACATTACCTTCACAGCTTCACTTCAACATGATTGTCTTTTTTAGTTTATTGTATGTTGAGGTTTGGTTTGTACTTGGCGCACCTCGAACCGGGTATAAATTAGTATTCCGATTTTACCCTTAACAGAAAAAAGGAAACAGAGTCCACAATAAAAAAGCGAATCATGAATACATCAGTTATCAAAGTCTAAGCTTTTCTCTTCGCCGTCGAATCGACATTGTATCTCCGTTCATCCTTCGCCGTCGTTTGTCTCCTCGCCGTTAACCCCCTTTGGTAACATATCACTCTCCCTCTCTTTCTCAATTAATGGATAACATTCAGTTATAGATATCTATTCACTTCCTCTTCTCTCAGATACTGATTGTACTTACTATCATGGCTTACGGTGGCCCGTCGATGATTCCACCGCCTTTGAGTGGCCCCCTTCCTGGAGGGTCCAGTAATCTGAAGCAGGTGAAGTTAGAGAGAGAAAGCGAGCTCAGGATTGAAGTCTCTGACGAGCCTCTCAGACTCCGTGTGGTTAACGGGACGGCTGAGATCTTCGGCGCTGAGCTCCCTCCTGAGATCTGGCGTACCTTCCCTCCTCGCCTCAAATTTGCCGTATGTTTTTTCAAACCTTTGCAATATAATATGACAGAAAGACTTAAGCTTTAGGCAGTAATAATGTTAGTTATGGGTTATCTAATCTCCAAGTGTGTTCATGGGTTTGGAAAGTTGAAGACTTTATGGTCTTTGTGTTTTGTTTGGGATGAAAGGTTTAAGCTTTAGGTAGTAACATGAAGAATCAGTTAAGAACCGTTAAGTTAGTTCGTATATGAGGAGATGTGTGTTTACCTTTTGGTTCTTGTCAGGTTTTCACTTGGTATGGAGCAACAATTGAGATGGATGGTGTCACTGAAACTGACTATACAGCAGACGAGGTAAGGTCCTTTGTTTCATTTTCCACGCTTACTTTAAAGCAAAAGATTGATCACTAAGAAGCTCTCGGCTTTTTTTTTTGTAGACACCAATGGTCAGCTACGTTAATGTTCACGCCATACTTGATGCAAGGAGACGTTTTGCCAAAGCTTCCACATCTACTGATTCTGAATCTCCTCAGGTACTCCTTCTCTTTCCATGATCTTGTTCTTGTATGCGGTGTTATCGAGCTGAAACATTTGATTCTTTGTGAAGGGACCTCGGGTTATTGTAGTAGGGCCTACGGATTCTGGAAAGAGCACATTGACTAAGATGCTTATTAGTTGGGCAGCCAAACAGGGATGGAAGCCTACCTTTGTAGACCTTGATGTTGGCCAAGGCTCCATTACAATACCTGGTTCTATTGCTGCTACACCTATTGAGATGCCACTTGATCCTGTTGAAGGGTTTCCTCTAGATATGGCTCTCGTCTACTACTACGGACACACTACACCAGCGTAAGTGATTTTCAAATCTCTCTTCCCCATGATAACATTATTGTTTTGTTCTCAACGAGTATCGTTATTCTCTCAGTAACAACGTTGAACTGTACAAAACTATGGTGAAGGAGCTTGCACAAGTGCTGGAGAGACAGTTTCTTGGAAATCCTGAGTCTCGAGCTGCTGGAATGGTGATCAACACAATGGGATGGATCGATGGTATCGGTTACGAGGTAAAAGCTAGTTCCTCTTTAGCATGTTCTCCTCTGAAAAGCTTTTGTTTTAAAGAACTGTATCTGGCTTTGTTTTGCAGCTTCTTCTCCATGCAATAGAAACATTCAACGCCTCGGTTGTACTTGTCTTAGGTCAAGAAAAGCTCTTCAGCATGCTTAAAGATGTGCTGAAAACTAAGAGTAATGTGGACGTCGTGAAACTTCACAAATCAGGTGGAGTTGTGGCTAGGAACCGTGACTACCGTAAAACAGCAAGGAACTCTAGGATTCAGGAATATTTCTACGGTCTATCGAAAGAACTCTCTCCTTATGCAAACACATCTAGCTTCAGTGACGTGCAAGTGTTCCGCATTGGTGGTGGACCACAAGCTCCAAGATCAGCTCTTCCAATAGGGTCTGACCCTGTTTCTAATCCGTTGAGGGTAACTCCTGTGAATATAGAAGAGAGGGATCTGCTGCATTCTATCCTAGCTGTCTCATATGCAGAAGAACCAGACCAGATCGTCACTAGGTAATCTCAAAATGTTCCAAAAATCAGAGGCTTCCGTTTATCTTTGGTCGTTGAAATTTTGATGTTTATATCTCTGTCTCTGGTGCTTTGTATGCAGCAATGTTTCAGGGTTTGTGTATGTGACGGAGGTTGATGTGCTGAGGAAGAAGATAACGTATTTAGCACCATCGCCAGGGGCATTGCCTAGCAAGTTCTTGGTCGCTGGATCTTTGACATGGCTTGAGAGTCATTAGAAGCAAGGAGATGATTAGATTAGAGAAGAGAGAGCCATCTTGTCTGGTAAGAGAGTGACGCGGCAGCTCAAAGTTCTCTATGTAACTTTCATTACATATAGTCCTTTTCGATATTAAAATTGCTCAAGTTCTCAAATCTCAATGTTCTAAGTTTGAAATTTTGTTGTTGGTGATTAGATGGAGGTTTATTTTTTTGTAGTTTGATGATATAAAAGTGGTGAACTTTCTTGATGATATGTTACTTGCTTCATTTCTAAACTCATTCGTTTTTTTTCTTTGCTAATTAAGCTAAATAACTACCATATTAACTAAATCACTTTCAACTGAAGTAATGGAATAAGTTCCAAGTAAGAATTGGATCCAAAGAATATTAGGAAGGTATGTCTACTCAAGCATCTATGTTCATATCTTTTCTTATTATTTGTGCTTTTTCCATAAAGAGGTGGAATATTAACCTGTTTTGTGATACTCCTAGGAACACGACTTTAAAGAAAGGAACCAATGAAGCTTTGTCAAGGATTTATTAGTATGTTAAGTATTTGATAACTAACTGCAAATTAGACTTACCATTTCTGAATACTAAAGTTAAAAGGAATCTTGATTTAAAAGAAAAAGAATTAGTTCTAAATGTACAAAACATGTAGTCTAATGATTTTATAGTAATATGCGTTGGACTAGAATCATATCAAATTTTAAAAAAGCAGGTGTGAAATCTATTTTATTTTATCTCTTTCTCTAGCTTTTTATTTTATTTTTAACTGTTTTACAATTTGATGTTCGCAATATAATTAGAGTAATTTTTTTATATTACAATTTGTACGAAAAGTTTAGTAGGTAAAAAGTAGGTCCACTAGTAGGACCCACCTCGAAAATATTGAACAGAGGGCTCTGTTTTTTTTTCTCTTCACTCCTCTGAGACTGCGACGACCACCTCTCTGCTGTAATGACTTTAATACTGTCTAATTATAATTAACTATTATTATTCTTTTACAACTTTAGCTTTTGTCTGTTTTGGATAAACGAAGAAGATTAGCAACTTTATTTGCATTTTTTAAATCTGTAATGGTAATGGTGGTAGTGGTGGTGGGGGAATTTTTAGTAAAAAGCAAGTCCAACTCTTCCCCACCCACAAAGCAAAAGTCATAACCTTTGACACTCTTCTCAACATCTCTCTCTCACAAACAAACAAACAAGTAGGAACAAGCTTTCTCTTTTATTTTTATCCTAATCTCCCCCTCTACATGATTTCTTCTTGCTCCGGGTGTTCAAAAGGATCTCATTTTCTTTGAGCTCTCAAGTTTCATGGAGTTGTTTTTTTTTTCCTTTCTTATGAGCTAACTTTATCTTTCTTGGTATAGTTAAAAAATCTCATCTTTTTGCTCTTTGAATTGAGAAAGTTTCTATATTTACTCAGAGCCCTTCCTTTGTAAAAGTTCAGTGATTTGAGGAAGGAACTTATGGTGTTTAGTTTATCACAGGGTGTTTAGGTGCTTTAGATTTGATCTAATTAGCTTTAAGTGGTACACCTTTTTTCATGTCTTATCGGTTTAGATTCACTAAGATTTAGAATCTAGGACCTTTTGTTATAGGTTGAAATTAGTTTGTGGATTGAGGTGTTGGTGTTTTCTTGTTCTATCATCTTAAACTTTGGTGGAAGGTAAAAAAAAAAAGAAATGGAGGAAGTTGAAGTTGCTAGCAAATTAGCTATAGAAAGCTGTCATGGAGTCTTAAATCTCTTGTCACAACAACAAACCAGTTGTGATTCCAACTCTGTCTTAGTTAAAACAAGTGAAGCAGTTTCCAAATTCAAGAGAGTATCCTCTCTTTTAGTAAGAGGACCAGGTCATGCGAAGTTTAGAAGAGCCAACAACAAGTTTAGGCCACCTTTTCCTCAGCATATCTTCTTGGAAAGTCCTATCTGCTGTGTTAATGATGTGAGTAGTGACTACACTCAAGTTCTTGCACCAGAGCCTCTTCAGATGGTTCCAGCTCCATTGATACTTGGCCACAAAATGTGTGTTGAGAAGTCTTTCCTGGAGTTAAAGCCGCCACCGCCTTTACGAGCTCCTTATCAGTTAATCCACAACCACCAGCAAATAGCTTACTCTAGGAGCAATAGTGGTGTAAACCTGAAGTTTGATGGAGCTGGTAGTAGTTGCTATACTCCGAGTGTATCAAACGGATCAAGATCGTTTCTATCGTCTCTTAGTATGGATACTAGTGTGGTGGATTACGATAGGAACTCATTCCATTTAAGTGGATTATCACGTGGGTCTGACCAGATATCTAAGAAGATGTGCTCTGGTAGTTTGAAATGCTCAAGTAGAAGCAAATGTCATTGTTCCAAGAAAAGGTTTGTCAATTTTCTTTGTGGCAATGTGATCTGTTGAATGCTTTGTAAAGGGTTGAGTTTATTTGCAGGAAACTTAGGGTGAAACGATCAATCAAGGTGCCTGCAATAAGCAACAAGATTGCAGATATACCTCCAGATGAGTACTCATGGAGGAAATATGGGCAGAAACCAATCAAAGGCTCACCACATCCACGGTATATATTCATCGTTTTGTTGGTGGCAGCTTCCTCTAAATGTGTGTTCATTTGATATAAGCTTCATTCATTTGCAGGGGATACTATAAATGCAGCAGTGTGAGAGGTTGTCCGGCAAGGAAGCATGTGGAGCGATGTGTTGATGAAACTTCGATGTTAATTGTGACTTATGAAGGGGAGCATAACCATTCAAGACTATTGTCTTCACAATCAGCTCACACTTGATGAAACAGAGTCAGTCAGTGCCTGTCCTTCATGCGTCTATCTTGGATTTGAAGAACAATGAATTAGATTCAAGAAACTGGTCTTTTTAGCTGTGTTTGCAATTGTATATTCCACTTTTACATGAGTTATAAGAGCATTTTGTGAACTTGGATTCTGTGGTAGTACCAACAAGCATCAACAACTGGATTCAGCCGAGCTTTTTTTCTTACATAGATGTATGCAACAACGTTGATAATGGATTGCCTGTGTAATGTACTAGCTTTGACAAAATTGGATCAGAATTTATCTTTTATTTTACACCAAAACACTGTTGGCTGTCATACAATGGACTTTTGAGCCTAAACAAAACTTTCAGACGTATACAGATTCAGCATATCAAACCAGTCATAGCAAGGCCGCTAACCATGACGAAGAAGGTTGAAACGGTAAGGTCTTGTAAGTGGGCACTGTAAGCTTTACAAACCTAGTATGCATACAATGGGCCTTGCTCCTTGAATCTTTGATCAAGTAGACGTATTCACAGAAGTTGATATGCTTCAGCTTCTTGCTTCTCTCCCACCGACGTCAAACCAGGGAACTGCCCAATATCATGGCCAGCAAGAGGACTTGGCCTATCATGTAAACCGATTGCAAACTCTTCCGGATTAGCTTCACTATTCTGCAGGAAATCCGCAATCTGAAGGGGAAACAAGAGGAGCAAAATAACAAAACGTTTATTATAATTTTTTCTGCAATCCGCAAATTCAGACGCCAAGAACACAACCTTGTTCAGAAGAGTAATTAAAGGAAGCTTCTTACATGGTTTCCGAGGGCTTCACCGCTTAGGGCTGCGGATTCTAGATTAGAACCGAGAAGCCAGTCACCGCATATACCAGCACGGCCTTGTGGATCAAATATACATGGAACTGCAGGAGTGTTCTTTGGAAGAGCTGCTCCCCTGTTCAAGAAAACTGAATCACTCCACCAAACTTCAAATACTTAGGCACGTTAATACACTTACCATAGCTGGAGGCGTGTATAAACCGGTTTAGGAAGCGAACCTTCAGGCAAGCCCAATGCAACTTCCACACCTTGAAGCATCCCGGTTCTAACTTTCTCCGATGTCACCGTTGGGATGTTTTCCTATAAAGAAAAGAGGAGGAAACCATTTGGTTTCTGCAGTTATTTTAGCATTATGTTGTAAAGCTTTGAAGAAACTAACCTGAGGAACTTTGTTCTGTTTCCCATATGTTGCAGTACTAAAGAAAGTCCAGCAGTGTGGAGTTCCACCATTTCCAAGCTTTGCAGAGTTGTTTCCCATCCAAGACAATGACTCAACTCCTTTCACAAACGCTCCTTCGAAATTCACTGTAGGAAGAGGATCATCGAAAGCTGCTAATAGCGCCCATATGGAGCTAAGATCAAGTTTCTAGAACACACAAGATAATTATATCAGAAGAAGTCACACGGTTAAATTGTTCCACTAGATACTGTCTACCTTCATCTGTTTAGCAACGAGGGGCAAGCCTGATGCTGAGAGCAAACGATTCGCACATTTACCTGAACAAAAGACGAACCATTTTGTATGAAAAGAAGATATAACAAAAGATCTGAAGCTACAGAGAGAGACTAGAATCAATCAATACAGTTTCCTACCATTGTGAGCAATGACAATGACATCAAACTGACCACGAGGTGTTCCGTTCTCACTTAAATGCCACATTCCATTAAGCGGCTCTAGCTTACTAATCCAACAAGGCCTCACCACATTCACCAATTGACTCTGCAAACAAAATCAACAAGTATTAGTTACTTCACCACACAAAAAAATAACAAAAGGACTCGTTTTTTTTTGCTGCAACAACCTCTAATAGCAATGAATCAGCGAGACATCGCATGCCATTAACAGCAATGTATCTTGGAGGTGATGAAAGAGGAAACTGTGAGAAACTGCCCCCAACTTCAAGCTCTCCCACAACACCTTTCCACTCTCGAACAAGTCCTTTCTCTAACCACCCATCGACATAACGGATAAACCGAGAATCATCCGCAGTGAAGAACTGAGCAGCGTGATCGAAAACCAGTCCTTGTGGTTCAACAAACCTTGTTCCAAGTCTTCCTCCTAACCCATGTATCCCCTGCACAAGTCACATAAACACAAAACAGAGCGTTACTAATTTATTTCCATTACAACAGCAAAAACCACTTAAAAACCGAAACTTTCTCGATTCTCAAACCCTAATTGATAACAGATAACAGCCACAGAGAGTTTCCACAGGATTTGAAGTGAAATTACAACAGCAAAACACACATAAAGACCAAAACTTTCTCGACACCCAAAACCCTAATTGAGAATCGAAAACAATCAAAGGGAGTTCTCAAGAGACGAACCGTATCGAAAACAGTGGACTTTACGCCACGAGCTTCAAGGTTCAGTGCGCAGACGAGACCCGCCATTCCCCCGCCGATAATCGCCACCTGTGGATCGTCGGAGACCCTCGCGGTGAACGTAACTTGCTCTTGTAAGAAGGACTTCTTGAGGATGGACCTTCTGGAAGTTCCATACTTGGAGGATTTGCGACGTTTCTGGAAATTAGGGTTTCTGCTGCTTGGGTTTGACGTCCCTGTGTTCTTCTGGGAATCACAGGTCGTTATGGTTTTTCTGGTGGTGGAGAGATTAGGGTTTATGGGTTTAGCTAGGGTTTTGAATTTGAGAGGTTGGAGAAATGAAGAAGACAGAGGGATTAAAGAAGTGGCCATGGTTGGTTTTAGTTTTTTTTTTTTGGAGGGAGACAAAGATAAAAGATAATCTGCTATCTTCAAAAAAACTATTACCTAGAATGACTATTTTACCCTTTTTGTTTTTCTCCTTGGATCTTCACTAACAACATCAGACACAACATAGAATAGAACAGAGACATAAGAAGAATCAAAAATTAATTCTAACACATAGAACTAAGGGAGAGAGAGCTCCAAACTATGACAATGCAAGTTATGATTGTTATGAAATTTAATAATAAGATTATTCTTCCTCTGACCATATGAACACAAATAATATATACATGTAGTCAATAACATTACAAATTTTCAACATTGGAATTTTCTTCAACAATCAACATAAAAGTTTCACGTTGCAAGTAAAACTGAGAAAGACGGTTACATTGTGAACCAACCATATACCGGAAATAACCGAATACATTTTAATTTTTTTCTCCGGTAATAAGATCAAAGTTAGATTGAGAGCAACACAAAGCATCAATCATCATGGTTTCAAGTCTCACAAGCTTCTTCCAAGGACTCGTTGACTGGTTTGAGTCCACTTTTACCCTTGCCTGATCTGAAACGAGGGCTGTTGTGCACATCATTGGTGTTCTTGTTCTGAACTGTTCCCGTGCTGTGTCGGTTCCTGTTAGAAGCTGTCTTCAGAACTTCTTCACGGGAGGACGACGAGCTAACTGCGTCGCTGAAGCTTTTTCTCCGAGAAAGGATGAGTTTTGGCGACTTGGGACGCGTCAAAGGAAGCTAGGAAGATACAATAACATAAGAGTTACTTTTTTGGTCACAAGAACAAAGATACGAGTGTTTTGGTTCTAAGTAATTACCTTCTTGAGCTCAGGTTTAGCAGGAGGTGCCTCGTAGTAGAAGTTAGGGACGGGTTTAGCCTTGAACTTGAGATTCTTTCTGTGTTGTTTCAACGCTGCTTCTTGTTCTTCCTGCAAAATATTAAAGGTCAATGAGAATCTGCAAAAGACTGCATCAACTAGAACTATATGGACTTTACCTTTTGCCTTTGCTCAAGCTCGTTTCTCTCAGCTTCAAGTGCTTGATTCTTCTCTTCAAGCTTTTGGTAATACTAACACACACAAACCCCACAAAAAGATGGATCAGTAAACAGAAGGAAGTAGACTTTATATGAGAGAGTGCTCATGTTTAGTACTAACCTCTTTGCGCTTCTCAGCACGTTGAGCACTCTTAAAAGTTGGAGCACTACCATGAGTCACTCCGGACTTAGCCCTCCTCAAGGAAGTTGCAACGCTGCGAGTTGATAACGTTAAGGAACATTAACGGTTATGTTATATCAAGTACATAAGGATCAAATGATAAGAGGCAGTACGAGGAAGCAATGGAGAAACTATCATCCTCATCATCCATATGCTTCTTGTTATCAGGTTGCAATGGCTTCCTCACCGCCACAAGAGGAACATCACGCTGTAGAAAATCATTTACACACCTCTCAAACTACTTACAAAACATAACGTTCTCAATTTTTCCAAAACCAAGATCGTCTGAAATGAGTTTTTACCTTTGAAACTTTAGGGGTCTTAGGCGAGTTTTGAGCTCCAGGTCTCTCTACAGTTTCAAGTTTTAGCGTATTCTCAGAGTGAGAATCGTCGTCGGTGCATTCCTTGACTTCAAACTCTTCCTCGGACTCCACCGCTGGAGCTATCTTAGGAGCAACGTGAACTCTACCGCTTGAAACGTTGCCGTTTCGGTTCATTACCACCTCAACAGCTTCTCTTCCCATTCTCACTGCTTATATCATCCACCAAAACAAAACACAAAAGAGTCTCTTATTACACAGATTCAAATTGTAAAATCTACACCTCAAAATCTGTAAAGTCTCATCTTTTATAAATCTTACAGCTTTTTCAAAGTTATATTGTAAGGAACGAAGGATTGGTTCAAAGTTGGAACATTCTCAAAATGGGTACAGAGAGAGGAGAACGATTCAAAAAGTGAAACCCAACACGCATTAACAACGTAGCTGGAGAAAGAGTCAAAATTTCAAAAGAAAAATGTAAACTTTGAAATATATATATGGAAAAAACAGAGGAGATTCTTGAGATTTTGTGAACAATCTTATAGAAAAGAAGCAGTCTTTCAATATAGAACAGGTACCTAAAAACAGAGGATGATAATAAAAAATGGGGAGAGATTGTTCTTACACAAGACTTGTGTAGGGATGAGGGAAGGATTCTTGTGCACCACCACCTCTGTCTCCTCTCTCTCCGTTTGCCCGTGAGAGTTTTTCAGACAAATTTTGAAATGAATGTCTTTATGTCCTGACCAAACTTGTCTCCCTCTCTCTCTCTCTCTCTCTCTCTCTCTCTCTCTCTCAAGAAAAAAAAATGTTTTCTTTGGGTGGTGACTATTTTGGAGTTGTTTTGATTTGTTAAGCCGTTTGGTTTGGTTATTTATTGAGACTTTTCAAATTTAAATTATTTAAAATTATTTTCCTTAAAAAAAATACAATTTGGAATGTATTTGGCGCTTTGCATAAATTATTTTTAAAAATACATTGTTTCTTGGTAAATGTAGAAGTGTTATAATTAGTTTATCACTTTATTGTAATGAATGGATACTAATTTATAACCTCTAATCAGTTGACAAAAAAATGACTAATCTAGATGTATACTTGCTGATTTAAAATAATATATCTTATATTGACCACACATATTATAGTAATCCTAATGAACATAAAATGTATGTCATACCTTGGAGAGTAATTCAGTTTTATCAGTGATATCATATAATCCCAAATTAGATTATTATGGTAAAGTTAGAATAGAAATCTGATACTTGAGATGAGAACAAAAATCACATCCAACATTCATCTTCTCACCAACTAGTTTTGAGTTTGATTAGTATAAAAATGTTCTTTCTTTAGCATTCAGATCTATTTACATGCAACTTGAACGTTCAAACAAACAAACAAAAATAATCAAAAGGGATTCAAACTAGTCACTATTCAATACTTCAATAACCATCACGGCCTTTCAGTCACAAGATGGAATACCAATATGACAAATATATTAAATACCTCATTTATAATAACCATAAATACCAATGCCACAAGTTACTCGTTTAATAATAAGAGAACTACCTCTCGACAAACGTGATACGGCTACTTAACTACACTGCTCATTTGAATTCAAGTAGTTATTCGTATAGAAATAACTATTCGAATTAACATTTTTCAAAAAAGAAAAAACATTCGAACCTTGTTAATTTACTTATTTCATTTACTCTGTCACGTAAAAGAAAACTATAAGGTTTAAAAAATGCTTCCTGCCTTTTCGAGTTCAAACTTCAAGAGTGGTTCATACTTTCCCTCGTTACTCTATTTAAATTATGCAGCTTTATTAAAGTGTTGCTTTTGAATATAGTATAGTGTCTACCTGAATTGATACGTTCAGACCATATACTAAAATTTTAACATACACACGTATGTTTATATGTGTTCTTAATTTAATTATTTCAATGATCATAATAACAAAACCTTTTTACAACATGAGTTTATTTCGATCGTTCGACGCATGGATTTAGTGATAGGCGAGTTTCTTTAAACTGAACAAAACAATTTTACTACATTAAACATGTATGTCTAAACGACAAGAATATTTAATTTTCATTGTGAGCAATTGGATATAGCTAGCACTGTAGACAAAGTCCAAAAGATTAGTTCTGTTGATTTTTGATTCGCTGTAATAACACGTGTGACTAAACGACAAAAATATTTAATTTTCACTGTGAGCAATCAGATTTAGCTAGAGTTGTAGATATATCCCAAAAATTAGTCCTTTGATTCTCAATCCATTGTTGATTATTAAAAAAATTGTTTGAAAATTTAATTAGATAAACTTTTGATTGGAAGAGAATGACGTCCACGTTGCATTAGGAAAAAACGTAGGGCCCACGTCGCAACTCAAAATCAGATTATCCTTTGGCGGCAAAATGTCTTACTTGGAAAAACATAAAACAAAATACAAATCGGTGGGTTGGTCCAGCCGATGGTCCCGAATGAGATTTTGCCTATTAAAATGATAACAACCGTCGAGATTGGTCTGTGTATTGTGGACATATGGGGTGGACCATCTCCTTTCCATTGATGTTGGAGACTATAATAAACAATGACACTATGGATGTTCACTAAGACTTGTCAAACCAATCAAACTCAATAATGTTATGTATAATATATCTATACGATTTGATTCTATTCCGGAAAATCAAATATAGTTTGGAGTCTCTCTATCTTGTAATGCAATGAATAACACTTTCAGCTGAATCTTTATCGTTCAAAAGTGATATTTAACAGATAGAAGTATATGTACGCAAACGTAGATACTAAAAGAACCTTAGGCCCATTTAGGTTAGCATATTGTTGGCCCATTTAGGATTATAAACAGTAGACCCAACCGCTAGTTACCGCACAAAGAGCTGGGGGTAATCACGTCATTTGAAAACACTCGAAGCGAGGTAAACCATTCCGTCTTTCGCTCTTACTAGGTCAACAAACCACTAGAAGACGAACACGTGTCAAAAGTTTATTGGATTTACGAGAAGCGCATCGGGTGCTATATAAAATACCGTTAAGCCTCGTAACGGTTTTCTAATACCCGAGTAACCAACCAATCAAACCGAAACTTTTCCCGCTAGCGAAAGAAGAAAAGAGTGATGGCGATGGAAGTAGCAACACTGGCTCCGGCACCGATCACAGCACCGGAGAGAAACATCGTCCTCGTGCCGTCAGTGAAGGCCACCGTTGAGACTCACAAGAAGAACAGGATCCAAGTCTCCAACACGAAGAAACCATTGTTCTTTTACGTTAATCTCGCCAAGGTATGTTAATCTCTAACCGGATCTACGATTCGATTTCGGAAGCGTGAGATCCGCTTGATTGTAGATGTTCATAGTTATCGATCAGTAATTCAATTATTCGCTAGGAATTTGAGTTTGCTAGCCAGATCTTGTTGTAGTAGTAATGGTTCGTGATTTTGATATCTGTTCACCAAGTGTTTGTTCGTATTCCAAATCTGAATCACCAATCTTGTGTGCGATTGCATTTCATTTGATCATTTATTCTATGATGCAGAGGTACATGCAGCAACACAACGAGGTTGAACTCTCTGCACTTGGAATGGGTATAGATTATAACCATAACTTACTAGTATTCTTTACAAGATCTTTCTCTTTAATTTGCGTGTATCTTAGTCGAACTGTTTGATTTTGTACATACATAGCAATCACAACTGTGGTAACAATCTCTGAGATCTTGAAGAACAATGGATTAGCCACAGAGAAGAGTAAGAACAAAGCGTCTTTCTTTTTATGATGAAGGAAAAAAAATGTTTTCGGCTTATTCAAGAAACTGTTTTCATCTTTGTTCAGAAGTGTTGACATCGACTGTTGGAATGAAAGACGAGACTAAAGGAAGGATGGTCCAGAAAGCAAAGGTAAGTCTCTTCTTTAATTAACATCTCCTTTTAACAACTCTTAGATTTGTTATTTTTACTTTCTGATGGGGTTGTTGTTGCTGCAGATTGAGATTGTGTTGAGCAAATCTGACAAGTTTGACTCATTGGTGCCACCTGTGACCAACGGCAAAACGCCGGAGGAGGCAGCTAAAGCAGAGACCGACGCGGCTATTGAAGCACAAGAAGGAGCTGCAGCCACCGAGGCCTAGGACGGAGCCTGCCTCCGATGAAAGATTGGTTTTACTTTTTTTCATGCTTTGTTGTTTTTGTTTCATTTGTGTGACATATCGAACATAATACTCTAGATATGATAGTAGTTTGTTCAGGAACAAAAAAAAAACATCTTTAGTATTCTCCCTTTCTTCTTACAGTTTTGCTTTGTATGAGAAATTATTTGATTTTTTCTCACATTCCAATTATTTGGTGACAAAAAAAAAAGAATCATGGCAGCTTTTCCGTGACAAACAATCATATAGATGGGAAGTAACTAAAAATATAAAAAAAAAACAGTTTATATATTAAATGAATGTTCCAAAGTTGAAAATATTTTTGGTGAACATGAGTGTAATATACATTTATACCCCGATTAATTAATCTAGATTTTGGCTTATGGTTTAGAGTTTGAGGTAGAGTTTTCAAGTTCAAATTTAAATTAAAAAGTAAAAATAAATATTAAAAAATTTAAAATATAAAGGTTATTTCAGTTTTTTATGGTTATTATGGTGATAAAGAATTTAAAATGGTATTTGAAAAAATTTACATTTTTTATATGAGATTTTAAAAATTTGAAATATCCATTTAACATATAATGTTATTTTATATTTGATGTACCAAAACAGGAAAATTATAATAAATAGCAAAGATTTTTTGTAGCAACAAAGAAAATTAAAAACAACACAGGAAGTCATAATAGGCTGAACAGATTAAAGGCCCATACTGTTGGGCCGAATACAATTATACTCATGGCATATTCTGTGCGTGGTTTTGTTTACTTAAAAAACTCATTGGTCAAAATTAGAAGATATTGGATTCAGAAGGTGTAAACTGTAATAAAATAAAGGTTCAACACTCCTGGATCTCAACTTTTAAGATATTTCACTAGCGCCTCCATAATCGCCGGAATCTCTCATTCTCTCTCTTTCTCCGCCGCACCCCTTCTTCGAAACGAGTTCCCTGTTTGCTCTCTCATACCTTTGAAGGTTCTATCGATAACACGTAAGTACACCACCGTCTTATCTTTGAGCTATAATTCATTGGCAATTCTAGGGTTCGCAAAGTTTTCGTTGCTCTGGTCGAATTTTCTGGGTTCCGTTTCAAGCAGTGTGTTTCTATTGTGAGTAGTAAGCATCTGTTAGATGAGCTAGGTTTATTCAGTGTCACTTTAACTGTTTGTATATTCACAACGGGACTAATTTGCGTTTGTGTGTGTATTCTGAATTTTAATCCAGTGCTGTAGTGATGGCTGAAGCTGAAAATCAGCAAAATTTTGTTGCACACAATGGAGATGAGGAGGAGGTACCAAACCATGGGTTAGACGAGGTGCATAATGGGTTACAGTATCAGGTCCATGATGAAACCCTTGGTCACCAACCATACCAGGTTGAAGATCCGGTTCTTGAGCCTCAGGAGTACGAGGTTCAAGAACCGGCTTACGCGGGTCAGTTAGAGTACAATGATTACCAGGTGCAGGACCAGGTTAATGAACAAGTCCAAGACCAGGCGCAAGATGAACTACAATATCAACCACAAGACCAGGAGCAGTATCAGTTGCAAGACCAGGCTCAGTATCAGGTGGAAGGCGAGGCGGAAGATCAGGATGGTGATGAAGTGCAGGAACAAGTTGAAGGTGAGGAGGGAATTCCTGAGCATGTTGAGTCTCTACAGAAACCGGAGCCTGAAGGAGATACAACAGTTGGAGGTGAGGAGAAGAGGTGGCCCGGATGGCCTGGAGAGACGGTGTTCCGTATGTTGGTTCCTGCACAGAAAGTGGGTAGCATCATTGGTCGCAAAGGTGATGTCATTAAGAAAATCGTTGAGGAGACAAGGGCTCGTATAAAGATTCTTGATGGTCCTCCAGGCACAACCGAAAGAGCTGTGAGTCTCTAAATCCTTTATTTTTCCTGGGTCTTACATTTCATGCTATATAAGTTGCAGCTATTAGTAAGATAATTCTCTGGAAACAAAACTAAAATGCTAATTATAAGAAAACTAATATGGTAGAAGATACACACTTTTTGGCCGTATAATTCTGTAATCTAAAATCTTAGGCACTAGCTTCTATTGAAAAATGGAAAAGGCCATGAACTTTTAGCTGAAAAGACAACACTTTAGCATACTTTATCCTTGTTCTTGATAAATATGTAAGTAAACAGATAGGAAACTGGACACCCCAACTGAAAGAAGTTATAAACAAAGACATCCCAGAAACGTGTTTTTAGTTTGGATTATTGATAAGGCTTGGAGCTGCTGAAATTGTGTTGAAGAATGTAGTGCACCAAGAGAATCCACCTTAGTAAGTAAATTAACTCGTAAATCGGGTATAGTAATCAGCAGGCCTGCTTAGCATTTCCTTCAAGTGAAAGGAGGAAGATAATCAACGAAGTTGATAAGATGTGACTAGGGTTACCTTTATTACTGTGATCACCATGAATCTGTGCAGGTTTCATCTTGCAAGTTTTATGACAACAAATCAATCATCGGTAAGGTTTCAAAAATGAAGAACCAAAGCCAGATAGCAAGGAATTCAGCCTTGAGGCACTACAAAGTGCTGATAAGTTTATCTGAATAGGCAAGGTTCTTCTTGTCTAAATCTCAGTGCCTTGAAGCTCCGTGTTCTTTCTGGTAACTTCAGTACCTGGATGGTTGATGTCTTGCTGCAGACTTTCTGCAGCATGCAAGGACCTGCTTAACCGGATGTAACAATATGTGGACGATGAAATTATGGATTAGACAACAATTAAGTAAAGAGAAGTTTTAAGATTGCATGAAAGAGGTTGAGGTTCTGTGAAAAGCTTCTATAAGTCTAGAAGATTGATATTGGATGCTATGGCATCTTAAAGGCGATAACCTAATTACCATGGGTAAAAACTTGAAATGAAGATCATAACAGGAGATAAACATCTAACTAGTCAAAGTGCATATGAATCTGTACTTCTTTTGAATTTTCTTTATGCTTTAAGAATGATGGCACCAAAATGGATAATTGCTATAGAGACTAAGATTGCTGTTTGTGGCATGCTTTAAGTTGTTTGGTAATTTTGTCTACTTATTTCCTCGTTGTTGGCAGGTTATGGTTTCTGGAAAAGAAGAGCCCGAATCTTCTCTACCTCCTTCTATGGATGGCCTTCTGAGAGTCCACATGAGGATAGTTGATGGTCTGGATGGTGAAGCTTCTCAGGCCCCTCCGCCTACAAAGGTTTCTACAAGATTACTGGTTCCAGCATCTCAGGCTGGAAGTTTGATTGGAAAACAGGGAGCAACTGTTAAAGCCATACAAGAAGCAGCTGGTTGTATAGTTAGAGTCCTCGGAACAGGTTCATTCTCTTCACATTTTACATACTGAAATCATGTTTTTCTGCTTTATGCTTTGGTTTCGATCAACGTTCATGCCTTCAATTATTTCCTTTTCTTTTAGACAAAAGGCCACTGGTGTCACATGCCTAAGTTTTTGACACCCAAGCTGGTAGAAATAACATGAACCAATAGGAATCCTGATCTGAATCTCTCTAGTCATTCTATGTTTCTCTATTTCAAATTGGCCTTTTGGGGTCCTTATTTAATAGTAGTTAATGGTTATAACCGAAATTTATCATGTTTCTTTTTGTAGAGGATTTGCCTGTTTTTGCTCTTCAAGACGATAGGGTTGTCGAAGTTGTTGGGGAACCAACAAGTGTTCATAGATCCTTGGAGCTGATTGCATCACATCTCAGAAAGTTTTTGGTTGATCGTAGCATCATCCCATATTTTGAAAGCCAGGTTATCTTCTCTTCTCCGTCGGATCTTTGGCAATGTTTATCTATTGCTATGAACTTTTCTACTTACTCTGCTTGTGAAACAGATGCAAAAACCAACTCGCCAGATGGATCATATGCCCCCGCAACACCAGGCCTGGGGTCCACCTCAAGGCCATCCCCCAAGTGTTGGTGGAGGTCCTGGCTATGGTCACAACCCACCTCCTCCATATATGCAACAACCTCCAAGACATGATAATTACTATCCTCCTCCTGAGATGCGTCAACCTCCAGTGGAGAAACAGCCTCATCAAGGTATCTCTGCTTATGGAAGGGAGCCTCCTATGAATGTGCATGTATCATCCGCCCCACCTATGGCCGCTCAGGTATTCTTCCCTTCTCGTCAATTATAATGCTTCTCTGAGAAAGTTAACTATTCAGTCTACTTCAGTGACGTGTTTTAGCCTCTTCATGGAATCTAACTGGTTGGGATTTTTTTTTGTTTCGGTTTTCCAGCAAATTACGCAGCAAATGCAGATTCAACTGTCATACGCAGATGCAGTGATTGGGACATCAGGTTCAAACATAAGCTACACTCGACGTGTTAGTGGAGCAACAGTAACCATTCAGGAAACCAGAGGAGTACCTGGTGAAATGACTGTTGAGGTTAGCGGAACTGGCTTACAAGTTCAAACCGCTATTCAGCTTATCCAGGTACCTATATTCTCAGATTTCTTAACCATATTTGGTTATGGATCTCGCAAAAACAAGAAAGTCCATTAGGATAGTGACTTAACTTTGCAGCCATACACTTCTGTAGCTTTGAGTTCTGACCGTTGATTTTGTTGATGACAGAACTTCATGGCTGAAGCTGGAGCGCCAGCACCATCACAACCGCAAACTGTAACACCAGAACAGCAAGGATATAACCCTTACGCAACTCATGGCTCAGTCTATGCAGCGGCTCCAACGAACCCGCCTGGAGGATACACTGCGGATTACAGCTCAGGCTATGGTTACTGATCAAGGATCATTATCAAGTTACTTTCGTTAGAATGTTTTACTAGTGACAAGCAAGAGTGAAAGAACGCTAGATGATATGCCTAGTCGAGTATTGTTGTTATAAGCGAGCGCCTTTGTTCTTGAATCCTTTTATCATTTGTTTTCCTGACATGGTTGTTGTTTGTTTACCGTTCACTCTTTTGTGTTTATTAATTTCAACCAGTAGCCTTATTTGATCCAAGTGTTCTCAAGACGTTGGTCTCCCTCAACGTTTCCTTATGATAATAAGAACTTGTTGATATAGCCAATCATGTAACTTAAGATGTCGAAAACAAGAGTGAAAAAAGTAAGAACTACACAATACTGTGTACCTTGTGATAAAATTAAACTTGTATAAAAATTACATTTCAAATGAGAATACAAACTTGAATCTCAGGAATTATTAAGCGACAAAAGAGTTTATGCATAAAACACACAGCTCGAGCTGAGCACATAAAATAAATGGAAAAGAAAATAACAGGTAGTGTTCTTTAAGTATTTGTTTCCATCTATTGCTTCAAATCTTGAAACTGATCAAAAACGATTTGATCTACTATAGTACATTTCACAGGGTAACTCACACGAGTCCACAGTATGGTTCCTGTAAATCCACACATAAATCAGATCACTGGACTCAATGAAGACACTAACGTTATGTTATTAAACAGCTAAGAACCTTACAGTGTTGATATTGTTGCAAATCAAATGGGTGCAGCACAAGTGGTTCTGAAATGACCAGTCTGGTTACACCGGCTACAATGCACAACACGCTTCACTCGTCCCCTATCTTCAGCACGAGCCCGTCTCTTCCTCGGCCTACCAGGTGGTCTCAACGACTTAGGCGGGTTTATAACAACATCAACAGCTGCTTTACTCACATTCGGATCACCTTCAGAAAGCTCTCTCCAAAGACTCTTATCAGGAATAGGATGAATCGTCTGAGAATAAGTCTTCCTATACGTAGCCACAGTGAAACAGCTCTCAGTGAACCTATGAACATTCTGTCTACAAGAAAGAAGAGCCGCAACAGCATGTGCACATGGTAAACCGTATAACTGCCAGCCCCGACAAAGACAACACCTGTTCCTTATGTCCACAATGTTGTTCCCTTCATGAGATATAACTTCAAACTCCGCTTCATTGGCTCTAAGCACTTGATAGGTTCTTGCAAGCTCAAGAGCCTCTGCCACACGCCGCTCTGCGGTTGGGACGAGTATTGAAGTCCATTGCATACTGGTCTCACGCCGTTCGTTGAACCAAGTCATTAGCTGTCTCCTGATGCATTCCATCATCTGAATAATTGGAAGTCCTGATGCTTCAGCGATCCATGAGTTTAGGGACTCAACTATATTAGCTGTTAAATGACCAAACCGTTGTCCTTCGAAATAAGCTGTGGCCCATAACCGAGGAGGGATGCGTCTGATCCAGTAAGCTGCATCTTGAGAAGCCTCTTCCACTTCAAGTATCTTAGCTTCAAACTCAATCACCGTTAGAGCTTGAGCAGCTTCCCAAAGATAGTTAACTAACAATGTGTTGTTAAACTCCTTACGGAAGCTTTCACTCAAATGCCTCATACAGAAGCCATGAAACGCAGTTGGGAAGTTCTGTTCCACGCCTTCCACTATTCCCTTTTGTCTATCCGACAAGATCGTGAGTCTCGGCATGTTCTCAGTGTTGGTTTCAAGAAGGTTATGAAGCTCACACAAGAACCACATCCAGTTCTCATCACTCTCTTCATCTACAATCCCAAACGCTAATGGAAACAAAGCACCGTCTCCATCAAATCCAGTCGCCAGAAGCAATGTACCTAAGTACTTGTTCTTTAGATATGTTCTGTCCAGTCCAAGAAGCGGTCTACAAGCATTTAGAAACCCGAAAATCGAGGCTTGAAACGATATGAAGAGACGCTGAAAGCAGTTATCAGCTGGACTTCCATAAACAGAAGCAATGCTTCCTGGATTAGTCCTCTTAACCTGCTCGCAATACTGAGGAAGTAACCTATACCCTTCTTCAAAAGAGCCACGCATAGTGGCCATGATTCTTTCTTTACCACGCCAAGCTTGTTTGTACGATAACGTGATCCCATGAACTCTATGTATCTCTTCAAGAATCTCTTTCGGTTTACAGTTTGGATTCTCACGGAGCCGTTGCTCAACTGAGCTAGCAACCCATTGAACCGAAGCTTGTTGGTGGCCCAAATGGTTTATTCCACCACAGGTATGGCTTTCATGGATCGTCCTGATTGTGAAAGTTGGAACACCGGGGAGCTTTGCTGCGTGGACTCTCCATGGACATCCTTCACTAGAACACTTAGCTGTGAAGCGTGTTTTGTCGGATTTTATTGTCTGTATTTCGAAATGAAGAGCAATTGCCATGTCTCTCAATGCTCTACGACAACTCTTGACATCTGGAAACTCTTGTCCTACCGTGAGTTGGTAAGTTAACTCAGCAGAGAGAGCTCGGGCTTGAACAGGAGTGGTAACCATAACCATTTCACCATTATGATCAATCTCCATTTGATGGCTTGAGTCAACTGCTAGTTCAAGATTCTCGTCTCCAACCACTAACTGATTGTTATCTGACAAGGAGAACTCATGGTTTTGCGAGGAAAGAACCAAATCTGGATCAACATCTTCATGTCCAGGCTTTTGATCCACGGAGATTTCATTCTCATTCATATAATCTTGATGATGATGATGATGATCCTCCTCATCCTGATGTTCGTTGTGTCCTAAGGCTAGCTCATGATCATCATGTTGATGTCCTAAATCAATTTCATGATCATGATGAGCCTGTCCTAAACCCATATCGTGGTTTTGACCAAGCTCTAGAGTGTGGCTGTGACCAAGCACCAATGACTGACCTTGACTAATACCGATGTTACGATTCTGTCCAAGCATTAAATCCCGATTCGCCATTGCAGAAGCAACCTTTTAATATCACACTTGCACACTCACTCGTTAAAAGACAACTAGTTCTCTTGCTTTATCAGTACCTGTAATAAGATAAGAGGAGACGCCAACAAGGTCTAAGTATTCAACTCTGTCTAGAATATATTCTAACTCGAAATGACTAAAGATATTAATAACTCAACAAGTGTATCTGGTGACCTCAAGTAATCATTCAGATACCAATGTTCAAACTCAAAAGAGTAAGAACAAAGAGGCATGAGGGAGACCACCATATCAATATGAGCTGAAATTTTGTAAAGAAACAAACTTGGCGAGATATGTCAAAGAGTAAAACTTGAGAAACAGTAACACACACTTGAGAAAAAAAAAACAGAGATTTCAGCTGATGGAGCTACAAAAACAGAGTAAAACTAAGAGAGAGTGATCAAAAATCTGATAGAAACAGAGCAAATAACTTAATATACTACGATTTTAGCTGCGTTCAATCTCAAATCAATATCAAATTAGATCAACAACCCAATTCGAAATTCGACTAATTTAAATAAGTCATATTTTAACTCCTTATCAGCTCATGAGCGTACACTCCATAACTAAGATAACCCACAGAAAGATCTGAACTGAGAAGACACTTAAAAACGAATGAAGAACACAACCGGAAACATCATAAGTAAAAAAAATTGAAACTTTAACTCGAGAAACAGAGAACTCACGAGAATCAAAATCTGGGTTATCAACAGAAACTCGAGAAAGCACAAGATCCTAACCACCGATCCTCCGTGAGTAAGCGATCTAGGGTTTCGAAGAGTGAATTGGATTGAGAAAATAGACGTTGGAGAAAGGAAGTTGAATTTGGCGGGTAAAAGAAAGGAGAAGAAGGAGAAACACAAAGGGAGGAGGGAAGGGTGGGATTGGGAATTACAGAAGGGGCAGAAGAGGCAGAGATTAGGTTTTACAAGAAGCTGATCATTATGCCACTTCTCTCCGACAATAGGGGTTACTTTTGTCTTTTTCTTTTTTATTTCTTTACTTACTCTCGTTTAATCTATCTACTCTCTTTATTCCCTACTATTTACGAATTTGCCATCGTCGTAGTCCAACTAGAGAGAATTGGGTCGAGTAAGAAAGGCCCAACTTCAGCTACTTATAACTATTTACTTTTTTCTTGGGCCAATTTCTTCATCAACAAACATTAAATTAAACTTTGGATTCTGATATTCTTTTTCTTTTTTCTATTTAACCGTGGGGAATCTAGTTGGTAAGTCCAACTAAACCAGATAGATAAACCAAATATCTATACTATTATTTGCGAAATGATTTTTCGCAACAGAACTCTCACGTTAAAAGTTAGAGTGGTTAATATCGTTTATACCCTTAATAAATAAAACATAAAGATTATTTAAAAATAAAAACGAAATTAAATTATTTTATTGGATAAATAATTAAAATTAATAATAATAAGAATTATCCAAAATCTAAAAATTATTGAAAATAAAAAGATAATTCTGTTATATATATATTGTGTTGTTATCCAAAAAAGAAATCTTATAATAAAAAGATAAAATTAAAAAACAGAAAACACATAACTAAATATTAATCAAATAAAATTATTATTTTAATATAATTAAATGAATTCTAAGATTAATTTATTAATAACGAATATAACATATATAAGAATTTTTACATTAAAAATCAAATGAAAATATAAATAATAATTTATCTTTATAGTTTTTAAATTAATAATGTATATATTAATAAGTAATTTTGTAAAAAATGTATGCCCGCATGTGCGGGCAACCCACCTAGTTTAACTGTGATGATTGCAGTTTCACATAGAAAACTGACATGTTTTATTTTATTTTTGATATAAATATAGATAAACAAAAACTATCATTACGGAAGAGAATTATATGACCTGAAGCTACAAGTTTAATGTGTTTTGGTTTGAAACTCAGGAAAAGAATAGGAGATAGTACAAGTTCTTACTTATGTTATACGCCATTGCCCATTGTCGTGTTTTGATTGAAGAAGAATTTGATTCTTTGCTTCTTTTGAAAAGGTTTGCAAAAGACTCTTTAACAATTACAATAAATTTGTTTACAAAGGCGTATATATATGATGATGATGTCTTCTGGTTCCATTTTTATATATATGATCAAACATAACATTTGATTCACATACAATATGGATACAAAAAGAGCAATACATAACCTAACCATTCACAAGCATCCTCTTTTCCCTTCAGCTATGTTTCGTCTTGTTAAATGTGGTGGCTGCCATGTAAAAGAAACCATCTATGGCGGCTACTTTTGCAATGAGCCTTACTGTAAAGCTTGGTTTCATAAGGAGTGCGCCGAAGCTCCACCGGAGATTAACAATCATCCTTCTCACTCGAAGCATCCACTCGTACTCACTAGTGACTCTCAATCTAGAGATGGTTCATGTAATTTTTGTGGGAAAAAGCTTCTCTCCCCATGTTATATGTGTTCCACTTGTGAGTTCAAAGTGGATTTCATTTGTGGGATTAAACCCTCGCCTTGTGATATTGAACACCCGGTGTGTCATGACCATTCACTCGTGTTTTTGAAGAAAAGAGGGGAGGAAGAGGTCCATTGTGAAGTATGCAAGGAATCTATTGGTGGGCCTTCTTATTCGTGTCATGAATGCAGCAACGTATACTTTCACTTGGGTTGCGTTCATCTTTCCAAAGAGGTAAATCATCCTTGTCACTCTAATCACCCTCTTAAGATCGTAGCCTCTGAGTCACTTAAAGATGATGATTATGGTCTTGCCGAGAAGTTTTGTCGCTTATGTTTAATACGACCAAAAGAGATGCTCTATCATTGTTCTGTTTGCAATTTCACTCTGTGTCTCGGTTGTACAAAGCTTCCACCACCTCTTGTTGTTAATCATGCCAAGACTCACATGCATCCACTTAGCCTCGTTTCAATTAAACTCGCGTTTACTTGCAAGGTTTGTGGAATTAAAGGCTACAATCCTATGCCTCACATATGTCTCAAGTGCTCTTTTCTTGTCCATGGAGGTTGTTTTCTGATGGTTTCATATACAAATCGAAAGGAACTACGCCATTCCGCTACGTAGATGTACATTGTGGTTTCTTTTCCGAGCCGGTCGTCCATAATATGCATTCGCACCCCATGTATTTTGTTAACAAAAAAAATTATGTTTGCGATGCATGTAAGAGAGTTCCAGATGACTACATGCTCAGTTGTGCAACTTATGCTTGTAATTTTTACTTGTGTCTGTATTGTGCTTCTTTGCCGGAGAAGATATGGAATATGAGTGATGAACACCCTCTCACTCTATCTCGTGAGGGAAATGCGAGCGGAGAAAATTGGTGCGACGTTTGTGAGAGTGAACTAGATCAAAGTAAATGGTTCTATACATGCTCTGATTCTGGAGTAGCCTTGCATGTTCAATGTGTACTAGGAGATTTTTCGCGTCTTAAGCCAGAATGTCTCTACGCCTATGGGGAAAGAGAATACAAAGTGGTCCTTAATAATCGCAACACTCGGCCACTTTGCAGCCAGTGTCACTCTCGAAGCAAGGTCCCCGTCATCTTAAAGGACAATGGTAATGACAATGGATACATCTGTTCCGGTTCATGTTTATCGAGTTGTTTGGGTATATAATTTATTTCTCCAAGAAACGAAATGTAATAGAGAGTGATATTGTTTTCTAGAAAAAAAGAGGCTGTTGGTTATTATCAAAATGTTAAAGTAGTTACATTTACATTTGATATGAAGTAGAATTGTGCTTTTTACTTCTTATTTCATTTCAGATAATCCGATCAAGACAGATATGAGCATTCTTCATTCTTTGTAATGATCTTATAACAATCTAATGGAAGGTGTAACGTATTTAAGTAATTTATGTGTTCAAGTTTAGTATAATGTTCTAGCTAGGAAGATACTAAGATACTTGACTGGTGAAAGAAATAAAAGAGAGGTTACTATAGAAAAAGCTTAAAGAGTATATATACCACTGAAACTACAAAAGTTCCGCAATTTGATAGGATCGTAAATTATTTTGAATTGCGTATATAAGTTTAAAAATCAAGCTACATGTATTTCAAGAATTTTTTTTTTAGAAGTTTTAAAATTAAAACAGATTAAAATGAGAAAAATGGTTTCTTAAGTCTATTTATAACAATATACTATAAAATCAGTATGCTATATAAGTTTTATGATAAAACTAATATACTTATTAATAGTGATTGATTGAGCTGTATACGATTAATGTATAAAATTATGATATCAAATTATTATATGTAATATAAAAAATATTTCAAAATATATATTAAATATATATTTTTTTTTTGTTATTGAAAATGATGTGTTTTATTTAATGTTATATATATATATATTTATGTTTAAAATAAAATGTTATTATTTTAAATTTTCAAAAAAGATAAATTGTAAATTTTTTTTTTTTATATATAGATTTAATTTCATATATAAATATAAGTTTCATATTATTAAATAAATTATATAATTTTAATTTTTTATATGTTCCTAATGTTAATATTAATATACTAAAAACTAGGACATTAAACAAATAGTATTTGGAAAGCATTAATTTACAAATTTTAAATATTTTCTAATAATAAGTAAGTGGGTTCTAAGCATGGTACTTTTATAAATACTCTGTGTGCCAAAGCTTTAGAGAAGAAATATTCAAAAAATAATAGACTTTGTCTACATTTGCTATTATTATTGGTTAGCTTAATTAACTAACTAAATTGTATAAAAATTATCATTGTTATATTTATAAAAATTAACTTTCACTTTTTTGTGACGGATAATAAACTCTTTATCATTTTTTTTTTATTTATAAATATAGACTAAAAACTAGCATTATGTAGAAGTCGATGGAAAAGAATCTATGACCTAAAGTTACAAGTTTTATGTCATTGGGTTTGATATTCAAGAAAAGAATAAAGATTGTATAAAGTTTATTCGCCATTCCAATTGTCGTACTTTGATGGAAGAAGAATTTGATTCTTTTCTGAAAAGTTTTGCAAAAGAGTTAACAATTGCAATAATTTATTATTTGTTTACAAAGGCGTATATATATGATGATGATGTCTTTTGGTTCCACATTTATATATATACATATGATCAAACAAAACCTCTGATTCACAGACAATATGGATACAAAAAGAGCAACACAATATAACCTACCCATTCACAAGCATCCTCTTTTCCCTTCAGCTATGTTTTTTAATGTTGAATGTGGTGGCTGCCATGTAAAAGGACGCAACTACGGCGGCTACAAATGCAATGAACCTTACTGTAAGTTTTGGGTTCATAAGGAGTGCGCTGAAGCTCCACCAGAGATTAACAATCATCCTTCTCACCCGGAGCATCCACTCGTACTCACTAATAACAACTCTAAATCAGGTCCATGTGATTTTTGTGGAAAAGAGCTTTTGTTCCCGTGTTATACATGTCCCACATGTGAGTTCAAAGTGGATCTGATTTGCGGGATGAAACCTTCAACGCCTGCTATTGAACACCCCGTGTGTCATGACCACTCACTCGTGTTTTTGAAGAGACGAGAGAAGGAGGTCTCTTGTGAAGCATGCAAGGAAACTATTGGTGGACCGTCCTATTCATGTCTTGAATGCCATATCTACTTCCACTTGGATTGCGTTCATCTTTCAAAAGAGATAAACCATCCTTGTCACTCTAGTCACCCTCTCAAAGTCGTCTCATCTGAGTCTGATATGTATGCCAGTTGGAGATGTCTTTTCTGTATAGATAGACCAGAAATGATGTATCATTGTTCTGAATGCGACTTCACCATGTGTTTTGGTTGTACCAAACATCCACCACCTCTTGTTGTTGAGGATGCCAAGACTCACGAGCATCCGATCACGCTTTTTCCAAGCGAAATATCGTTTACTTGTGAGTATTGTGGAATTGAAGGCTACTACATTACACCTTATATATGTCTCAAGTGCAATTTTTTTGTCCATGGAAGCTGTATTGGCTCCCCCCACGTCATAAACATCAATCGTCATGAACATTGCATCTCTTTCACGCATCATCTTGGCCGTCGGGGTACAAAATGTGGAGTTTGTCGGGGAAACGTAAGTCAGTACTATGGAGCTTATGCTTGCTCGGTTTGCCCTAACTACACAGTTCACTCACTATGCGCAGTTGATTTTAGGATATGGAATGGTGTGGAACTAGAAGGGACACCAGAGAAGGACGAAGATATTTCACCATCCAAGGTAGTGGATTATAATTTGATTCGTCATTTCGGCCATCGCGAACATACTTTAAGGCTTCTCAAGGATTACGTCACTGATCATGATGACGGGTTGATACGATGTGAAGCATGCATCTGGCCAGTAGGGTTTGGCCCGATCTACGCTTGTGGGGAATGTCCTTTTATTCTTCATGAAAAGTGTGCTAATCTTCCAATGAAGAAAAGACTTGTCTTTCACCCTGAACAATACACGTTGGAATATGATAACGAAGCAATACGTTGCAAACCATGTGGAATGTTTTGTGGTGGTTTCAAGTACAGATTACAAGAAAGTATGAAGAAGATATGTGGCTGTGTAGATATACATTGTGGTTCCGTTTCCGAGCCATTCGTCCACTATGCGCATTCTCATCCCCTATATTTATTTAAAACACAGATAGATAAGTATTGTTATGCATGTAAGAGAGTTCCAGATGACTACATACTCACTTGTGATACTTGTTATACCTTTAACTTGTGTTTGTATTGTGCTGCTTTGCCGGAGAGGATATGGCATATGAGCGATGAACACCGTCTCACTCTATCTTGTGACGGAAAAGCGAGCGGCCAAAACTGGTGTGATGTTTGTGAGACTCAAATAGATCCAAGTAAATCGTCTGGTATATCTAACTGGTTCTATACATGCTCTGATTGTGAAGTAGCCTTGCATGTTCAATGTGTGTTAGGAGATTTTTCACGTCTTTTGCCAGAACGTTTCTATATCTTTGGGGAAAGTAAATACAAAGTGGTCCTTAACAATCGCAACACTCGACCACTTTGCAGCCATTGTCACTCTCGGTGCAAGGTCCCAGTTATCTTAGAGGACAGTGGTAAAGACAATGGATACATTTGTTCCCTTTCATGTTTATCCAGTTGTTTGGGTATGTTGTTTTAACTCAAGGGACTGATGTGTAATAGAGAGTGACATTGTTTCATATCTTTTTTATCACAAGAAGAAAAGGATTCTCTCGTTGTAATAATTATTTTAAACGTCTATTTAAACATTTCAAGGATCGATTCATCCTTTCAAAAATGTCTAAACAAAACAGAAGTTGCTTGCTCTCAAGGGGGTTTTTATTGAGTTACTCGAACATGCTTGGGAGAGGTCTCACGGCCATGAACGCATCCACCATCTGATTATTATTAATTAGTTTTCTTTTGTTAGCATTGTAAAAAAATCAATAAATTAAAACCAAAAATCTCTAGTCAAATCCATGTGTTTACCTCATCAGTAACAGCAGCTCGAGCCCTGCGGTGTCTCTCCACCATTTCTGTCAAAACTTCAGTGAGTCGCTTCTTTACTTCTCCGGTTAACATTCTTCCTTCTCCATATTCCTTAAACACAGTACAATATGTGTATTACTTTTTTTATGTCAGATAATCCAATCAAGACAGATATGAGCACTCTTTCATTCTCTGTAATTGATCTAATAACAAGAGCTAGTGGCAAGTGTAACGTAATGTACCTTCTTTATGTGTTCAAGCTCAGTATCATCTTCTAGGAAGAAACTAAGATACTTGACTGGTATATCCACCTGTGAGAAAGAAAAAAAATAGAAGAAATGTTACTATAAAAAGATTTTAAGTATCAAGAAAAGTATATAAAAAAATGTGTCATTTAGAACTACAATTAGGTAAATACCCATAAAAGTAATGGTATGTAGTTATCAAACAACGCCAAGTTAGTATCCAACAGAGAGAAAATATATGTCAAAACTGGATCACAGAGCAATGAACATAGTTTGTGTTAGTACCTCCAGATTTGCTCCAATTTCTCTGTGCTTTTCGATGGAGTCTTGCCCACCACTGAAAGCATATCTGTTTATCTGTATATAAAAACTTCATCAAGTTAGATGCAAGAAGCAATCTCCTGGATTGATTTTCAGGACTGGGGTTCTAATTTACGTTTGGAACTCAGTTGTGTTAAAAGGTTATTACCGAAAATCCAGAACTGAACTTACCTTGTTTTTTATGTCTTTTGCAGTATCCGTCACATAGATCGCTGAATTAGGATCACTGGCTGACATTTTTCCATTCTCTCCCTGCGAGAAAAAAAAGTGACCAATGCATTCAATAGTTCGTAAGCGTGAAGGTCTAGTGTAAGCATCACTTTCAATAACTCTACAAGACTACTAAAGAAAGTACTTGCCTGCAGAGCAGGGAAAAATGATGACTCAATCAGCGCAGGCTTGCTATAGCCTAACCGAGGTGCAACATCGCGAGTCATCCTAAAATAAGGATCCTAAATAGAACAAAAAATGAAAGATTCATTATGAACACACAAGCAGCATAGTACAATAATAATACACGGAGGTCATTGAAAAGGAGAAATGTTATTGATAGAAATGTCCGAGTCTCGCAAACATTCTGCGCCATTGTGAAATTTATTTCTATTTGAAAACAAACGGGTCAAGATCCAAAGTAAGAAAACAGCACACCTGGTCAATTGCACAAGGAATCAAGCAGCGGAGCTTGTCCTTGCCAGGGAACAAGTGTGGGAATGAGCTAGGAAAAGATGGAACTGCCTGAAAATGCATGGAAACTTATTTATCAACCAGTCTATATGCATTAGAATACTACACCAGCACACGTCAACAGGAACAAAAGAACATACCTGCACAGGAGGGAAACTGAGTTTTCCAATATGATCTTCCCCAGAAAAGCCAAAGATTCCCATAGCCTAGCACATAAGGAGATATATAAAAATAAAAACCAAAGTATACCAGCCACGTTGTAGTGATTCAAGGAGATAGAGAGTAAAGTCACCTTGTTAAGTGTTACACACTTTGCAACCTTCACCATGTTCTTATAGAAAGCACTACAGTACACACAAGGGTTTCTCACATCATCAGCCAAAAACACTCTAAACGTAAACATAAACAAAAAAAAAAAAACTAAATGTGATTCAAATGTGACTTCTCACCCGCCAACATAATCAAAGTCAGAGAAAATGAAGGTCTTTGTGACATCAAACCCACAAGCAATGATATCTTTCGCATTTTCTCTAGCAAGTCTCTGACTTTCCTCAACCGATAAGTTCTTCCACATACACTTCTCATCATCCGTAAGCTGTATAACCAGAGGAACCTTAAAAGCCTCTTGCAAGTATCTACAACCCAACTTTCGAGTATAAGGAACACAAGCATTCACCCATCTAACCTTAAAAAGACAATAGCTTTCAAGCTCTAACTTACTTGGTAAACATGAAAGGAATCAAATGCCCTAAATGCAAAGCCTCTGAAGAAGGTCCTCTCCCAGTGTAGAGATAAAACTTGTCTCCCTTCTCGTACGCATCCAACACCTCATTGAAGTCCCTGTTAAATCCTCAAAAAGAACATAACTTTCGACATGCCCATCAACGCAATAACATAGCAATAGCTGAAGTTTTTCGAAACCTGTGTGCGAAGAAGACGCCACGGCGGAGGAAGACGTGGGGTTGACGAGAAGTGAGTCTCTGAACACGATCGATCAGTGAATCGTCGAGTCTCTGGCAGCCGAATTGGTCTATTAGCTTGTCGTAGTCGATTTTACCGCCGTCTTTGGCGGAGACTTCCCATGGATTCACCACTTGCTCCGATGAATCAGACGCTATATCCTCCTTCTTATCAACCTCCATCGCGCCCTGGGAAGAAACCAATGGAAAGGAAGTCAGATTCAAAATCTAGAGAGAGAAAGGAGTAAAGGCATTGTCATCTGAAAGTACCTATTGAGAGTTTCCGGTGATGGTATGACGGCGGCGGAGATGACTGGATTCGACACTGTGAAGTAGAAAAATCGAGGTTTAAATGATTATATGTTTATTACCCATTTGGGAGTCGAAATCTTTCTTTTTAGTCATTTGTAGCGTCAAAGTTTTTGATTTACACAATAGCCCCACAAAAATCAAATACCCCCGGAGAAAAACAAATTGTTATGTTTTGTTTACAATTATGGAGTCAGAGTCTTTACTTTTACTCAATTGTACCATTAAGTTTTTAAATATTAAATACCCCCATAAGGAAAAAATTGTTTTCGGGAAACGCAAAAACAAAAAAGATATAAAAGGAAAACGAAGAGATGACTTTGTCATTCAAAAATTAATAGAACTATCTTAAACTCAAAATAGCTCAAGTGAAATTAATCTTAGATCCGACGGCTCAAATCTCATCTCGTATAAAGAAACCAAGGAAAGAATACAAAAACAGTGGTTGATAATATGGTACTACTTGTTACTTATTATCACCATAAAACAGTAGGATAATCGTTATGCCTCACGGTGTATTGGGTACTACGAGCATCTTTACCCTTAGAACTTTTTAAAAGGGTTCTTAGTTTTTTTTTAATTTAAAAAACACAAAATTAAAAATGAATTAATCGCAGGTTGTTATGTGTTATTGGGTTCTACAAACAATACAAAAATTCAAGCAAATAGATCTCTTATTTGGGGATTTTAGAAAATGGTTCTTAAAAAAATTGTGGGTCCTTCCTCTTAATGGACGGGCCCACTAAAACTTTAAAAACCATATCTTAAAACTTCTAAATAAGAATCTATTTTGCTTGGATTCTTATACTATTTACATGTTCCACTGACATGTGACGGTACGAAATTAGTTCGGTTTTAATCTTTTTTTTTAAATAAAAAAAGAAAATCTTATAAAATGTTTTTGGGTTAATCATGGCCTAAACTATGTATCACATTATGCCTCAGTGTAAGCATTATCTTGGACTGTTATTTTAAATGAGGAAATAGATTATATACTTTTTAAAGAAGCAGTACCTCGGCGCATTATTAATCTTCTTTAATCTTTTGATTTATTTATTTTTTTGTCACAGGTTTAATCTTTTGATAATAATAGTTTTCTTGGACCCCCGAGTTATGCTTTATCTCGTGGTCTTTGTATACTTTTAATAATGCTTGTTTATGGATTCCTTTTCAAAGTATTAATTGTTAATTGCTCTAGTTTTAGACTTTTTCTAATCAACTATTATTGTCTTTTGAATGCGGTTTAGGGCTTCCCTTTTCCATTTATGATTTGATGTTTTCTACAGAATATACTTTTCAATATTTTTACTTCTTAGTTTTACCAACTTTTATATCATAAAGTAATTCTGAGAATAGTTTTCATATTGCTAATGATCATTTGTGTAAATTACTTATCCAGATGCATGTGATTCAATAATTTAGCGAGGGAGAAAAAACTGCTAACACGTTTTTCATATTGTTACTAATCACTAGTTTTGGTATTAAAATTCAAGAGCTAAAGATGGTGGTTAAGATGTTTCAAAAAAAATGGTGGTCAAGTATATGGGTTCACCTGCTTATGCATGGGTCTTTAGGCTTTTGTTGTAAACTTCTTTTGGTGAAAAAAATGTTGGTGAAAAAAATGTTTTTCACTTATTTGTGGAGAATCCAAACATTGTATATAGTTTTTCTTGGCATAGATCGAATCTAGAGCAGCAGAAGACTACTAGCACTCCCTTTATTATTGTGCTAACTCAACCGTTGGTGCTTTTGTTGTGAACATGTAATTGATTTTCTATTAATTTAATTGGAAGATCAAAAAGAAAAAAAAAAGAGAGTTGAAGGTCCACATTTGCTAATTATAAGAAAACCACAAGATAATTCTTTATTATATTTTGTTACGTTGTTTATGCGCTTGACTACTTGGACCTTGATAAATTGCTATCCTAATAATAAAAAAGAGAACTAATATGAATAATGTAGAATTCAAATGCACTTTAACTAATCATTTCTAGTAGTATGCATTTCTTCTCGATAAAGTACGGATATATGAATGTATAATAGACAAGTCCGTTAGGGTTTTGCGCTTGCAAGAGGAACGCATGTGGTACCATGTGAATAGGCTCATCTACTCTCATACTTGTTTATAATTTTTAATTAAAAGATGGTCAAGAAAGCCTAAAATTTTGGTTAGTGACGACACTTATAAGTTGACAGTAATGGGGATTATCATTAATACTCCCTCCGTTTCAGTTTATAGGTCGTTGTAGAGAAAAAATTTCGTTTCAAAATAAGTGTCGTTTTGTAGTTTCAATGCAGAATTTATTAATTTTATATGTTATTCTATTTTTTTATTGGTTGAAATGTATAGGTAATTGTGTTTTTATCTAGAAAATATGTAAAATTGAATGTTTACTTAATCTGTGTGCACAAACCTAAAACGATAAGTAAAGTGAAACGGAGGTAGTATATAAACACAGAGAGACAATTGCATTAAAAATTGTATAGTACTAGTTGCATTTATCTTCTTTTCCCCCTGGTATATCTTTGCATTGAACTTGCAGTATGCTATATAAACTTGTATATATAACAATATTTTTTTTTGTCAAGTGTGACAATTAATTTTCGTAGTCGATTAATTTAGTTATATTATCTTAGGTTGACTATCGCTTTCTAATTTGTATATATTTGACCGTTGTAGATTCACAAAACCATTAGTTAACTATATGTTTTGGTTTCAATCCAGACGATTTGGTTTTCCAGAAAACACATGCATTGTATTTTATCACAACATCTTATGGGTCATCTGAAATTAACCTTTTTAATAGTTTATGACAACTTAATAGGTATAGCCTATGTAAATATTAATTATTATTTTGTGATACATCATCTTTTCCACTAGTGCATAATCTAAGAATTACTAATCTGAATTTATGCATGTAGCTATTATTTATCTAATAATAGTGTTTTTGTTAATGTCATTTGATCATTTTACCCTAGCATCCGACTAATCATGATGTGAACATGTTCTTCGGAAAATTTATTATACGAGTTTAACATCAAATAGATCACTGCATTAAGAGCTCATCTAAACCGAAATATACAAAATCAATTGTTTGTATATATGTAGAATCGAACCAAACTTCTTGAACCGGAGTTAATTGAACTTTCTCGGTAATTCCTGTTCCTTTGTATATGATATAAGTGTTTTCTGATGTGCAAAGCTTAAACAATGTTTCTTTGTGATCATGTTGCTCTTAATCGAGTTAAAATCCAATGTTTTTTCAGAAGGTAGACATATTTAATTATACATATATCACATATATTATTCTTATTATGGGTATTGATTAACATGTCCAATATAATAAATGCATGCAAATATACAAAATAAAACCATTATGTATATGATGCCACTCATATACAACAAGCCTCACACTCACCTGCCTCATAAACAATAGTTGATTTACCTTTTCTACAATCTATAAGAGAATGTTTATGAGTGGCAGATGAAAATTAATCAATCATATACATATGCACACAATATTTCATGATAAACAAATGAAGAATCTAACAAAGAGAAAAACTTTTAATAAAAGATCATTAAAACACAAGTGAAGTTTAGCAAATAATAATCATAGTCAAGAGAGAACATAATATATAATGTACGCACACACTATATAGCTCACTACTAGCAACTAGAACCTGATTAGTTTTCATCATCATAAACCATCATAATTCTTATTGTTAACCCTTTAAATAAAAAGCCGTTTAACCTTAACATCCTGACCTAGCTTGACCCCAACCGTAACCTTCTCGGCCGCTCATCTGTCCTCCACCGCCATTGGGAACAATATTTCCGGGCATATTATACACCGGAAGTCCTTGGTTCTTGTCGCCTCCACCGCCACCGCCACTCAGCGGAGAACCTCCGCCTCCCAGCTGCCCTGGAACCACACCTCCGCCACTTCTCTCAGCCGTTTCTTCCTCATCCAAAGGCAATCTCTCATAAGTCGCATTAGAAAACGTGGCAGCGATTAGCATCACCGGACCACCCGCCATCAATGGCCCCACCACACTTCCTCCAACGACCTGACCTTGACCACCAGCTAGGTAAATCGTTAAACCGGTTGAACCAGGTGGAGCCGGTCCAGGCAAGAAAGAACCGGTCAAAGAAAGAATCTCAAACCTCCCTTGTAACGCCAAAACAGCAGCCCCACCACCAGGGGGAGCTGCAACCGTAGCAGCTGATGGTTGACGGAGTGTGACGTTAGCCACCGTGCCGTTACCACTCAAGATACATATGCCACGTTGACGTCGCCTAGAGAAAGTATCTAGGGTTTCCATGATATCAGTCCCACTAGCGATCTCCATGACATGGCTCTTGAGAGCGTTCGGTGAATCGCGTGTGACAAAGATCGGTGGCTTTGGTTTGTTCTTGGAACCAGCTGGACGTCCACGTGGACGGCGCGTGGGGGCTTCCACTGCTCCTTCACGTGGCTCGTGGTCTTCACCGCTCAAGTTATTGTCTCTATCTTCGTTGTTGTTGTTGTTGTTGTTGGTGTCAACTTCTTGGTGATGATGATGGTTGCTCTGACCTGACTCCATGGCCATGTTCATAGAGATGTGGAGATCTGGTTTCTTTAACTGAGAGGAACTAGGCGGCGTTGTTTCGAGGCCTGAGAGGTTCACTTGTCCTGTCCACCATGGATTCGCCATTAAAACCCTAAGAGGTTATATCTGATTTTATATTCCAAAGTAGTGATGCCTTGTAGAAATGTAAACTGGTTTTTTAAGACCAAGAAGATGAACAACTATAGAAGAGGAGATAAGATGTTTTAGATCTTGATTTTCAAAACACCTTTACAAGTGTTTATGTTTTGAGAAACACAAGACAAAGAAATGCCAATTAATTAAAGAACACGACAAAGAATGATACTAAGCAAGAAAGAGTAAAGATGTAACTTATAAAATAAGTGGAAGCATATGAAGATATTAATTTATATATACGTATACACGCATTACAAGCAGGATAAGTATGCATAATTCTAGTTTTATACGAAACTGTAGTGACCTTTTTTAAGAAGCTTATTTGATAGGAATTTTGTCAAAAATAGCACAACACTTATGATTAAGTTTGTATTAATACTTGCATTACCAGAGTTTTAACATCTCATAAGCATTATAAAACTTAAACAGTATTAGAGTTAAACACATACGTCTCTAATGAGTTACCACCGTACTCTGAAATTACATATTTAATTGATTAAGATAACCTTCTCTAAATCTGTCATTTTATTTGATCTTTTTTAATTAGCGTTATAATTGCTGTGTAGGGTCGAGCGCCAAGGTTGAACAAATGGGACGCACGATCGTTTTCCCTCTACAATTATTTTTATTTGGAAAGCTGAATCATAAGGTTTTCTTGAATATTTAAATGATACCTACGCAGTATCCTTTATTGGATCGAAATAAGAATAGTTTTTTCCCGTACAAGAAATAATAATAGTTACTCAAACCTACAGCATCGAATATCTAAACAGTGACATACAAGAAATTTATGAACATTTGCTAACTATTTAAATAACTAGATCTTCTTGCAGTAAAAATAAAATAATGGCTACTCGAAGAGATTGAATGTGTGCATTATCATACATGATTTGCCAAATACCTTACAATATGATCACTCTAAAATAGGATTGTGTTAAAATATGATTGAGTCTATATTTTACAAGTCCGGATTGGACCCAAAAACTTACTTTTAACATCCGTTGTCTTAAGAAATTAAAATTTTGTTCTTAAACAATGATACATGAGACACCAGGGTATCTGCCATCATGAAAAATAGAGATGGTTTCAGCTGTCAGATATGACAAGAAAAAACGGGATGCAGCATCATGAAGAAACGATTTCCATACGGCAATTGAACGGGATGACATGTTCCCAATCCGGGCTAGAAGACACCACAAACATAAAGGTAAAATTAACCGGTATATATATATATATATCTATTGTATAAATATTACATACGGCTTATATACGGTTAACTGAAATTAGTCAAGAGATAATATTAAGGTCAAATCTTTCAAATAACCATTTTTAAAGTTTTTGTCACAAAAATAACATTAAGAACAAAAATGACCAAACTAGATTTTTTATATTTTACAAAAATTAATGTTTTTTTTTTCTTTCAATTTTAAACCGCAACCCCAAAACCTCACCCCATAAATCTAAACCCTAAATCTAGATTAGTTAATCCAAGATATATAATGTATATTTACACCCTTTAATAAAAGTTATTTTGGTCATTTTTTTTCTTAAAGGTTATTTTTGTGATAAATTATTTTTAGATCTATCTTATGGTATTCTTCTAATAATAAAACAGACTTAATTTTTTTGTCTCTAAAATAACATTTAAGGAGAAAAATGACCAACAAAATTTTTATTAAATGATGTAAATATATATTTATACCCCTTGAATTAAGTAATATAGACTTAGGGTTTAGAGTTATATGGCTGAGTTTTGGAGATGAAGTTTAAAATTAAAAAAAAATTAAAAATGAAAATTTTCAAAATAAAAGTCTATTTTGATCATTTTTTCTTCTTAAGATCTATTCTTATGACAAAACTTTAAAAAAAAAATTATGAGAGATTTGTCCATTAGTTAATGAAAATTACTTAATCATAATATTTTTCAAAAAAAAAGAAAGACCAAAATAATACCTTTGGCTTGGTCTTTAAACAGTGACATACCAGTTAATTTTCATTAACTAATTTTACAAAAATCATTACCAGTTAATTTTACAAAATAATACCTCCTATATCATCCCAAACAGTGGTATACCAGTTAACTTTTGTTTATGCTTTATTTATAAATAAAACGTGTTTCTAATTATATTGTGAATTTTTTAGATAAACCTCTAAAAGAATTAAAAGTGTTAGGAAAACTAAAAAACAATTAATTGTAAAAACTATTCGTATGTCCTAGAGATAAAAACCACGATGAACGTGGAGCATCTAAAAGTAGAACAATCTGGCTAATTCAGCTTGGGTCAAATATGGCTCACTTCAACTTCACATAAGAACAATGAACTCAACACCATCGAGGCAGCCAACTAGTCAGTTTTGATCAAACAACTTTCGTTTTTAATTAGTGATTATTTTGTTTTTAAAATCTTATATACACAAAATGACTAAGAGTATAGTTTCTCAATCTCTTCATCAGCTATTCTCACAAGGCAATCACAGAAACCAACGTCATGAGAAGTTTACTAGTGCCATACAACTTAAGTTGGAGATTGTGAATTATCGTTGTTGTTTTTTTGTTTTTTTCTCTAACACACTTTCTTATATAACTATGTATTTTTAAGAAAAAAAATCATTTTCTATCTTTTGCTAACTATTTGAAAAGAAAATTTTCTCAATTTAGTATTATATTTTTCCAAAATAAAAGTTATATTTTACTTAATTTTAACTTTTTCTTACTTAAATTTACTTACCAATTAATTTATAAGTTGTATTTATTTAATACTAATAAAATAATAACTAAAATGAGCAATGTTTTATGATAAATTAGTTTGTACAATATATAGTTTTGATATTATTTATAATAATATTTAACATTATGAACAATTGTTTTCTATTTTAGTTCAGTTTAATAGGATTCAACTTATTCTTAATTTAGACAGTAGATTCGATTTAGCAGAATCTCATTCCACTTTCACGAGTACTTCAAATTCACTAGCTTCATTCACAATGTTTAGGCTTTCTAAGGCATAGAAATTATATTAGATGGAAACACCAATGAAAGGTTTACACCGGTTTAGCCACTTACTCCACTTGTCTTTTATTTGATTTTGTGAAGAAGCTAATGGGCTCAATCCATATATTTAAGCCCATTATCCAGAATTTTCTAATCGTAAGCATATACACATGTGGCAATCAAATTAAACAATTTTAGAAAAATAAATAAATTTGTCGTCGAAGCTCTGCCTGAAAACCATACGGTTGCGATACGGCGGCGTTTTCATATTTCCGACGATCTCCGATGTCAATTCCACCGTCTTCAGCTTCTTCTTCATCATCTCAGTTCACATACACTGCGAATTCGTACTATTCCGCGCCCTACCAGCCTCCACAGCCCTTCGTGGCGCCGTCGCCTGCTCCAGCGCCGCCGGTTGTACCCATTCCGGGAGCTACAGTCTATCCTCAGCCTATTGGCCCTGTTCCTGCCGTGTATTCTTACCCTCAGTACCAGGTTAGTGGGGTCTTAAAAATTGGGAGTATTGATTTGATTCATAGCGTTTTCGCGAATTTTTGGATTTAGGGTTCTAATTAGGGTTTTCGAAATCTCTCTGCTTTGAATTTAGTTGTTGTCGTTGTGTTGTTGAGATTGCAGTTAAAGGTTGAGTCTTGATGAGTTCTACCAGTTAAGGATCTCACTTGATTTACAGTTAAAGCTTTGATCTTTGGTTTTGGTTTTACATGCTTAAGGTAGAGTGATTTGGTGTCTTAATGTTTGTTTGATTTGGTTGTATGTATTGGCAGGCACATCAGTTGTTCCAGAGAGATGCACAAACTATCACACCAGAAGCGCTTGAGAATGTAAAAGCTGCTTTGGCAAGTAGCGAGACTGAACACAAAGCGGAGACTAAGAAGAGAGCTATTCCTCGTAAAGCTGCTGGACAGTCTTGGGAGGATCCTACTCTTGCAGAGTGGCCAGAAAGTAAGCACTGCTCTTCTTTTGTTTCCCTTGAGTTCTTTGATTGTTCTTTTAGTTTGCAGATTGTATTATAGTTGTTCAGAGATAGGCTTTTGGGTGAAAATGGATTTGTTATAACTCTTTGTTCTACTTCTTTTCTTGTCAGATGACTATCGCTTGTTTTGTGGCGATCTTGGGAATGAAGTAAACGATGATGTTCTTTCCAAGGCGTTTGCTCGATTCCCCACCTTCAATATGGCCAAGGTAAGTGTGTAGATCTCTCTCTTTCTTTTCGGGTTTCTATGATGATTCTTTTTTTGGTTTCGTATGAACATATATTGAGAAAGAAGTCATGTGGTAGCAGTAGTTTTTATTCCTTCTGGTTGGTTAGACTGCTAAAAATGTCAACTGTGATGCATTTGCAATATGTACAGAACATGGTTGACCTTGTATATACGGTTCATTACTACTTGAATCACAAAGAGAAGTATTCAGTGTGAGTTTTTGTGTGGTTTAAAAGCTTTTACAGATCATAAGAATCTCATCTACTGTGACAGGTCATCAGAGATAAGCGAACTGGTAAAACCAAGGGTTATGGGTTCGTGAGTTTCTTAAATCCTGCGGATCTGGCTGCAGCCCTGAAAGAAATGAATGGTAAGCATCTGTTTGATGTGTTGATTCATCTTAATTTATTATATGATTCTGTTTCATTAGTCACTGCCATTGAACATTTTGTTGACATCCATTGATGTCATATGAATTACACAGGTAAGTATGTTGGGAACCGTCCGATAAAACTAAGAAAGAGTAGCTGGAAAGAGAGAACAGACCAGGAGGCTGCAGAAAGACAAAAGGCAAGTAACCTAACTTTACACTTATATATTTCCAAAGAAAGAAAATTCTTTGATGAGCAACTAAACTTTTGACTTTGAACATGAATGGGTGTAAATGCAGCATCACAGCAATAAGAAGCAAAAGACAGTGAAGAAGAAGAGCGTACTCCACAAGTAATAAATCAATGGTATTCTGGAGAGTACATGAGAAGGAAAATCAGAGCATATTGTTGAACTTTCTACAATGTTTATCTTTGTTATTATTAACCCACTAAGTTCGAATTCAGACCGTCATTTTATATAAAAAAAATGAAATTTATTCTTTAACTATCGAGGCTTTGTATCCTGTAAATTAATCTTAGAACTGCTATTATCTTACTTTTATGGTTTTGTTCTACAATGATTGCCTAATTAATTATATAATAAGCTTAACAACATTCATTTTTTCCCCAAGAAAAACTGGTTTAAAAGTTTGATCCAAAAAAGGTTCGATTTGGTTAATGTAGAAAAAGTTGGATTTGGTTATCATTGTAATTTCAACTAGTATTCAATACAGATGTTATATATTACAAGTTATGATATAAATGTGGTATATTACTTGACTAATCCCTTGCGAGATACTATTGTTAGAACTATTCATGAACAAATGCATCACTAATTCAAAACTAAATAAATTCGTTGACAGTGAGACCTTAATTAATGTAACCATATCTGGAGTATGAATGATGACTTAAATAGGTGGTTATGATAGTAAAACCGTCTGTGTTACCAATCGCTTTTTTTCAAAAGCAATTGTTTGTTTGCTCTGATTCGTTTTTAATAACGCACCTTCCCCATACTACGAAGGCATAACCAAATTATAGTGTGGGTTTTGTGGGTTGTGTTATAATACTATGGTATAGACTTTATATGAAATCATAACCCTTTTTTTCTCCATTTGAATCACAAATTTAAAATTTGACCAAATGCAAAATCACAGTCAGATTTATTATTCGTATTTTTATCGAAAGGAAACAATGTTAATATCAAGTTGACTAAAATTCGATCACCTAGTCTTCAGAAACCCACGAACTTCAGTGAGGAAGTTGTTGAGGTTCTTCCTAAATCTTTGGTAGTTGAGTCGGTCCAAGGATGAGGATAGCTGGTTAGTCGTCGTGAGCACCTGAAGTGCGTTCGCTAGCCTCGTTTTGAAGATGGGATTCCCCTGCTTCTCTATCAGTTCGTTGCCCAATCCCTACAGGTAATCAAACAAAACTGCCAAGTTACAGCGGTTTCAGATATGGAAAACTCTGTTTTATGTTTTCAAGAGAAAACCTAAAGACCAACCTGGTAAAGGTTTGGTTCGCAGAGGATAAGAGGAAACAAGGCGTCTGCCGCTGTACTGACTATGTCGGTACTGTAACAAGAAACATGTAAACAAACTTTGTAAACCGTAAGACTGCATGCTTATTAAGTAACGAAAAGAGTGGTGGCTTACCTGTAATCCTCAAAAAGGAGAAACTGAAACAATGTGCGAAGGAATCGGCTCAGGATTCCTTCTTGGAATACTCCATTTGGATCTGTGTGCCCAGCAGCGTGTGAACCCAAACCAATGTTACCAGCTTTTGTCTCTTTGTAGTGATATGAAGCCAGAGCCTTTAGAGCTCTTAGGCACATCGTGACTATATCTACATCCTGATAAGAATATCAACAGACAACATTACTGTAAACAAAGAATAAAAGGATTTTACTTATTCTCTGTACAGAAGATTTAAATTCACCTGCTGATGAAGACCAAAGTCAACTGTTGTGAGTACATGGTTAAATGCATCACCGTTGAGTTGTGCGAGCGTCTCCGGGTAAACTTCCAGCATATGTGATATGAGCGAGAAATACTGCAGAATTGTTTTAACGCTTTAGTGAAAGTTCATAACAGTAAAACTACTGGGATAGGATTAGTCAACGGTAGATTCAAATACTTACGTCGAAACAAAGCTTCGGGTATTTGAGGAGTTCCAAAGTTATAAGTGGCGTGATTATATGGAGACCAAAGTATACCACCTGTCAGTTCAAAGAATTACACATACTATTCTTGAGAATTTCATCTTAATTAACTTGATTTTTACCTGGGATATATTTGTGCTTTGTGTCTCGATACTGTCAGATGAAAAATCAACCTGCAAAAGAGAGTACCATTCATTAGAAGATAAGGAATACTGGAGAATGAGTTAAAAGTTTATACAGTGAGTGCAAAAAAGAACGTTTACCATATCTTTTGAGCATAGATGAGAGAGTAGCTGAAGCAGAGCACGTAAATCCTTGTATTTTTCAGTTTTCGCTTCATTACGCAACGTACTCGAGCGAGACAATGATATCTGAGGTGAAAAGTAACAAGTGTACGTGAGGGTACACTAAGATTTATCTTGCTTGCTTTCAAGCAATGATGCTTAGTCTGAACAGAGAAGTAAGGATGAGACAGGGGCACAGACTTACCTTCCCAATATTGTGTGACGAATATATTTGTAGAAGACTCATGCAAAAATTAATAACCACAGCTGTTTCATGAGCCTCTAGGTAAGATAATTGCCCATCCACCCAATCCACCACAAATTTAAGTAGAAGATATATTACTGCAGGCTAAGCAACAACAAACTAAAAATCAGAGGGTTTTCTAACCATAATGGATCAAGAACCAATCACATGATTTTAAAGACATGTAGAGTGGAAACTGCACCTCGTGCTTATAAACCTCGAGAAGACGGAGCACAGGATTCATGACAGACAATCCCATCTCATATATTGCTCTCTGTGTCCGAGGTTCAGTGGCACTTGCCGCTCCTCGAAGCCGCTCTAACACACAACTCACCTAGCACAAAATACAAAAGAACCCTTGTGTTTATAAGGATTTCACAATAACAAAATCTAAAGTTTTCAAGTGTTTCTCTTCCTCACCAGCATGATGATATCAGGTTGCTGCGCCAGATTTTTAAGGTCACTGTTATTGAAAAGATCTACTAAAGATGATGTCATATGAGCCATGAGGTCCTTCACATATCTTTTGGAAAATAAAAAGAAGGTTATTGCCTTATTGGTCAACCCAGGTTTACAGTTAAGATGTGAGCGAAGGGGGCGGAATTTGGAAACTCACTGATTTGATGCATCTGAACTTCGCATTCCATAAGCAGAAAGAACAAGCGTTTGAGCCAACGAACGCTGAATAGAAGTAACACCATTTCAATAAACACAATATACACGAACAAATTAGCCACAATGCAAACTTTAAGAAACTATACCTGACTAACACCATTTAGCAAGAACAATGTTTTGTCATTTGCAAAAGCATTTGCTAGGTTACGCCAGGAGTCCTGAGCATTTTGAACAAAGAGTTAGTTACTGAATAAAGACACGAATACGTTAATCTACAAACATTATTAATCAATAGACAGGCTTTTTTCCAATGGTTAAAATGAAATAAGCAGAGCTATTCCCAGTCTAGCAGCCATATCATGCAATGAGAAATGATTGTGGATTCGCTAGACAGTAACATAGGAGCACAAGACGAAGTTAAAATGTCATTTGTATTGGGAACAAAGCAAAATACAAAAATCGGCCGTTTCCAACGTATGCACGACTATGGCGAGTTTTTGAACTCACCAGTGATAGAAGGTGAAAACAAATATTTCTTCGTCGAACAAGTGCATGCAGTAACTGATGACATGTTAACTCCTGCAGAGAGCGGAACAAAATAAGAACAGCATTTTTGAAATGGAAATAACCTACAGTTATAACCATTGGCAATGAGATCTTGCTGTGGCTAACTGGATTCACTGCCCTAAATTCATTTACTTATCAAAAATTTGTAAAACTAAACGAAGTTCGATATTTCTTGCATCAGTTTAGACCCCCTCACAAAAACTCTGTATGATATATCCATCCAACATACTCTAAATAGTATTTATACACAGTAAAAAAACATGTACAAGGGTTGTCAAAATCAACAACGTTTATAGGACAGAAGATTATTGATTATTACCTGCAAATCTTTTTCACCAGGGTAAGACATGAGCGATGTCAAGGAGATCCGGACGATTATATCAAGGACAAACTTCCCTTGACTGTGTTCGTTGAAAAAAGTGAATAAACATGCTCTGGAAGGTAGCGACTGAAGCTGGTTGCTACCCAAATTGCAATCTTCAACGACCATTAGATATGTGAAAGACCATCTTGCAAGGAACCATATGACTGCCTACATATGTTTATCCAATCAATAAAGAAAAATAAAAATACCAGACTGCAATAACTTCTTTTTAGTTAATGTTTAACTACCATGATATTTTGCATGCATTTGGAGTTAAGAATTCGAAACATGTCAAACTTTATCCAATTCAAGAGTTGGTTAAAAATGTACCTCCATAAGCCGAGGACTAAAGATCGATGATCTCATATCTGGATCCAAACATTGCTCCGCGAATTTTACAATTGAGCTACGACCACAAAAAAGACAATCAAAAGTCATCAACTGTGCAGTGAAAATTATGTAATTTGTAATTTAGTACGCCATTAGAATCTCAAGTAAAGTTCAAGACTCTCTTATAAATACCTAGATGGTAATTTTAGAATCACCATAAATCTTAAGCATATATAATTATTTAAATTCGTTCATCTGTTTAATCGGGAAAGGGTTAACTCAAGCTTACCTTGAGAGTATCACAACAGGGTGGTTGCCTGCCTCTACAACATCCACAAAATGAGATTGCAAGGCATCAGGAACCTGGTTGTTGACACCATCTAGTAGTTACTCTTGGAAAGAATTTATAAGTAAAGAACGGTACTATCAAAGCCCTCGTGCATATGCTTATGAGACTGATTCTCCAAGGACTTTCATTTACTTATATTAAGAAAAGCGGTTTCAAGAGATGTTCGTTTGAAATTGATATACAATTATACATGTGTGGTAAAACGTTTCTTATTGTTTTCCTTAGGAAAGGAGTGAGTGTGTGACTACTGTTTGATAGATACCTAATATGAAGTAAAACGTAAAACGTGAAAGAAAATATGAATTTAAATATGTTTATCGTACTACAGGTAGAATTAATAGTAGGGAAGAGTGACAGCGTCTTCCTTTTTGGGACAACATTAAAGAGAGGCAGGAAAAATAGAAAATTACCAGGGCCGTCTCCCCTTCCCCTTCATCTGCAAGTACATGACCAATTATCAGGAGTAACGAGTAGAACTCTTCCAAAGTTTCAGTCGGATCAACCGTGCCCCTGCCCTAAAACAGGTAGATTAAGATGAGCAAAAACAACCTCTCAAGAAAATTTAGATAACTCGTGCACATATATAAAAAATTATATAAAAATACTGTAATTTAGACATAGCTAAAGTTTCTAATCAATAGCAAAAACGCATTGATGCAGGTGTATATTGATATGTTACCTACAAAAGTCATAGCTAAGAGAAAATTGGACGAGAAATATATGCTTTCGCTTATATTCTAGAGGAAGGTTAATCAAGAGCACCTGATGGAGACGTGCAACACGATCAGAGAAAAGTTTTGTTAAGAACGGAATTGTAGCATCGACTGCTGCCCTCGCAATGAGAGCATAAGATCCTAGTCTTTCATCCATGGCTGCCAGAACATGGTATTAAAAGTTTGAGCAAAGAATAGCACAAATGCCTTCTAAGCCTGGCTGCAAAATCTAGATCAAGAAGAAATATTGCATTTTTATTGCTCACCAGATACAGAAGCCAGACAGTCAGCATCATCTTCATTACTTGTAGCCAACGCAGATGCCACTATAAGAGTAAAAATTCAGCTCGTAAGAATATTTGAAAAAGAAAATAATAACTGACCAAAAGTTGTAAGGCAGTGGTCAACAGTGTGGAAATTGTTACCTTTTAGTTCAGATACCGCAATCAATGAAAAGAGACTAGCTGCAGCATGCATCCCCTCAGGTGGCAGCCAAGCATTACCTCCAGAACCATCCATTGACTGACAGGAATCATCACAACCCTTAGTCAAACATTAACCACTATTTCTAAGACGCAATTAAAGTTTAAATTATATGATTCCTCTAGATTCTCAAACATAAAATTGCTGGCAGAGACGATGACAGGTATTAATAAATACCTTAACGATCACAGAGTAACCCCAAAAGAGCCAGATACGCCAGAGTTTCATGAACACAACCATGCATAATGTTATGGATATACGTAGCTGTGTTAAAGAAAGATCTTAACCGTACTCACAGCAAGGAGAGTTGTCCAGGTATCTAGCAAGATATCGCGCGCCTCATAGCTCCAAGTCCCTTCATCATTACTATTTGCCAATAACACTTTGACAACTTCACCCATTAACATAGATAAGAGTGTAAGAGTACCAAAGGGCCTGAAGAAACATGAAAGAACCAACTATTTATGAATAACAAATTGCTAAGTGGCTTATAACTGCACAAAAGGTCATATGTCAAAGACCTTATTGATCGCAAGAGTCGGTCAAAGACAACAGGAGTAGTAACTGTCCCGATAGACAGCAATGCGCGACAACCATCAATCATTTCACTGGAATAAGAAGTTGATGACACAATGTTAAAGTTGGAATATAAGACATAAAAATCAATCAGGGTTAGACTGTTGAACCACTGACCTTCCACTCCTTCCTTCTTCAATTTCCTTTGTAATGACATCAGGAGGATCAATCCAGGGCAAAACCCCCGACAGCAGGAGGAGCAGATGCTGCTCTCGCATCTGCGCATTGTCTAGATTATCGAACAAGTCACTCACAGAGAAATATATATCTTGATAAGAAAGACATGATGGACATCCATCTCTAAATTGGCGAAGCACACAAGATGCTGAGTGAATTTGATGTCTCTATAACGTATTCAAGAGACGAGTACTTAGTAAAAGTTACAGCAGCATAGAATACTCACTGGATGGAAATATTTCCCCTGCCAAGGAGCACAACTGTACAATAAGTTTCCGAGCAGACACTGCAACAGGACAATCTGGCCAATAGCCTTCAAGAGTAAACTTCTGCCTCAGCGACGAATATAGATTTATCAGCCATCCAACATGTGAACTTGAAAGCAAAACATCACACCACGAAGCACCAGGCTGCAATCAGCGCCACTGAAGGTGAGATTTATGAAGAGTCGATGAAAGTGTCTTAAAAGAAAGTATAAACTATGACATGCTAGCATCAGCCCTTATGGTATCTTTAAATTTCGACAGGTTAATGAAGTTCAAGGCTTCAAGCACTTGTAATATATATTAAATATAACTATTAACAACCTGCACTATTACACACTCTGTCTTTGGAGATGATACAGTATCAGGTCTAATTCCATCAGAAAATACATTAATGCTGCCTCTTGTTCCACCTTTGCTGTAACGGAACTCCCAGTTTAGTATCTGATGCATTAGTCGCAACCCAGCATTGCAAACCTTAACCTCAGGGACATCAGAATGTGATTCCACAATCTTGTTTGTAACACTTAAAGCAGCATCCTGAGCCCAGCAATAGAAAGTCTGCAATTGAAAACATAGGAAGTAAACAGCATAATTCTAGTAACAGAACCTTTGGTACATACTATTATTCTTCTAAAGACGAAAGGAAGATGGGTGTCAGAACATCTGTAAGCAAATGAAATCCTAAGAGTACCTTCAAATAGTTTTGTTCTAGTGACTTGCCGCACTTTTCATGAAATTCCCTCGGGAGACCCATGACACTTGAAGTAGAGGGTGCGAATTCAGATACCTGAAATACAGAAACTATGAGTACACATATGGTAAACATTCAACGCCAGAAAAAAGATCATTACCAATGATTCAAGAAAATTAATGCCGATGAACTGCACATCTAAGCCTCCAGAACCAAGAATGGCCTGGTTGATCTGTAAAAACAATATTAAAATCCACAAGCAAATCAATACGATGATCCTTTTAACAAACATTAATATCAGACGACTCAGTTGTATTTTAAGAATAATTAGCAGCCGCTCCGCAATATTCATTTCAATGTTAAATATATTCACAACTCAAGGTACTATAACCTAAAGAGCATCAAACTATTGTATTGCCGCCAAATTTGTAAACCCCAATATCTTTACATTAGGGCGTGGAGCATAGAGAGACATATCTAGCTGAAATACGGAGTACATGGTCCATTACTACTTAGTCACCCCAATGATTACTACTCAACTTACTCAAACACTCTAAATTCTTCCCCGTTCATATCTTTTATGGTTGGCAGAGTTAACAAGGTTTTGAAGTTCCAGGTAATTTTCTTACATGTAAATTGAGTACGATTTAGAAAATTAAAATATGATGTAAAATGCCGGATAACAAATGCACCATTTATGCTGCTAAGTCTAATCAAACTGTAATATAAAGAAACATACAAGAAAGTCCAAAATTGCAATACAACTTAGATACCTGGTAGAAAAAGACTTCCTTCTCGGCTGGAGTAAACTCAAGCCTGTAATTCGTTCAGATTAGAAATTTCCTTAGATGAGCTAAGTAAACAAAGAAAAACGGAGTAATTTGTCTAAAATGCTTTGCACTACTCTATTTTCCAGAAGCTATCAGTCATAAGCGTAAGTGACCAACAACATCATTTTCATGAATCCTCTCATACACATAAAAGTGACAGATGACTTCCAGCTGCTAAAAAGCATGCCTTATTATTCTAAATACCAGAAACAACCCGCTTACCAGCCTCTTTTCATCAGCTGCGCAGCCACAGAAGATACTTTCGATAACACAAACGCATCTGATGAATTAGCATGCTGCATGACGTATCCAAGACATAAGCTGCAGAAAGATTTAGCCATATTTCAGCATTTCTTATTTGTATGGAGCCAAAATCTCATTTCAAAATCACTAATTTACTAAATAACGAAGGTCATAATTATCATGGAAAATGATGTGTCTCCATACTACCCACAAAGCATTACAGTCAAGAAGCGGAAGGCTCACAGTCCATTAAAGGTTGCAGTATCCCAAAACTAGTATATTGAAAAGCATGAATGTTCCCAACTGATTCACAAAGCTAATAAAAACACAAACTTAACACCAATGGTTGCCTCCTGATAGAGCATAGGGTGACCACTCAACTAAGTGAAAGCTTAAGCATTCACCACCCAAAGAACAAAAAAAAAAGAAGAAGAGAAAATACCTAATCAAACCACCTTTATCCTCAGTGGAAAGAAAACTCCATTCCCTAATAGCTGCTTCTTTAATAGCTGCCGCAGCTTGAAACCTAGCAGATGCTACCTGAGAATTTTCTGGATGCATAACAAAAAAAACATGTTCAATCAAACATCCGTAACTTCAAGTTCACCTGGGCACTAAGGTTTCCAAATTAAGAAAAGCAATATTACCAAGAATGAATCTACAAGCCTTATATGGCTGTGGGGACTGGTGAAGCGACAATATGGTAGCTTCAGCAGCTGGATTAGTAGTTATCTGCTCGGAAAGAAAGAGAAACGTCAAGCACACGCAACCACTTGTTCAGCGTAAGTATAAAGGAAAGAAAGCAAAACCTGAATGTACGAGCATGCAAGTTCAATCGCACGCATGGTAGATTGGAGCTGAGCCACTTCCTCAGCACCACCTCCACCTCCACCGCCGCTTCCGAACCCTAACATCCTCTATTCAGATTCCGGTAACCGGAGAATCTTACAAGTGGATGATAATAATGATCAGTTGGAAGAGACGATAAGAGTGTGAAGAGTATAAGGAGAAATTTCGATCGGAGACGTAAAACGGCGGCGGTGAGCACGGCGGAGAAAGGGATCGGTGGCGAGAGAGCCGGGGAAGATGGAGGCGTGTCGCGGCTTGCGTATTGAATGAGAGCTTTAGAGTGTACATGAAATTACGTGAATATCCTCTTGGCGGTTAAAGACCTGAACCGGCTGGTTGGATTGGTTCAATGGCAGCTCAGATGCCAGTTGGTTTGGTATATCTCACGAACAATAAAAAATTAGGTTAAAATTGACAAGTAAAAACTTAAAGGGGCCAATCGAATAAAAAGGAGAAAAACAATGCGACATTCCTAAATTTTATAAAATTCAATTTTTTTTCTAAAGTCGCCCTTGAATACAGAGTGTTCCGGCGACGACATAGAGAAGAACCTCACTGCAACTAGAGAGAGAGATGAAGGTGGTGGCTTTAGTGAGTGGTGGCAAAGATAGCTGCTATGTTATGATGAAGTGTATCCAGTACGGTCACGAGGTACGTCTTCTTCTCTTTACTTGTTGTTGTTAGAGTTTCCCTGAAACTACCTCAAAGAAGTTTTTTCGTGCTATTTGAACTTGAATCTCACTTGATGTTTGCTTATTTGTTGTTTCCACAGATCGTTGCATTGGCGAACTTGTTACCGGTTGATGATTCAGTTGATGAACTGGATAGCTATATGTATCAAACTGTAAGACTGTCTGGTTCTTCTTTTGTCTTCAATGGTTAGATTTATATGTTCATGATTGTGAGGAAAGATCAATACTTGAATTGAATTTGAACAAGGGTTGTAAGAAAGATTAGGTTTTTATTATTATCTCATATATATAGGTGTGTTTACATGAATCTGCTCAGTGTATCATGATTTGTAAATTTAAGAATAAAGACAAGATATTTTCAACAGCATGAAAAAAATAGGGTTTATGATGTTGAAATCTGAGCTTCTGTTTTGTCTTTTCTTTGATTGGATGTTACTACTTCAGGTAGGCCACCAGATTATTGTGAGTTACGCAGAATGCATGAATGTGCCATTGTTTAGAAGGAGAATCCGTGGTTCTTCCAGGTTAGCCTTTTGCTTGAGCTTCTAATCTTTTTTTGAACTTGGAGATTTCTTCATAAGGGGTTATTCTAAGCATTTATGTTTGCAGGCATCAGAAACTTAGTTACCAAATGACTCCAGATGATGAAGTGGAAGATATGTTTGTGCTGTTAAGTGAAGTGAAGAGACAGATACCTTCCATCACTGCAGTATCGTCTGGTGCCATTGCATCAGACTACCAACGTCTCCGTGTAGAAAGTATTTGTTCAAGGTTAGGCCTTGTTTCTTTGGCGTTTTTGTGGAAACAAGACCAGACTTTGCTTCTTCAGGAAATGGTAAACCGAAGTCTCAAGCCTGTTTGACTTTCAAATCTTTTTCTTTATGAATTTGTACTTCTTTCTTGTTTACTTGCAGATAGCTAATGGGATAAAAGCTATATTAGTCAAGGTAATAAGAATTACTGGTATTTTTTTCTTTTCTTATTTTAACATCGACATCTTCTTATAGTTATGGTTTTTTTAATGTTAACAGGTGGCGGCAATAGGATTGGATCCCTCTAAGCATTTAGGGAAAGACTTAGCCTTCATGGAACCACATTTTTTGAAGTTAAAAGAGTATGCCATAGTTCTCTTTTAACGCTTCACTAAGAGTCTTTATTATCTAGTTGTGTTACTTACATTGATTATGTGGCTTCTGAATGTATCTTTACATAGGTTATATGGAAGTAATGTTTGCGGTGAAGGAGGAGAATATGAGACTTTGACTCTCGATTGTCCGCTTTTCACTGTATGTCTTCTTAGCAATTTTGAGTTCATTGTTTCATTACATTTGTTTGTAGTTTGACTGACAGTTTCTGTTTTCTTAGAATGCGCGAATCGTGCTTGATGAATTTCAAGTTGTTCTACATTCTCCAGATTCTATTGCGCCTGTTGGGGTTCTTCATCCAACGATCTTCCATCTCGAAAAGAAGGGAAATCCAGACTCTAATTCCCTTGAGGAGGGGGCAGGATTGGTGTTTGAGGTACAAGGAGATGGTCCTAACACAACAGAAGCTACCTGCCAACTAGATAATGGAATCGTTGATGTAGTTGGACACACAAGAACCAGAGTTAACTTATCAAAGACCGGGAAAGAGAACACATTCTCCATTTGCTGCTGGCTTGAAGGTTCTAATGAATCTTCTACAGGTAACACCAAAACACAGACTAAAGCTTCAAGATGCTCTCGCACATGTACTTAAGATTTGCTTTGTACTTTTTGAATAGGATTGAAAGAAGATCTTGAGACTGTTCTTACAGAAATAGAGTCGCAGATTTTGAAACATGGACTTAACTGGCAGAATGTCTTGTACATTCATCTTTATATCTCTGATATGAGTGAATTTGTTGTGGCGAATGAGACCTATGTGAAGTTTATCACACAAGAGAAGTGCCCTTTTGGTGTTCCTTCACGTAGTACAATAGAGCTTCCTTTGGTACAAGCGGGTCTTGGTAAAGCTTACGTTGAGGTTTTAGTAGCAAATGACCACAGCAAAAGGGTTCTCCATGTACAAAGTATCTCTTACTGGGCACCTAGCTGCATCGGACCTTATAGTCAGGTGAACATTTTCTTCTCCACTTCTAAATGAAGCTCAAGTTTTTAATCAGCAAACTCATTTACTTTAATGTATTACTTCAGGCCACTTTGCACAAGGGTGTTCTTCACATGGCTGGACAACTAGGGCTTGACCCTCCCACGATGAATCTTCGAAACGAAGGCGTAATTGCTGAGCTGGATCAAGCATTGACGAACAGTGAGGCAATAGCAGAGTCTTTCAGATGTTCAATCAGTTCATCAGCTATTCTCTTTGTGGTGTTCTGTTCAGCACGCACAAAGCAATCAGAGAGGAACCAACTTCATGAAAAGTTTCTTTCTTTCTTGGATTTGGCAAAGTCTTCTCGGAGGGTATCCAATGTCCTCGATCCTATTTTCCTTTACATCATTGTCCCTGATCTTCCCAAAAGGTATTAAACACTGCAGAGAATCTAATATTAGTGGTCTGTGAATCTCGGATTTTGAACTGTTACTCTGCAGGGCTCTTGTTGAAGTGAAACCTGTCTTATATGTGAAAGAAGATTCAGAGGATGATGAAACCAGACAGGATCAACTGGGTGAAGGAGACTACAGTTGTTTGGGATATGAGCCAGAGAAATGGCACCAAGACTGTGTGCAGACACGAGTTGTTGATGGGAAAATATGTCTTACCATTCTCTCCATCTCTGCTGAAGTGATGAGGAAGCTTCATGAACCTTCCGGAGATGAAGAACAACAACTTGAGAGAGTATCGAGGTTCTGTGTATATCTTCTCAACAAAAACTTGTCTGAAAATTCTTTCTCTTGGCAAGACACCACGGTGAGAATGTGTTTCTTGAACACAGTGTCAGTCTTCATCCAAAGCATTGCTTAATCTTACTTTTGTTGATGCAGAGCTTAAGGATACACTTCTCTACAAGTCTTGGAGTGTCCTTAGAGAGATTATCCGACATTTTTGAAACTGCATTCAAAGAGCTTAAGGAGATGAGTGACGGAATTACAGTTGACTCGAAAGAACCTATATTCAACCTCGTCCCGGTCCTTGGTGCTGGAAACTCTTCTGCTTCGCTCGACAACATAATCACCTGTGAACTATTTTCCCTAAGGTCATAACCTTCCTTATCTCACAAGGAACACAAGCTTTGCTTTTCTTGATTTTTAAGCCGGCTCTCCTCTTCAATCAACTTCAATGGGTGATGCCGTTTATTTGCACTGGGGTGCCTCTTGAAAGGCGCAATATTTTTGGCAGATGATCTTGTCTTTGGATGTCTGGTCTTATGTGTGGAAAAACAACACGTAGTTGTTTTGTTTTGTTTTAAGTGAGAACGCAATGATGTTTGTTTGTGAAACTAAGGAAAAGAAAAACATGTTTGCTTTATTCGTCTTCATTAAATTCAGCTTTGATTAGGCGTAACACAGCTTTCCTGCAATACAAGATTGCACTTGATCCCAAAGATTAACTTTACAAGAAAGCTCATCCACTTATATAAATATATATAACCCAATTGGGGAATTAGGAGTGTCGCTTGGAAGACTTTTAGCTCTTCAGGTATAGACTCTGGCTGCGCCATCTCCAAACCGAGTTTGAGAACAAAGCTCTCACCGTCTGGCTTAAAACCATTAAACAGAATATTCTTAAGTGTCATGAAACAGCCTCCTAATCTGATCCACGCTTGCCGGAATCAATGTCACTGGACATCGCTTGTACTGTCACAACAGATGACCAACATAAGCTTTATATCGAGGAGTGGTAACTGAGGTTAGAGAGAAACGTTTTGGAGAGCAAACCTTTGTAACATACTTAAATACGCAAGCATAGCAGAAAACAAATCCAGAGACTGTGACAACTGACGGATTTGCACGTTTCTGCAAGCATAACGCGCAGAGGGAATTGTCTGGTGGTAGAGGGATTCCTTCTTTAGCCACCTGCATTTACAAAGTTGACTGAGCTAAACATGTCTACATTAGTTTCAGATATTGCTAACAATTGATATGAATACCTTTGGGGCTGGAGGAGGTGGAGGTGGAGGGTACACGGTTGGAGCTGTCAATCTCTCTTCAGCCGATTGATACCACCATTCCATCATCTACAAAACGAAATAAAGGAACGAGACACCAGTGTTAAAAAAATATGTGTGATGAAAAATCCAGTCTGGTGTAATTTAAGCTCGCATTCTCAAAAGAAATCTCCTTCATAATATGGTGGGAGGTTTCAAGACGGTAAAGTTTATGGGTACTTACTTTAAAGATAAAAACTGCTGCAATTAAACCGGTTTGGGCATAGTCAAGTACTGCATATGAACAGCTAAGAAGAGCCCCTTGCACTGTCTGATTCAATATTCAAAACAGTGTTCTCAGACGTTGGGATGCGTAAGCAGTAGTATAAAAAACTCATTCCTTAGATTGCAGGAAGTTCAAGAAAACAGAGAAAACTGAGATCATACTTTTAACCATGGAGGACCACGAAGTCTCTCACGCTCATGGTTCCGTATCTTTGAAATTCTTGAAGACGTATCCATCTATCTTGGCATCAAAAGAGGAAAAGACCACGACAAAAGTGTGTTAGACATAACACATGTGAATCTACAGGTTCACGTTTATCGCATCAAGATATCTGGAAACGTCAAAAAGGGGACTTCTAAGTTCTGAGTATATCGTCCAACAAAGGTCAGGATCATGAATTCTCTGAGGCCTATAGTAGAACATCCTAGAACGAACGTGACAAGCCGAACAATAATAGTGGTAAAGAGAACTTTCAGGCAGAAATGAGGAAGTGGATACCAGTTCTTGCCCTGTAGCTCGACAAACTTGGATCCCAAGAGCTTGAAGCCCGAGAGAATAAAACCCAGTAGCGTCCAGTAGATATAAGAGCTGGTAACTGAATGATAATCCTACACAGCAAAGCCCAGGTCAACACAGTTCATTCCAGATAAGTCAACTATATGAAGATGCCAGAGATCCTAAATGAATCATCATATCATATCAAAGCAAAGGCAGACATAAACTACATTACTCAGAATTCCATCCAGACATAAACTAATAGCACGGATTGTGATTTCAATTTAGAAAATCAAGATTACAACTCTAGGCATGATATGAAGCTTAACAAGGTAAACTAAGAAACTGCTCCTAACTACTATAAAGAATCATCAGCTAATATACAGTCAGATTCCATGATTACCTTCACTTGATGCATGTATCCAAGGATAGCACACAGCTATAAACTTTTTAATCTTCGTAGCTAACTGCACTCGAACAGAAAGCTCTTGATTCCCACTATCCCCTCTTGAAACAACTGGTTCCTCTCCTGTAAAGAAATCAGCTTCATCAAACCCTTGATCCTCCATTCCCCACAAACTTTCCCTGAGCCTAGCTTCCCTTTCCTTGTTATATATCGCATGCAACTTCGATTTAAAATACGGTAACACAACCTAACCAAAAGTCACTTATTAGAATGCAGCACAAGGCTTAAAGGCACAACCTTTATACTTTAAACAGATACCCAATCACAAGTGAAGTACCAGAAACACAACAGAAAGGATCCTCTGTCGTTTCTCCAAACCAGAATGCTCAACTTCCTTGCCAGTGTCTTTCCTCAATCTCAACCTCACTGACTTCCTCCTCAAACCATATAATGATTCAGCAAACGAAGCATCTGCAAACAATTCATAAACTTTATAAGCAGAAACTCCAATACACACATTAACAAAACACTTTTCACAGAATCAACCTGTGGTTCGTAAGCTATGCCCTTCAAGGATAAGCATCAGAGCAGCATAGAACTCATCTTCGTAGTCTAAGATTTTATGGAGAAACGATCGTCTCAGTGCAAAAACCTACACATCACGAACATGAATCATCATCGATACATGTACTGAATCTCAATCTAAGAAGAATGGTATTTTGATTGCTTTACGCCGAGTGAATATGTGAGAGCGGCGCGTAGGCTAGCTGGAAGCTGCTGAGCCGCAGCCATCTCGAAGAAGGTAGGGCGTGTGCCTTCACCTCCCACCTGAAACAGCATCTTCTTCCTCTTCTTCTTCTTCTTCTTCTGGTGATTGTTGATAATAAAAGTGAGACCTTTAGCTTCTTCGGAAGATAGATGAAGCAGAAAAAACGCACTTCGAGAGACAGAATACTTATTAATACGTCATAAATAAAGGTTTTTGCCACGTCAGCAACATTACATATCTGACTCATCAGCCAACAATTGTTATGTCATGATTAATGTGGATTTCTATAAAGTATTAGCATAATATAAAAAAATCTCTTAATTTTTAATTAAAAATAAATAAAAAATGTCTATTAAATAAAAAATATAAAAAATATTTTTTAAAATTTTCTTAGTTAAAAGTTAAAAAACATATACACTTAGAATTTTATTATAAAAACATGCATTAATCATATTCTTACAGTGTTTTATGATTTCTTCATCATTATCAAATTTTGATCAGATAATTTATACTCAAAAAGTTTATGATGTTCTCTATATGATTGGAGTTTTTTCTTTGTGAGCACAAATCATTTTACAATTGTCAATTAGGCATACATAAGTATTTTATATTTGTTTAAAATTTGTAATTTGAGTCATTGATTATCAAAACACCCTGATAATTTGAGTGAATCAACAATTATGATTTTCATTCACTTGTATCATATATTGATTGCTTTACAAATGTTAGATGGCCATGAAGATGACATAACTGATATACAATGTCATCTACATGAATGTACACTTGTGTTAAGTGCACACACTATGAAATGGTATTCCACATTTCCTTTTTTTTTTGACATATTTGATCTTTAATTGTTCTTGCAATCATCAAACATCCTAAACGCAAACATACCAAAACAAGTATTTTATGCATGGCGTTCTCTAACGTATTAGACAAGTTGATACAAAAAAAAAGACATGATGATTGATTTGAGAGTCAATTAAAGCTATTCAGTCTTCTTAATTCTCTTACGAGCGCTTTCTCTCCTCTTCTCCAACTTTTCTTTAAGTTTCTTGTGTTCAGCCTCTAGCTCTTCTTCCTTTTTCTTTAACTCTTCTTGACCATTCTTTAACTTTTCTTGATCACTTTTCAATTTTTCTTGATCCCTCTTTAGATCTTCCTTCTTGTTCTTCAACTTCTCCAACTTCTCCAACTTCTCCTCATTGCTATCTTTCTCAACAGATACTTCTATTTTTTTCTTTTTCTTCAGCTTTTCCTTCAGTTTCTCGTCATCGCCTTCTTCCTCAACTGATGATTCTTTTTTCTTCCTTTTCTTTAGATTTTTCTTCAATATCTCCTCATCGCCTTCTTCAACAAATGCTTCTGTTTTCTTCCTATTCTTCTCGATGACCCTTTCCTCCCCATCTTTCTCAGCCGTCGTCACTTCTTTTTAGGTTTCGGCAATCTTTAGTTGTTATAACAATATTTCAGGATAAATTTATTTGAATGTGGATTATTAGTACAACATTTGTTATTAACATTACTTTAAATGACTAATTAAATGATTTTAACAAAACTAGAAATTGTATTTTCAAAAGTAAAGTATTTGTCATATTGATTTAAAAACAAAAAAAATTATCTTTTGAATTTTTGAAAAGACTAAACTTGGAGTTACTAGTATTATTTGTCTTCTCCCTATTAGATGGTATTAGTGGGAAGAATTTGTAATGATGATTAAAATTTCAGATTCTATTTTTATTGGTTTATTATGAATCTTAACAATCTTGCTAAAAATTAATGTTATTATTTATTAATTGTTTAATAAAAAAAATCTTTTATTATTCAAAAAAATTGAATTTAAATAATTTTATGGTTTTGTTAAAACTTAAAACCTAGTCTTATATTACTGAAACTTGAACTCTAAACAATTTATCTCACAAAACAAAACTTTTAAAATATTCGAATCATCATCTAGATTCTTAAAATTATTATAATAAAATATTTAATAGATTTTTTAAATAAGAAAAACTCTCAATACTAACCCTTGATGATTTCCAAAACATTCTAGACCACATCAATTTCCTGGGTCTATTTAACTTTTTTAGTTCGGTGCTTACCACTTTAACCAAACCAGATCTAAGGCAATCCATATATCTTTGTACTAATATAGGTGTTTGTCAATGCAACCACTTTAAGCGAACCAAATAGACAGATTCGTATCTTCGTTTCGTTGTACAAAAAAAACAAACTCACATTGCCATCATAACTAATGTCTGAACCAAATCAAAAGAACCGGCACGAGAAACCAACTTCTTATAAAAAGCATAATCAAGATTAAGGCATGACAAAAGTCTAAGACAAAAACAAAGCATACTCAAAACAGAGGTTTGATAAGCGTTTAACAAAAAAAGAGATTTTAAACGATAGCGTTTGCAGCACTAGCGATCCTTGGCCACAGGTCAGCACACTCCTTCCCGATAGGTCCAGTGATAGCAGATCCTATAAACATCAAACACATAACCAGAGATTCACTAGGCTAAAGTCATTAGTTAATTTGGTGTTTACTGTAACACTATTGGATTACTTCTTACCCTTCATTTCACCCTTGGGATTGACAATGACACCAGCATTATCTGCAAAATCGTATACCTTAATTAGACTTGCACACTTCATATACAACAAAGAGGAAAACGTAGAGGTGACCATAGAGATGCTTACCTTCGAAGTACATGAAGACGCCATCCTTTCGGCGCCAAGGCTTCCTCTGCCTCACAATGACAGCAGGAAGGACCTTCTTACGGAGATCAGGTTTACCTTTCTTGACAGTAGCCATGACCATGTCACCAACACAGGCAGATGGCAGACGGTTGAGACGACCCTTGATACCCTTTACGGAAATGATGTAAAGGTTCTTGGCTCCGGTGTTGTCAGCACAGTTCACGGTGGCTGCCACTGGAAGACCCAGTGACATCCTGAACTTGTTTCCAGAGGTTCCTCCTCTTCCTATAAACAAAAAATCACAGATGAGCAACACTATAATTCGAAAAGAGATGATCGCTAACTATCATTCGAAGCATAAGCATCGTTTTGTTGGAATATGATAAAGACAACAGATGAAAACGAATGCTAAACGTAAAGATCAACACAAGTACAGCTCAAAATGTTTTATATAAATCCGTAAAAGAGTTCATCCTCTTCCTATAAACAATGAACCACAGATGGGCAACACTATAAATCGAGTCAACACACGTATCAGACATAAGTTTCGGATTCCATCATATGATTAGTGATATAGTTATATTCGTAACTCTTTTGTAAGAAAAATCGAACAGGATAAACACTTTACTGAAAAGACAAGCTTGGCTATCTATCATTCGAAGCATAGCATCATTTTGTCGGAAAATGGTAAAAGACGACATGTGAAAACGCATGCTAACTTATAAACCAACACAAGTACAGCTCAAAATGTTTTATATAAGAGTTCATGATCTAACAACATAAGTGGATGTATAACGCATATTCAGCTGCATACAAGACATTTAATCAATCAATCCTCAGCACGAGGATAAACACCAGATCTTCAATACGCAATGTATGACTACGCGAGCAGTAAGCATAAGGATGACAAATCATAACATACGGATGAAACTAGAAGAGATGGAAAGGGATGGTTACCTCTCTTCGACATGGTTGCAGGGTAGCAGCTCTCCTTAGGAAGAGTTTCGATTGCAGTTGTAACAAGGTTTATATATTGTTTTGCTAGGGTTTTCTTGTGTGCTGACCTGGATTTGTTATTATTAGGCCTGAATACTAAATCAATAAGCCCAATAACTATTGGACGCTGTCCTGGTTTTGTTATTATGGGCCAAAATGTTTTCAATAAGCCCAATAATGGACTACAATTTATACACCTATCTATTTTATACTATGAGCCTACTGAAATTCTCTTTTTTCTTTTCTCAGTATAATTTCCAAGTGAAACTCTAATCTCGAATTAGATGGCATCTTTGATTAGTTGATTGTCACGATGCATCATTGTCATAAAGTAATGTATTCTTTTTCAGATTAAAAATCACAAAGATAATTTACATCTTCGAATGCTTCCATCACATAATCCATAATCTATAATCTGGAATCATAACCAAATTATTTCTTATAAGAAGGCATAATGGTTGTTATATTTGACATTGGCAATGAAATATGTGGAGCAACCATTAACAATGAGTTTCTTTGGTTACCCAACAAAACTCTTGTTTCTGTCCGAAAAATCTTTGTCAGCTTACCAGAAAATTCTGTTCAGTTCAGATCATTGTACCTACAGAAAGGGGGAATTTCTAAGAGAAAAAATGTTGCTATCATAACACAGTTACTATCTCGCAAGAAGTTCATGATGGATCAAAGTGCATGTGCGTTTTCTAAATGCTGATCAGCCTCATTTCCTCTTTAATGGCACCGCTCTGGTATCTGCGTTACAAGGTTTCGTGGTTGTTAGTAAACTATTTGATAAGTGACTCTTGATGATGCCTACTTGTCTCAAGACTATATTTACTATATTTGGACAATTTTTTCTCACCTGGTTGTCTTTTAGCATGAACCAACTTTCTTCTTTCTCCCGACTTGCCTCGAGGCCCTGATAGATATCACCACAAGGAATAATTAGCCAAGACAATTCAGTTTCTTTTTTTTTTTAATCTTGCATAGTGTCTATGAAACCAATGTACTTTGAGAAATGCTCGGAACTCTTTACTGAACAAAACAAGTTCTAACTTAGAATGTGTGAGAGCATACTAAGGAAGCAAGCCAACGCTCTGTCACAAAGTTCTGAACATTGAAGGCAATGTGTAATGATAACTGACCTATTGGCTTCTTGTCTCTGCATAATTCGCTTCCGCAGCTACATCTAAATGCCTTCACGGGATGACTTTCATCGCTGAAATCTATCATGTAATCCTGCCATTGAAAAACAAGGGTTATTTGAACGGAGTATGTGTACATCTCAAGAGTGGATAACATTACGGGAACAGTAGAAGGTGTGTTTGATCCATCATGGTGCTTACCCATGTTAGTTCTTCCATGGCCTTCACGTCTCGAATGGTAAAAAAGGCAATCTACACATGACCACACCCATAATATCCATAAGCTCGCTGAATATTACTATTACAATTGGTGCCTTGAGGAAGACCAGGTTAGAGTGTGGAAATCATATACTTACATGGTAGTAATGTCTGTCAGGAGTCTCTATCTGCACGGGAATATCAATCAAGTTTGCATCCTCACATCTGCATCACCAATAAAGTTCAGAAGAAGGATAAACTCTCAAGCGAAGCACGAAACAAAAACCATAGCACAAGGAGAGTTGATTGGTAGTACCTGTGATTAACAAACCTAGCGACATTTCCACAGACTGTAGCATCCAGGCAGAGAGCTTCTTCATCTTTCAAATCCTTTTCAGAACCCCAGTCTGCATCCAGAGTTACGGGGTATGTATGCCTTTCACTAGTAGATCTTATATTCCGCTCGTACAACTCCGTGTTGGTCAATATTTCACCAATGTATTCATAGACAAAGGTTCCTTTCGGCAAGTCTTGCAGTGTTCTAATACCCCATCCTTTCCCTTCTGGAGTAAAGTAGACCTGAGACATATATTTTGCTTGTCAAACAAATGAAACAGGTAGCTACTAGCTAGTTTAAAACCATATGAGGAAACCAAACATCAAGACAATAGGCAATGGTCCGCATATAGTGGTATCTCCCAGAAATGTTACCTGCAGTTGGCACCTTATCCCTCTCTGTACTACTCGATTTCCACACTGCATATCACATCCACACTTTCTCCAGCATTCCTTAATGAACTTCCTGATCAAGTGCCCTTCGCATTTTCCATGATCTCTCTCTAAAGGGCAGTCTTGGCAGTAAAACTTACTGAAAGTATCTGGTGCCTTTTTCATCTTAAGACAAGTGTCAAGAAACTCCTCCTTTAGTAACCCTTCTTTGGTGTACGCATATTCTCCGCTGGTCTCACGAGCACAAGCACATGGAAAGTCAGCTGAAAGACAGTCCCCCTTACAGCTAGCACAACAATCGTCATCGGAAATCCGAGCCAGAGACACATGCACATAAGCACTTTGGTATACAATGTTGTGAGGGATGTAAGTAAAGGTGGGCACTTTCTCAGTCCCAACATCATCAACCAGAGATATCTCAACGCTCTCTGAACCTTTCGTTATGTCATGAATTATAGTTTTATACTTCCTCTTGCGAACACTATTGCTAGTCTGTGGCTGCTTCTGAACTTCCTCAACAGACAAACCTGAGGTTGCAGAACGGGTTTCATATTTTGTTTTCGAAGTAGCAGGAGAGTCAATATTCTTCCCTCTATTGCAATTAGATGAACCTCCGCTTTGTTTCTTCAGAGTAACACTAGGAGAAGGGTCAATGGGCTCAGCATTCTTCCCTCTATTGCCATTAGATGAACCTCCACTTTGCTTCTTCAGAGTAACACTAGGATAAGGGTCAAGGACCACAGCATTCTTCCCTCTATTGCCATAAGATGAACCTTCGCTTTGCTTCTTCAGAGTAGCACTATGAGGAGAGTCAAGGACCACACCGTTCTTCCCTCTATTGCCATTAGATGAACCTTGACTTTGTTTCTTCAGAGTAGCACTAGGAGAAAGGTCAATGAGCACATCATTCTTCTCTCTACTTCCATAAGATGAACCTTGGCTTTGTTTCTTCAGAGTAGCACTAGGAGAAGGGTCAATGGGCTCAGCATTCTTCCCTCTATTCCCATTAAATGAACCTTCGCTTTGCTGCTTCAAAGTAGCACTGTGAGGAGAGTCAAGGACCACAGCGTTCTTCCCTCTATTGCCATTAGACGAACCTTCGCTTTGCTTCTTCAGAGTAGCACTAGGAGAAAGGTCAATGAGCACATCATTCTTCCCTCTATTGCCATAAGATGAAATTTTTCTTTGCTTCTTCAGAGTAGCACTAGGAGGAGAGTCAATGATATTGACCACATCATTCTTCCCTCTGATGCCATTAGATGAACCTTCACTTTGTTTCTCGTTTCTCTTCACTCTATGCAGAGTGTCAATGCCCACAACAACATTCTTCCTTCTATTGGCATTAGATGAAGTTTCAGTTTGCTTCTCAGTCTCTTCTTCATCAAGAGAGTATATAGCATCGATCAATGCAGTATAGTTATCAAGTTTGATAATACCCCAATTCTCACCGTTCTCTCTCAGTAGCTTCCTAAGCACAGGCAGAGTCTTCTCATCTGGAATTTTGAGTTCCCTTGTTTTCTCACAAGCTTTGCGTACCCTGTCGTCGGTGAGCAGTAGAGGTTGCATTTTAAAGATCACTTGCAGCAAAAAAACTGCAAACTTTTTCACACAAAAACAAAAACAAATCAATAAAGATATGAACTTTATAAATCCAACTCATGTGAAATTGAAAAAGTAATAATAATTTCTTAGTTATCAGCAACAAAAAAAACCCTAGTGATTGCAATCACGAGTCGAATCGAATCAGAAAAACGGCGAATGCAGAATCACTGAGCAATTCCAAAACAGAGAGACCTAAATTTCGAGAACAAAACGAGTAATAGCTTGAAGAAAAAAAAACCTCAGAGGTGGTTGGTGGGGAGAGTCAGTATTGAAGCGGAAGCTTCTCGAATTCGGCGGCCTAATCACAATTGTGAATTTGCATGCAGAGAGGATATCGAACTTTCTGTGAGAGTTTCTGGGGAAATTAAATAATAATTACTACTAAACTGGAATAAATAAATCTCATTAGAAGAGAATCAGACTCACTGCGGCTGAGTCAACTGTTTCCCAAGAGAGACTGTATTGGTCAAGTATACTAGATTTAATACTATTTGTCAACATACTATTTGTCAATTTTTTAAAATAATAATTATTTTTATAAATATTTTAGGTTAATGATATTTAAAAAGTAAAATAATTTTTTTAAGTTATTTAGCTGTTTGATAATTATTTATTAAAACAAATTAACTTCACTTTTTAAATACTAAAACCTAAATGCAAATATTAGAGTAATTCTGTGTATTGTAACATTTATTTTTCTATATTTAGATTTTTTATATTCTTTCTTCCAATAAATCCTGGACTGTCTAAATAATAAAGTAAATAGCGACAATTTTGAGTTTTTCATAGTGGCTTTTTGAATTAAAAACATCACTTTGTTCTTTGTTCTTGTGTTTTCTATTATCTTTCTATAAAAACTTCTAGCAGTTATTCAGTGGTGTTAATTATTAGTTTGTACACTATTTTAATATATAGGAAAATAGTATTGTAACTAGTATTTAGATTTTTTTATCCAAAAAATATATTCATCAAATATAACATAAACATATCATCTGCTCTGCTTTAAACTCCACTGATATATCTTTATGTAGCGCGATGTAATAAACGTTACAATTATTGTAACTTCATTTAATATGGGTTTTTTGTCAATGAACTTAAACCATCTGCTTGTCCACAAGTTGAGAAGTTGTCCTCTAGAAGCACATAATTCATGATGGTGCGTCCACTTTTGCAATAAGTCCGCACAAATACAAACAATTTTGCAATGATCATGATTACGTAGTTGCGCAGAAAGGAAAGATGGAAACAAAGGCATGCATATGTTAAGATAAGGAATAAAACCCTTATCGCATCTGAGAAAGAAGCAATGTCTCTACTTCAAAAGATTCGTGTACTGGCTCTTGTTGCCAAAGCAAATGACATACTCATCTGAGAAAGTCCCATGCAAGGATTCACATTAAGAAACTCCAAGTTGGTATTCGTTTATGGAAATTCAAATCTCAAAACTTGATAGAAAATGACAAAAGAGAAAGTATACGTACGTTCTGATATAGCGCATCAAGATCCGTTTGAAATTCTTGGGTGCAAATATTTATTCCTTTAACAACCAACCGTTGCTGCCCATCAAGCAATAAATTCATTACATGCAGACTGATTACATGGTCTGGTTGACGATGTATCTTGAAATAACTGTATGTATGACACCTATCTCCAGCAAGCTTTGGATTGTTTTCGCAGAGAATGTCAAAAACTACCAAGAAACTGCAAATATAAACTTCGTTATCAAAAAGAAAGCTGCTAATACGTTTTTGATAATGAGAGAACGTCGTCAAACAACGATGGTTTAATGCAAAAAGAAAAATATCTAAATATGTACTGACCTTTTCATATATTTAATCCTATCTTCTTCAAATACGTTTTTAAAACCCTCAATGACTTCTTCTTTTTTCTTCAGTTCAGTAAATGAACAGTCAAGAAAATCATTAGCTCCATGGAAACGTCTTTAAAACCCATGCGTGTATTAATTATGCATTTTAATTAGAAAGCACTTTTTTGAAAAACGACTTTGAAACCCTATATGTCTTTTTTTTTTCTTTAGTTCAGTAAATGAACCATCAATGCCATCATCAGCTGCATGAAACGAATGTAGATAGAGTAAAATACATACACCATTGAAGAGAAACACAAAGATTTTCACGGAAGATAAACTCGTCAACATACCAGGCAAGGATTCCGATATGCCCTGTTGTGGCTCTGTTGAGTCTTCTAAAAGATGCTGAATAAACTTTCTTGGTCTTCTTCTTCTAAGTTATATCAAAAGGTGGGAGCTAAGGATAAAAAAACAATTTAAACTACACAATCAGACAAATCAATTTTTTTGAAAAGAAAACAAAGTAACTTTTTTATATAATGGGAGGATACAAGGATGACTCATGTTACACTACATGTGATGGCACTGACTCGCAGATTGAAACAAAATAAAATACCTTGGAAATCCTCATAGCATTAGAAGACAAAGTGATTACCAGATGAATCCTGAAAATGTGTCATAAGGACTCAATACCACTGATATATGATATCTAAGATAACCTATTATTCATAAAATCCATCTTCTACAAACCATGACAATTGAATCTCCAGTAACAAACTTCTTCCCAAGCTTTTTTAGATGTGTCATTGAAATGTATCCCGGTTACACAAATATGTTTAACGCATTAAACTACAATGTATACCCTTTAAAAAAAGTATATATCAATTTCCTAGTACACCATTGAACAATGATATACAACACGACGCTAGCCTTCGTGGAGAAAGAAGATACGTGAATCCATGTCTGGGTATCTTCTTCGTGTTGTTGACCGTTGAAATACTTTTATATAAAATTAAAAGAATATTTTAGCGTTAGAGATTTTCTATGAAAACGATGATTTAGGTTTATATCAAAGTTGAGTATGAAGTACACACAAGAAAAAGAGATGAAGACTCATGTGACAATATTTAGATTTGAATAAAAAAAGTTGACTAAAATAAAGCAAAGAAAGAAATGAAAATGGAAAAAAATTGTTAATTTAACAATTTTAATTTAAATTAATATACATAATATTATCGATATGGCCACATGAACTTATACACAACCATCTAAACTCAGCATCGTCTGTGAACCCTTCAACCTCAACTCGTCTCATCTTCTTTGTCTTTATATCAAAAAATAAAACATAGAAACCATTAGCAAACGGATTTCCCGCAAAAACGAGTTCTCCCGCATCAGTAGTTCCTGAAAATGTTTCTTCTAGATACCAAAAAGAATGAGAAAACTCAAAAGTATCTGTTTTCGACCAAATTTGCTCCTTCACATCGTCGAGAACCCACAACCTAAAACTAGTATTACTTAAGAAACTAAGACCTGCTAATTTCCCTTTGTAGTTTGCTAGGTAAGTTAACGTCTCTTCTGGTTGTTTAATCTGACCAAAACGCTCAGAACCAAAATCAAAAGTAACCAATATCATTGAGCTCGTTGTCCAAGCATCATAATACACAACTCCGTTAATGTATACACCATTAGAACAAGGACTATAATTAGGTATACCACTTTCAACGCGCCTCCACGGAAGATTAGAAGATTGTTGACGTTCCAATGTATATACACTATGCTCATAGACTAAGTTGCTCCTCCACGGTTGCGTGACCACCATTCGTAATACTTTATACTTGTCATTGCTTAGATCATATCCCAAATGCATATAATATTTCGCTCTAACAAAATCAGACCCGTGATCCTCGGGTAAGCTTATGACTTGTCTTGTAGTTGGATTGCATATGATGTATTGATGGTGATGAGAACACCATACGAAGCCACGAACAGAAGTATGGATTATGTGTTGACCTGGAGAAGTTCTTGGCATCTTCATCTCGTGTCTGGCCACTATTGATGATGAATCATTTGATTCTGGAGAAATGTGATGAGGCGAGGAGGAGAAGATCAATTGATTATTGTAGTCTTGGTAGGTGAAAAGGAATAAAGGTCGAGAGATGGACACTGATAGGAAAGTGTCTATAAATATTTGGCTACGGATTATGGAACACCATTTCTTCGATACACTCTTGCACACGAGAAGGGATTTTGCAGGAAGTTTTAAAAGTATCTCAATCGTTAGATCAAGAGGGATTGTGTCTAAGCAATAATCAACCGTTGTGATCACTCCTTCGTTGTCTTTGTCTTCTATTTCCTTTATTTTCATAGTGACAAGAAAAACTCAGACCTAAAAATATTCAATTTTTTAGAGCATTCCCAATAGAAAAGACTTATAATGTAATTTCAAATGACACAAACTATAATTTGATCCTCCAAGAAAAGATTACCACAATATAGTGACAAGTTTTTGATGCTCCCTATTGATCGACCTCTCTTTCACATGTATTATTTGTACCAGCGCGAAAAACCCTGATTGAAAAACGAAATAAAACAATTAGAAACGATAATATAAAAGTAGAGAAAACATTAATAGTTTAGGAAAAGACGAATTTGAGGAGTAGAAATCTCATATCTAATCTATTAAAACAGGAGTACAAATAGGAAATACCCCATAGTTTTCCTCAAAAATTACAATTCTATGCCACTGATATTATCCATACATCCAAACACAAATTAAATCACCATTTACATGGACATATGCTCATAATAAGCCCATTACTAATTTGTTTAACCCAATAATTATATTTTGTATATTTGTAACCATAAAATAAGTTTTATTATTTCTTTCACCAGTCTATATGACTGCATCAAACCATCTTTAAATTATTAAACCGAGAAATTGAATTAAATGTCAAAAACATATATCTTATATTCTAAAATAAGTCATTTTTACTTATATTCTAAAACATATATCTTAAGTACAATTAGTACTTAACTCTAACTTTTTCTTAATATTTACCATTGAATACCACTAGACTTAAACATAGTCGTTTAATAACTTAAACATATTCGTTTCATTGGTAATGATTTTTAATCATGATATATATTAGATCGAAATCAAGTGGTTAAATATTTATACAAAATGTTTTTTTTATATGGTGAACCAAACTTTAAATTATTGGTTTTAATCCTATAGACCGGGTCTACACGATCAAAACCAATAATTTAAAGTTTGGTTATCACCACATAGAAAAAACAATTTGTGTAAATACTTAACCACTTGATTTGGGTTAAGGTTTGTGTAAAATAATTTTCTTGAAAAATGTGTTTGTCAATAAAATTTAGGTTTCTACAAAATTTAGTTATTATTCTGACCCATCTTTGTTATATTTTTTTATGATCATGTGGGTTTAGTACAATTTATTAATATCATAGCTATTTTGTATGTGTGTATAGATTTTACAAATAACAAAACAATGAAAAATATTTTATAAAATATATTTTTGGATTATAACAGATTGAAGGAAGTAATTGTTTTTAAGCAAATACACATCCAACTAAAACATATTATAGTTTTAATATCTTCATAAATTTAACATATATTATATATATTTCATAATAACAATGTGTAAATATTATTTTATATTATTATTTATATAACTAAAATTTATATTTTTAAAATATTTAATTTTATATTACTAATAAATTGTGGAATTTAGTGTCAACGTATTTATATTAGATTAATTATACCAAAACATATCCATAAATGGATTCTTATTAACATATTTTTCAATCATCAGATACCAATGCAAAACAAATTTATTCAATATATTATATGAAATATATGAAACAAAGCTCGATTTTAAACGGTATATGTTTTGTAAATTTAGCAAGATACAAGTATTTATATTATAGAATGTATAATTATATAATGGTAACATGAAAAACAAATATCAACATTTAACAAAAGTAAAAACCATCATCCGCACGGAAGCACAAATCAATATTTAGACTTTGATTAATTTAATACTCATCTCTACCTATTGAGGATAATATCATAATTTATTGATTACAATTTTATTAAATATATTATGAACTTTCACAGTAAAACAAAATATAAACTATACATTACTTGATGTATAAACTTAATTTTTTTCTTAGTTATTTTAAATTTATAATATATTTTCTTAAATATACTTCACTTTTAGGTCAGACATATGTTTTTTATTTTTTTATTTTTATAAAATCAATTATGTAATGTTTTATCTTGTAAAAATACATATATATACACACATATTTGGATTTAAATTCAATAAAATATATTTTTTAAAAATATGTAAAAGCAGTAGATTAATACATAGTTATAATTTTTTAAAAAAGAAAAAAAATTACATAATAACTGATACAACATACATCCAATAAAAAAATAGATAACACAATACAATAATGAAAAAAAATAATTTTAACAAATTGCTAAAGTAACACAAATGAAAACGTTAAAAGAAAATAAAATTGACGTATTTTGAAATGTTTATAAGTATATCAAAAACAAACATCCGCGCGGGCGCGCGGGTCCGATCCTAGTTTTTCTTTAAATCAATAAATTATTCGTAATGTGTAACGGAATTATACAATTTTAAATCACATAATACAATCATGATGAGACTATTTTGCAACATTCGTATTAAAAAATACAAACATAGAATTCTATATTATACTTTGAAGATACTTACTTTAAAGAAGAAAACTAAAAGATACTTTTTTGCTCAAAGCAATTGTGTTTGCTTTTCCACGTGTGCATGGAATGAAATGAGTATGTGTCTATTTATACGGTTATAAGTTACTTGATCACTATGGAAAACTAGAATAATATTCATTGGATATTCTACTTATTATAAAAATTATTTCATAAGTATCCCACAATTATTTTAGAAATATTCTATAACTATTTTAGAAATATCTCATACCTAATTGAGAAATATTCCGTTGTGGAAAAGTAAAAAAAATCCATGAAAAATTACATACTTATTATAAAGAATATCTATAATTATTTCAGAAGTCACTACAAAAATTTTTTTGTTTAACATCACTTATTTTAAATATTTACATTACTTATAAATGATGTAAAATAATTTTGCATCACTTATTTAAATGACTCTGAAAGTGGTGATGCAAATAATTTGTATTATTTTATTAATAATTGATGCAAAAATATCAAAATATTTGAATCAATTATTTTAAATGATATCAATATAAATCAATTCTAAGAAATTAGATTAATATTTATGTCAATTATTTAAATGATGTTAGTTTCATATTGATTAAAATAACTGATTTAAAATTTTATATTATTTATCAATAAATAAAAATAAATATAATTTTCCAAATGTATTTTAATAACTATACTGTTCCGTCATTGATTTAAAATATTTGTATTGAACATTTGATGCTAAATTTAAGTCAGTAAAGAAATCAAGAAAATATTTTGTATAAATTTTCCATTGAACAATATAATCTGAAAAAGAAAGAAAAAAACAATAACAAAAAAAGGATTCACAGAAGAAAAAAAAGAATGTAAAACAAATAAAAAGAATTCTTCTTCTCCATATTTTTCTTCAATCTGCATTGGTGGCTTGAAGCTGAATCGATATAGTAGTCAGTTAACGAGATTCATCAACTGCTTTTCCTAGAGACTTCTATTTCTTTTTTTTTCAGAATACTATTCTTTTGCCACTGAAAAGAATGATATTTAATACAAAAAGAGATCTATAAACATAAATTGAAGGAAATAAAATATATTTTTCCAACAAGAGAAGTAGAAGAAGAACAAAAGAAAAATATTACCTTCTCAGGAAAATTTCAACAGATTCGTTTGACTAGAAGATAGCTTCCTTTCCATCCGCATGCTTAAGAAGCAATAGGATCATCATCATGATTCATAATAATAATGTTTGATTCTTGTTGATTTTCTTATATGTCATATAAGTCTAGAACAATAAATTTCAAACTGATGAAGAAGTTGAAAAACTGGAAGGAAAAAAAACAAATGAATGATGAGATCGTATTTGTTAAGAGAAAACCGTTGTAGAAGATCATGGAGCAATTAACAAAATCACAAAAAGTAACTAAAAAAAATAGTAACTACATACGTAAATCTGGGCTAGTTGTATATTAAAACAAATGTTTAAGTGATGTCAAACTACATATCATTATATTACTGATCTTAAATTTTGCATCATTTATTTAAGTGACATTAACTTTGTATCATTTATATAAGTAATATTAATGAAAACTATCAAATGTATCAATTATATAATTGATGTAAATTCTTGTTTATATCAGTTTTTTATAAGTGATGTAAGTTAGTATAGATTTATATCATTTTTATTAAAAAGATATTAAATAATTTAATACAACATCAATTGTTATAAGTGATGTTAAAACACACATAATTTGTATCATTTAGTAATAAGTAATTCAAATTAGAATCATTTATTTTTCTGATGCTAGTTATCTGATGTAATATGACCATTTTTTGTAGTGAGTATTGCATATTTATTTTATTCCATCATTATTTTAATAATATCTCATAGTTAACTAATTAAGAAATATTTAATTATTATTTGAACTCAATCTTTATATTTATCCAAAATAGGATAGAAAATATTCTACAATTATTTAGACACAATCTTTATATTTGTCCAAATTAATATAAAAAACATCATTTAATTATTGGAACATAATTTTGCAAGATTTATCTATTTTCATAAACCCAAATATTTTTTTTTTCACATTAAATGAAACTTTACTCCGTCTATTAGGATTATAAAACCTATATTCACACTTGTCTAATCTGTTACATAATCTATTAAGCTTATAAAAATGGTTCGAAATCTCTCACATGAATATAAATTATTCTAAATATATACAAAATTGATAGGTTATATAGGCTATGCACACTCAACATACACTACTAACTAAACTTAACAATTCTAGTCAGATAGACTTTAAGAGAATATAAGCGAAAACTAACAATATAAAAAGTAGTAATGTATTTCAGTTTTGAATCACACTAATATATGTAAGGAATTATTTCAGAAAATGAGCATAATAACTTGAACCACTTACTGTTAATATATGTTAGATTTACACTTTCAGGAAATGAACATGAAATTTTAGTTCAGACCTATTACCTATAAACTATCAGTTAAATTCATCAACATCTATTGTGATTAGGTAAATCTAACACAATAGATATGTCTATACGACGTGTTCTAGAAAAAAAACTTGGAATCAAGCCAAAATCGAACCGAAAAATTACCAAGCAAGGATATGTATAAGAATCTAGAAATTTTTCGTTCAAAAAATCAAATTACAAAGAAAATACAAAAGACCTAGAGAATACCAGAAACTCCTCTATTATTATGTAAATATAGTTAGTTCGTTACGACAAAAACTTGATCTCTTTTGACTAGATCTTTTGTGTTTTCATTACAACAAGTCAAACCTGTTCTTAATACCTGTCGCCTTAAAGACTCCAACTGATATAACCACTTTTCCGTTGAAGACAGCTTGGAAAACAAACCAACGGTCCAGTTCTTATCATGTCTAAAAACAGCCATCTTCTTCCTCATCTCACGCTTCTTCTTCCCTTCCTTTTTATTCTCCTTCTCAATCTCTTCTCAACTGATTCGTATAATCATTCACGAGAGATAAGTGAACAAAAAAAAAGAGAAAGGTTCCTTTTACCTTTCTTGAATCTCACGTTTCTCGCGAAACGTTAAACGAATCCATTTAGATTATTTTAGACAACAATGGTTCGGCTCAAATTCGCATGTCCTGTTCTCGAAATCAACTTAATCTCAGCACAAGACCTAGCCCCTGTTTCGAAAAACATGAAAACATACTCCGTCGCGTGGATCAACACCGACCCAATGCGAAAACTCACGACCCGTGTCGACCAAGCAAACCGATCTAACCCAATATGGAACGAGAAGTTCGTGTTTCGTGTCAACGACAAGATCCTCCAAGCAGACGTATCAGCGATCGTGATTGAGATTTACGCAGCGGCTTGGTCTAAAGACGCCCTTGTCGGAACGGTGAATGTTCTTCTAAGCGATCTCTTTGCTCCTTGGTCTGGTTTTGGAGATGGTGACGATGGTGGTGGCGGGAATAACAACATGAGGCTTGTGACGCTTCAGATTCGTCGTCCTTCTGGGAGGCTTCAAGGGTTTTTGCGGTTAGGCGTTGCGCTTCTTGACGGTGGTCAACGGAGTATGCCGTTGTCGACGGAGGTTATCGATGGGAAGAGAGATCATCAAGATGGTTTAAAGATGATGCATCGTCGTACGAATAGCGATCTGACGGATTTAACGACGTCCACGAATGATTACGGTGTGAAAACTGGTGTTATTACCGGCGGAGCAAGAGCTTCCGGTGGAGGAGGAGGAGGTGGTGGTGGTGGTAGTGTTGTGGTTGGTGTGGATAGTATGGTGAATGGTTCGTATTGTAACTCAGATATTGGACCATCTGCGTCTGTGGTTGCGGCTGCGATTGCTCAGGGGCTTTACAATAGACAAAAACCAGCGGTTAGAGCGGTTGCGGTTAAGGAGGACGCGAGTTCGATACTCGAAGGGAAAACAGAAGGGATGGAGCTTAGAGTTGAGAGGTGGAGAGCAGAGAAAAAAGTTGCGGGTGGAGCGGTTGGAGCGCTTGAAACGTCTACATCAAGCGATGATTCTAGCGGGAAAGGAGGAGGAGGGAGGAGGCCGAGGAGGAGGAGGAGAAAGGAGAAACAACGGCGGAGGAGAAGAGACGACGGAGAAGGTAAGAAAGGGTTGTTTTCATGTTTTGGGAACGTGTTTGGATGTGAGATTTCGATTACTTGCGGCGGTGGAGAAGACAGCACGAAGAAGAGACGTAACAAGAATAAAGTAGCAAACCTTAGTGCTGTAGACGAAACGTTTAGTCACTCTGCGGCTTGAGAATTGGTGGTGTAAACGTTTGGTTTATGGGTCAAACTATTAAAATTTGGAAACGTATAAATACAAGCTCCTTTACCTTCTTGGTGTAAAACGTTTTGGTCATTCTGCGACTTGAGTCTTATACGTGTAAGCGTTTGGTTTGATGGGTTAAATTGCAAATTTGAAAGTATGAGGTCAAACGTGTGAATAAAACTTCCTTTACATTTTCCAAGTGTAAACGTTTGGTTTGATCCGTTTATTGCTATAATTATGTTGAAGCGGTAGAAAATAGATGAAATATTAATCGGTTTTTGATTATCCCGTTTAATATTGAAAATCTGAACCGTTCTTCTCTCTATGACTCTATCTATTTCTGATAAACCCAGAGCTGGGCCTGAGTAAATGGAGGCTCTATTCCAATTTTTAATTTTATTTTTATAGTATTATAAAAAAAATTATATATATATATATCATATGAAAATAGTTATCTAAATAAAATTAAAATGAAAATATAAACAAATTCTTATTACTTTTTATCAAAAATAGATATTTACTTTATGAAAACCTTTTTAATATATTTTATATATGGATTAATATATAGAAATAATTCTTAAAATAATAGGGGCCTTTTTATATGTTGGGGTCCCATTCTAATGTTTCCAAACAATAGGCCGGCCCATGCCCAGCCCTGGATAAACCACCCGATTATCCGGTTTGGTTTAATCTGGTTTCCATCTCCATAACCTCTATTAACTCGGTTTGGTTGATTGCTGCTTTAATCTGGTTTTCATCCATCACCTCGATTGAACTCGGTTTTGGTTCATCGGTGGTTGAATCTGGTTTCCAGGTTTCCATTTCCATCACCTCTATTAAACTCGGTTTGGTCGATTGCTGGTTGGTTTTCATATCAATCACCTCGATTGAACTCGGTTAGGGTCAACGCTGGTATAATATGGTTTACATCTCCATCACTGTTGCTCTTCAGCTATTGTGGAGTGGATGGAGATTATCTATGGCGAATCTGCTCCATCTTCAGCTATCTTCTCCCTCTTCTTCTTCTTCTTCACGTCTAGCCGCTTCCTCCAGACGCAGATACTGTACTCCGAATTGCGAGATTGATCTCTGGAGAAGCTTTCTGAGCCGTGGCTCCGTCCAGTGCCGCGCTTCTCGCGGTGGACGGTTCAGATTCCGTACAGAGGATGAGCTCTTTCGCGACGGAGGTTTTACTGGGTTTGAGTTTGGGTACAGAAAGAAGAAGAGGCCGTGGTGGTGGCTAGACGACGATGATGATGATGATGATGATGATGACGATGATTTGATGAATGACGACGATGACTGGAGTATGGTTTTTGAGGTATTGCTTCTTGTTCTTAATGATGATTTCATTACAAAAGTTGCTCACTTTCGATGTGTAAATGCATTGTTTTAGGTGTTTAGGACTTTAAGTTGGATGCTTGCTCCCATAGGCATGTCTTTGCTTCTAGGAACAGATTCAGACGCGGGGTTAATGGCATTAGCTGTTCCTCTAGTGCAGTCCTTGTTGTCACTTGTGTTTAGTAAGGTCTTGAGCAGGCCAAGTGTTAGACCTATAGAGAGAAGAAGAAGAAGAGGAACGTTTTCAAGAACTAAGAAAGCTAGGCGAGAAGAAAACATGGGTGGTGGTGGTGGTGTGGATAAGGGAGGATACAAGTCATGGATGGTAGGAGATGCTGGTGATAACAGCAAAGGTTCTATGTATGGAGGTTGGGATGATCTAGAGAAGGGATATGAGACTCCGTTAAATGAGAATGTTCGTCCAACAGAACAGTTTAGGAGAAGAAATGGTAGTCGGCGGTGGAGAGTTAAGGAGAAACCACTGCTGTTGAGGATGCTATTTGCTGCTTTCCCCTTTTTGAGTTCGTGGACCAAATTGTTATTTTGAGCCATTTATAGCTTGGAGAAGTGTTGTATATTCATGCGGTTGGTCTTTCAAATATCATAAAGGTTAGCTTTCATTCATCTTGGAACATAGAATACATGTCTTACTTGTGATAACAATTCATATTCTGTAAGTTGAGAAGATATGCCTGTCAGAGATTTGTGTTTATATAAATACAGAAGTATAATGGTTCTTGTTTGTACAGTCTAAGTAGCATCTTAATATTTTTCAAAAATCAGCACCAATAATTGATGATGGAGTACTAGATGCTACTATTAAAATTTAGTATGTGAGATTTGGGTGTGCATCCTCTTCTCCTTTATCTAGTCAGGGAGCAATGGAATATATGCTTTCACATATATTTATTTCACAGTTTATATCATTTATAGGTTCTTTTGATGTTTTTATTAGTGATAGTAACCAATGGCCTCATAAATAAGAATCTTTGATAATGGAATAAGAAACAATATCAGTTTATTGGGAATCCTTAAGTTAGAAAGTTTGATTAGCACGAATCTGGAACTCTTATCTGTTGTTGAGAAAGTAGCCCATGATATTTTACTAACCTTCAATGAAGTTTGCAGATTGTGATCGAATAATGAGTTAACTTTATGGCTACTTCAAACGAACTTTCAGAAGCTTAGGAATTACAGTTACTCCTCTGAGCTGAAACCCTTAACCTTAGTCTCTTTGAACTAGCTATAGGGCTTTTATTCTGAGATTGTTGTTCTGATGATTTGCCCATATACTGCTTGATTTGCTTTTCTTGCCAGAGATTCTTAGCAATCTTATTTACTGTTGTCTGGATAAATATGAATTTTTATTGAAAGGGCACATGCCAATTCTCTGCTCTTTGACAAACAAAGAAGTAGCATTTGAAAACATAATTTAGGAGGGTCTTTGTACGTATCATAAGCATTGTCCTTTTGGTTTCTCTTCTATACTTCATTGTCTAAATATAGAATCTTATATGCTTCATGGTGATAACGGTAACCAAATCTAGATACTAAGTACGAAATTTATGAAGAAGTAGGAGGATCGAACTTGTAGTGCTTGTCGATGAAAAGAGAAACGTCCCAAGTGCAGCTAAGTCCCTTGGGGATGATCACTAGGTCTCCTGCACCAAACTCTACAAAATCTGATGACCCTTTTGGATACACCTTCACCTTTCCCTTCACCAAATAGCATGTCTCTCTTTCTTCAAATACCAATGCATATTTCCCCGTCTGACAAGACCATCTATTTATCAGAGAGACTCATCATGTTATGACTAACAAAATGATTACAGAAAAGGTGGAAGTATATGTAACTAGCTATGTTAGGAACAGAGCATATGCATGTTTGATACTTACTTAGGCCATGACATTACTCCAAGTTCAGCTAGCTTTATGCTAGAAGGGTTGTGTTCGATTGTGATATTCATTTTCGAAGAGGATACAAGGGGGATTTGAAGATGTTTTAATGCTATTTAGATGTGACAGAGAGAAAGGAAGATAGGAAGATAGTAGATTTCTGAGATGTATATCTATGAAGGACAAGAGTAGTTGCTCTGCATGTGCATATAAATAAACAGGTATGGCTAAAGTGATTACTTATTTTGTCCCTTGTGTTTAAAGGGATAATAGGAAAGAGGAATCTTTAAGTAAGCACATTGACCCAGAATGGTTACAAAACAAAGTCAATAGATACATCTAAGAGAGTCATTCTAGAAGTATATAATATTCCAGTTCTCTGGTTTTCTACCCTTCTTTGTCGTATCAGTTAATCTGATTAAGATTGTTTCTCTAGAAGGCAAAATGCTTGTTGAGATCAGCTTTTACAGCAAGTTATAGATGATTCCTCAAAAGACTGTCATTTATATCTTCAGAAAATTTATTAAATGGTTTTGTTTTTTTAGTTTCGAGAATGTTTGACTGATTCTTCAGTGGAAGGTACGTGATAAATCGGGATATTGATTTGTATAGCCCACCTATAGTTTGGCTGCTTCCCCAACTGGCTCTGTTTGTTTGTTTGTTTGTTTTTATTCTAGTATGTCATGGAATGTGAGGATTAGTACATTAGTGTGTACACTTCTTACTATATTACTAGGTGGGTTGCCCGCATATGCGGGCATATACATTTTATAAAATTATTTATCTTTATATTTATTATTAATTTAAAACTATAAAAGAAATTATTATTATTATATTATATTAATATTTTTACTTGATTAATATTTAGTTATGTTTTTTTTTGTTTTTGTAATTTTAATTTTTTATTAAAAGATTTCTTTTGGATAACAACACAATATATATATAGAATTATCTTTTTATTTTAAATATTTTTTAGATTTTGGATAATTTTTACTATTATTAATTTTAATCATTTATCTAATAAGAATAATTTAAATTCGTTTTTATTTTTGAATAATTTTTATATTTTATTTATTAAGGGTATAAACGATATTAACCACTCTAACTTTTAACGTGGGAGCTCCGTTGCGAAAAATCACTTCGCAAATAATAGTATAGATATGCATACATTCACATGTTTAGGGAGACCCATATCCTTTGAATGCTAGTATTTGCAATCTTCTTTCAGACAAGAGTAATATGAACAACAGGATAAAGAGTGGAGGTTAGGTTCAGGATGAAAACAAATTCACCATGTGAACATCCTAATGAATGTGGAAAACAGTTTTCCTGGTTTTGATCTGGTCTGATCATTCACACATGGAAAACCTTTCTTCTTGTTTCTTCAGTATTGACACTGAACATGATCCAATACTCCACTTGCTCCTACCAAAGGGATCAGTAAGTGCCTGTCGGGTTGACTGGTGTGGTGACATATCAGACCATATTTTAATGAACCGTCTGGTGGTATCTGCAGGGAAAAGACAGAGGAAAGAAAGAATGGATCAAGCAGCCATAAGTAGACCATAAGCTGTATTTGAACTGTTGATAAGTTGATTTATTTCCATTTCCCTTAGCTCTAAAATAGACTTTTCACATTAAAAACAGTTCCAAAGCTTGTGTTGTCTCACATCATATGTGAACTACAGATAAATCAGTACTACTTCATTGAAAATAAGTATCATTTTCTCTTGTCTTAAGTATATGATTTCGACCTCAATGCTTCAGATTGTTTAGTTATTGTAATTTTCATAATTTATGTTGTGAATTTTCTCAAATATAACTCAAGCGAATATTCATTACCCAAAGAAAGTGTGGTCGGTCCATCATCCATGGCAATACAACATGATAGGAGGATTTCTTGTGGGTTTTGAGCAATATAGCCCACCAAATGTTTCTTACAAAAGATAAGCCCACTCTAGTAAAATACTCGTAGCCCATACTACCTATACAACCAATCCTAACCGGAGATAACCAACGTGATCAGTGTATGTATAGTAAAATCGAGTTCAATAATTTTTACAACCAAATCACATAATTGACATTCGACAAGTTCGTCTCCCAGGATTTGAATTGCGTCGATAAGTGAATTTTCGGGCTTGTAGCTAGTCGTTTAATCAAGCGGTCTAAGATTTAATGATATAAGCACAAAATTAAATGAAGGACCACTTTCCTGGAGTAGTGATATTTATGTTTGATTGTATGCGTACGTAAATTAATAAATGAGCATGACCACTCTATAGACCATCTTTTCCATACATGTTATTACACTTATATAAGACTGATTTTTAAATAAAAATACTATATTTATATAATTACTCCATACGTGTGTGTCGGTATGTATACATATAAGCAGTATACATAATAAGTAACTCTCACGTAGACTGGAAGGTCCTCGTGATTAAACAGAGGCGGAGCGATGAGGACCTGATTATAAACCCGAATTTGAGAACCCTAAACCCTAAATTCAGTGAGCAGAAGCGCGAAAGAAGACCGTAGCGTTTGGGAAGAAAGGAGAAGAGGATGCGACCGCCAGCAGTTGGATCACCCGGCGGGTCGTGGGGCGAGTGTTTATTTTATATCTTTAATTAGGCCCAGCCCAATGAAAGTAGGCCCAGCCCAATGAAAGTAGGCCCAGCCCGCTTAAGTTATTCCGATCTTGTTTTCTTCCAATTTTGCAACATATTCTTTAAAAAAAAAAATGAGTTGAGAACTGTAAGAGCAATCTTATTATTGGTCGGTATCCTAATTTGGAATTCTCACCAGTAAATAAATTATATTTTAATGTTTATTTACTACATATTTAAAGTTTAATTGTTATAAAAGATTGATGAAGACATATGGCAATTAAGTATGTAGACAATTTGTTGCACATTCTTTTTTTAGAACCTAATGTGTTTCTCTTTCCTGTTTTTCTTTTTTTGTTTTTATTTTTCTTTTAAGTTTAGATACTCACCAAATTCTCCCATTGGAGAAGTTCTAAACAAATATTTATTTGGTTGCCCAAAAAAAAAGATGTTTATTTAAAAAAGAACTCATTTAAAATTTTTAATTTTAAAAATGGAAAACCCTGAAATGATTTACAGTTGAAAGCTTGATATATAATTTGATAATATCTTAAATCAAATATATATATATATATATATATATAGTGTTTTCAATTTAAAAAAAAAAAAGTCAACAAAAATGTAGTTGTGGTTTTTGGATGGCTTGGTTTGGTTAGAGAAAATTAGTTAATAAGAAAAAGAAAACCAAATAAGAAACAGTTAGGTTAGAGTTACCTACAAGTCAAAGATGTTCATGGGTGCAATTTTTAGGTTTGCATGCTTTTACGAAGAACAATGGTTGGGATAATTAGTTGAAAATGTACACTACAAGAAAATACTTGCATTGTGACGAAATTTTTCGTCATAATATAAAAATTTTAGTCACAATATGATTATTGTGACTTATTTGTAACTATTTATAAACGGTTGCAATACCTTAGTCACAAATCTTTATTTGTAACAAAAATGTGACTAATTTTATGGTCATTACTTTATCACAAGTTGTGACAATACACAAAAGTATCAGAATCGTCACAATTACCGACCAATACTAACATAACAAAACCGTCATAGTGATTTACACTTAGTATTCGTCACATTTATCTACCTAACTTCTGTTACGAGTTGATGTATACTAAACATACATCCTAAATTTGACACAGATATTTGTCATATTAGCGTAACTATTACGTGACATATTTGTTACAGATAATTTTTGTTGTAGTGGTATTGTCTCTGATCTCTTACATCACTCTATCTATATAAACAAGTATCAGCTTCACATTTCTCTCACATTAATCAAAACATTACGAAAATGAAACCCTCCTTCTTGAGAATGAATCAAGGTCCAAAGACGATGCCAAAACTCACTTGGAGTGTTGACAACAAACATAAGTTGGAACCGATATTGAAAAAACAAGATAAGAAGGTTGCCATGTCAATCATTGAAGCAACCGACAACGAAGCGGCAGATGAGTCGCAAATGTATTGCGTCCAAGTGTGGAGCATGTTTGAGATAGACTCTACAAAATGGGTCGAACGTCCCACAACCGGTGGCGTTATTCCTTTCGAAGAGACGTTGATCTTCAATCGTGACCACGTAATGAACTCAGCCGTCCGTTTAACCCTTTTCAAGGCTGTTCAACACCGTTCCAACGAGCCACTGCTGCCGGATGTGGTGACGGAGCCGACGGAAGTCGGCGTAGGGGAGTTGACGACAGGTACAAGTGAAGAAATTACGGTGGTTTTGACCAACAAGAATGGTGTTGAGACTGGGGCCGTGAGAGTTCGTGTCTCCAACAAAACATGATTACATTCTTTATTAAGCTACTCGAGCCCATTAGTGGCTTGCTTAACAAGTACAATATAGTTTGATCCATGTTAATTGAACTTTATTTAAAACATATATTTAATAGTTCTGTCTCTCTCTATATATATTTTTTGAATGAATATTAAAATTTATTCGATATATATATTATAAGACCTTACATAATTTCTCTTGTGCAAATAACAATATAGAATTTAAAATAGATATTTAATTATATAAAAATCTTGTTTTTAGAGGTTCATAACTCTAGTTCCTTTATCTCATCTGTTTTCCACCGTTCTTCCATAACATAACGAAACTCGAGCGCGTAACGGTTTGGATTATTCTCGTATTCCCATACGTCCTGGCAAATTGTGCAGTCCGGACAACACACCATAAACTTGACAAGCTTGTTAGTGCCGGCTTGTACAAGTTCGTCCTTAGGTCTCATTCCTAATATTTCACATGCCCTACCAAATTCGGGACTTTGCATAAAAATACAATGTGAAAGATTAAATATCTTTAGGTTTGGAAGGCCAATGATGAGCCATATTGATGCATCTATACATGCATAATTGCATCGAAAGCTCAATCGCTCGAGGCTCGGAAGATTGCGTATAATTATATTGGCGAAGTCTCTGTTCAAGAAAGTAGTAAATTTCATGTTTGTAAGATTTCTACAGTTTTCTCCGATGGCTTGAAGCCCAACGCTGGAGGCATGATGTACCGATATAAATGGGTGAATAATCAACGTTTGAAGATTCTGCCATTTACTAAAGACTGATTGAATTGAATTTATATTTAGAGATGTCCACATTGGTAAAGCAAGTTTTTGGATGTTCGGCATCCTTAAAGAAAAAAAAAAAGGAGAAGAAGATTTATATCAGATTTTTATACTATCTAAAGCTAGCTCAAAAGTTAAGTGAAGTACAAAAACTAACATAGTTTTGCGTACCCATTAGAAATGATCGCAAGCTCCTCTTCTGCTACATTGCAATATATGCTGAAGAAAAAGAATTTCGGGACAGTACGGGAGAATTTGTTGATCTCAATCAAGATCTTCCTGAGCTGGTATCGACTACCATCACCCTGAATCTTAGGGCTGAAGGGGTTGTCCAAAGAGATTGAATCAAGATCGTTGAGTTTGATGGTATTCCATATAGTTTTGTTGTGAGAGGCAAGGAACCATGTGATGCACACTCGTGATGCTCCCATGATAACGTCCACTACGTCGAGTTTCTTGAAAATGTTCGAAAGTATGTCTCTATCCATATTATTCCATCTTGGAACATTTTCTGATCCCTCTTGATTATCCATTTATTAAAACGGAGTAAGTGTATACAAACAATATTTGACTCGAGATTATTAAGGTCACTTACTTTTTTCACAATTCTGAAAATTGGAAGTGTGTTTGATTCGACCAAATGATGTAGGATATTTATAGGGTGGGGTACTTTCATTTTTTTGAAAACTTATAGCTATTTAAAATCAAAACATCATTAATGCATGAGAATTGTGATAATATCTTGTGTAGATATGCTAATTAAAATCTTTAGATTATGTATTGTTGAGATTAGATATATATGATATTGTTTTCTATTTTGAAAAGATTTTATATATGTTTGTGCATTGTTATCTTCTAGTAGATTTTTAAGATTAATTAAAAATCAGTAACTTTTAATAAATTTTGGTTATTTTAGTTTTAATTCTATTCAAAATTCTATTTATTTTTATAATATTCAATTCAATCCAAATTTTGTTGAAATTGTTTAGTCCATGTTACCATACGTGCCAGGTGGCACAACTCTTTAGAGCATGATTATTGGTGGGACTCAAAAAAATCCTTAGATTATTTTATTAGTAGTTTTATGTTAAGGAAATTGGTTAAGGACAATCCTAAAACTAAAGATTATTGGTAGGACTTTTGGTGTATCTTAGTAAATTAATTTTATATTTTTGTTAAGTTATGACATATAAAAATAAGTTTGGTCTTTAGTTTGGTGTCGAATATATTATTTTGGTCTATGGTCTTGGGTCGTTCTGTTAGCAGCAGGAGCCGAACAAGAGATAATCGTTGGTGGTATAGTTTGCCATTAGCCATTTTATCATGACTAACTGAAACGATAAAGACAATGGCTTTGAAGCCATTACAAATTACACATACCAGTTCATTACACATCAAACATAAGTTATAATAGTACATATTACACTTCAAACAGAGTTGAGACAGAGTTAAAAAGTGGTTGAGTTCAAAGACATTACAAATTACAAAGCCATTAGTAATACCATGAGACATTTGATTTGCTAACCATTGATTTCTTCTTCTTCTTCAGGACAAACACACAGCAATGGAGTAGTTTTCCCATCTCCAACCAGACTGAATATAAATGAGTCTCCTATGTTTTGTCTGTTTTCAAGACAGAACCTTCTCCAGCCTCTTCTGATGTAATACATTCCGCCTGATTCTCTAAATCTCAAACTCACAGTCCATGAATTTCCCTGTTGGTTCACTAGTATCATCTCGTGGCATTGTTTGTTAAAAGCATTAGAACTCGTAGCTTCCACAGGAAGATAATGCAAATACCCCCAAGTAGACTTTGTAGATATGGTTCAATTATTTTATGGAATAGAGACACAAAACGTAAAGTACTCACAAGTGTGTCTTGGTTTAGATTTGAAGCAATGGCCTCAACCACAAAACAGTAGTCGAATGAGATAGAAGACATTGCCTCCGTTTTGGGGTTTAGCCCATTTCCGCCTGAAAGATAACAAACAATTTTCTTTTCCACGTCAAAAACATCTCAAGAGTTGTTAAGCGTTTATGGTGAACTTTGAAATATACTTACTAATCTTGTGGTGATTCTCATTGTCATCATCATCATCCGTATCGACTTCTTCCTTGATGATGTGAGGATGTGTATACTGAAGCTCACAACAACTAGGACCAAAAGGAGTGACATTAAACGCCATGTCTCCTTCGTGTTTGAAGATGACAATGTCATCGATTCGAAGGTCATGTGCTGTGGTGAAATCTTTCCAGCCTCTGGTGAGTCTCCTACCATCTATTTTCACTTCCCAAGTATTATCTGAAGCGTCTAATCTTAGTTTCACTGTTTTGTGCTTGGTCTTTCCTTCTATGTGCTTTGAGAAGAAGGCAACTGGTATTGTCTGCAAATCACAAAAGGCAAAGTTAACCAAAACTCCAAAACATGGACATAAACAGAGGAGAAATAGAGAGAGTGTGTGTACGAGGTGAGTGTCGAAACCAGGAAGCAGAGGCTGCAAGAAATGAGGATTGGTCGGAGAAATAGAGAGAGTGTGTGGATTCACCATCTTAAACAGGAAATTGAAAAAAGTATCAACACTTAGATGATGAGAATGATTTCGAGACACAAACTTTACTTTCCCCTACAAACACGAAGCATGCAATGGTCGAACACGTGTTCTAGTCCTTACTCTAATCACTCGAAAACGAATTCAAAGATGACAACACGAAACACGATTTCGAGAACCCCAAATTTAAAATTCTTTTAGGGTTCCGATGACCTAGATTGAGAACGAGAACATGCAAACCTAATATGGGTAAAGGTAGATCGACAACAACAACATGCAACCTAGATCGAGAACGAGAATACCTTCGAATCGGCGGTGGAAGGTACGAAGAGATGCCTGAGATGAGACAGCACCACCGAACGAAGAGATGCCTTGGATGAGACAGCACCACCGAACGAAGATCGATATGAAGAGATGCCACAGATGAATCGCCGAGCCAGATGAATCGAGAATCGCCGACAAGAAGGTTCGAAAATCGCCTTGGAGAGTGTCGGCTCTATCGCCTTTGAGGAATAGATCTCACAAGCGAAATGAAAATGAATCGGTGACCCTTTTGCGGTCTACCCAACCAAAATAGTTCGGCCACTTGCACAACGACACGTGGCACCTAAGGAAGCCACCGAAAATTCCTTAATTAAGGAATGTCCTCCGTTATTAATCCTTTTTCCATTTATTTTTGGCCAATAATATTACTAAGAACCATGTTAAGGATTGCGATAATGTTGGTCTTAGTGGTAGGTTGGTAGCACAATAACAAGCAGTACGTGAGACACCTCTAATGTGTACGTTGCAACTTATGATATTAGGGACATATGTCCCACATCATAAATTGGAAGAGCTTTTAAGTAATAATATAAGATAAATGAGTCAACCCGTTTATCACCATTTATTGTAGGTTGGAAGTCATCTAGCTTAATAGGGTATCAGAACGCGATCCATATAGTTCAACCCAATTCATAATCATTCCAGCCTAAAGTTGGCCCATTGTTCCTTGCCAAACATTCCGAGATTGACGTTCAAAGAGCCATTATCTCGAGGGGCGTATTAGGGGCAAAAATTCCACATCGAAAGTTGGAAAAGATCCTAAGTAATATACGTATACATATCCACTCTCCCCCCTTTTTAGAGAGGGAGACAACTGCACTCGTCATGCGACAGCTTGTCGGGAATCAAGCCGTCTCGTAGTTCAGTTTGTTGTCGTGAGTGTTTTACTCATTTCAAGTGTTTGTCACTCGTCCTAATCGTGTTGATTATTACTGGATATGCAGCCTTTTCTGGAGTAGTCTTTCCTGGGTTATTAGAAGTGTTGGGTTCTGAAGTTTGTTTTTTTCTTCTTCTGCAATTGTTGCTTAAGCAGACAATTTTGGATCGTCTTTTTTCGGAAGCGTTTCAGTCGGGAGTTGAGTTGTCTTTGTACGCTTGGGTTTAGCCATGGATGTGTTCGTTATTTGCCTCAGCGTGTGTTCCGACAAGAAGCATAGTCGCAACTGTTTTTGGCATCCCCAAATTGTTGCATTTCCGTTTGAAGTTAGGAACTTGATGCCTAGATGATAGGTCGATGGGACTGCTTTCATGGAGTTTATCCAAGGCGTTCCCATGATCACGTTGTAGATGGATGGATGATCGACGATTGTGAAGTCGACGATTTTTGTGATTTCCTTAGCAATGACCGGGAGTTTAATTGATCTGAGAGTCATTGATGTTGTGCCGGAGAAGCATGTCATTGAGATCCTTAATCACGAGTGGGTCGCTATGAGTTTTTTCGATTCCGACGGTGTCATGTTCCTCGAAAGTGATCGTGTCATTTGGGACGTCGAGGGTCAGAGACCAGTTTGTGGTTGACTCGGCCTTTCGTTGATAAGCCTTTATTGACGAGACAATGTCATGACAGTATTGTGACCTCTGATGATCATTTTTATTATGCAACGATTGTTGTCGTTGCCTATATCATCAAATCTTTTGCCTCGTTTTTTGTTCTCGCCCGACCGGTTCCATTGAGGAGTGCTTTCAGCCGGAGTGCTTGTCTGCTCCACACCAAAAAAATGGAGGAGGAGAGTTTGGCGACATTAGTCATGTTGATATTGATAAGAGAAGAGGTACTGAGGACCATGGTTTCGTTGGATGTGGTAACGGCTGGAGTTTGGTTATCGTTTGAAGAGGTAGACATGGAAGATGTGTCAGAGAAGAAGAAGAACGTTAAAGGGGTGGCTGCGAAGAGGAAGAAAAAGATAGGTTTTAAGAGCCTTGCTCTAATACCATATAGAATAGTTATGAAAGGATGATTTTCATTAACAAAGTAACTATATATATATATATATAAGTAATGAATAGGGCTTTCCCAACTAGAGTTATTACAATAGAATCAATTACGTGATTGCTATATACGAGTAAGGTAATAGGATATTTCCTTGATACTATCATCGTAAAGACAAAAAAAAATGTTAAACCTATTGCATTAGATCATCTACCATTTACTACTGACGTATCTTAGTAAATGTCTCTCGCCAATGCATTTCTATCTACATGTAGAAAACCACTATCAACACATGAATATACAAACAACTATATCTTTAATTAGCAAAATAACAAACAAAAATGCAGACAACTATAAGTGTAATTGGAAAAAAGTGGCAGAAAACCATTACACTGATGAAGTTTCTGAGAAATTTGCATATGTAATTTGTGGAAAACTGCATTCTTGTGGATCGTGGTAAAACTTAAAATCTGATGTATAAATTCAAATATTGGACTCAAGAGCATCCAATTTATAGTAGTTTAGAGCATTTTTAATGAGATTTGAAATTCTTAAAATAAATATATATATATATATATATGTATGTATATATTTATATTAGTATTTTATTGTAAAGTTTTTAATTTTACGGAAAATTCAATCGAAAGTATCTTTCGCAAAAGAATTTTTAGATTAAGGGGGGTTTATTGAATTAAGCATTTAAGAAAATCCAAGATTTGAGTAAATCTAAGAAAATCTGAGATTTGAGTAAATCCTAAAAAAATTTGTTACAAGTTTTATAAGGTTTTAAAGAAATTTCAAAGTTTCTGATTTATTTTAAAAAAATTGTATTTTTATTTTAAATAATATTTTTATTTATTTAAAATTATTATCATTTGATATTATTATCATTTTAAGAAGTATAAAAATTTTATAAAAGATTTTAAAAAATAATTTTCAAATAATTTTTATTTTTATTTCATTTCAAACAATTTATTTATTAAAAAAATGTGAAGGAAATTTTTTTATTTTTTAAAAAAAGTTTCAAATACCATGATCTGAGGTGGTATTTCAATTCGTTGTTTTTACACTATAAAATATCATTCAAATCCCATAAAATTCCATTAGATGGATTTTGTTGACAAAATCCATAGTTTTCAATAAGCTGGAATTTGGGAGAACTTATACGAATGACTAATCCAATAAGCATGAATTTCGTATAGAAAGAGAAATACCCTAAGATAGACCTAAAAAAACTTTTGTCACAAAAATAAACTTTAAGGGAAAAAATGACAAAAATAACCTTTTTGGAATGGGATTTTGGGGGTAAATATACGTTTATGGTTAACTAATCTAGACTTAGGGTTTAGAGTTATGGGGTGGGGTTTTGGGGGTAAGGTTTAAAATTGAAAAATTAAATAAAAAAATTAATTTTTAAAAAATAAAAAGGTCTAGTTTGGTCATTTTTGTTTTTGATGTTTATTTTTGTGACAAAAACTTCAAAAGGTGTTATTTGAGAGATTTGCCCATTTATAAATGTTAGATACAATAAGAGGGGATTTGAGAAAAAAATGAAATCCTCTCAAATCCTAGATCCAATAAGACCCCCTAAATTTTTCGTAAAATTAAAAATTTCACAATTAAATAATAATATAACATATACATATGTATTTTGAAAATTCTGAAACTAGAAACTTCCGTTGAGAATCTATTATATTAAAACAGAGTCCTATTTGAATATTACTATGAGATATTTTTTTGGACCTATTGAACATGTTGTGACTTATCTATTAATTAGTTGATCTTATTATTTTTATATCTTATCTATTGGACCATTACATTTTTTTATTCTCCTATTTATTCTCCTACAACTAAGTTAATAATTATTAAATATACTATATATAATCAATTATTTTAATATTTTCAAAATAAAATATCTATTAATTAGTTGATCTTATTATTTTTATATCTTATCTATTGGACCATTACATTTTTTTATTCTCCTATTTATTCTCCTACAACTAAGTTAATAATTATTAAATATATACTATATATAATCAATTATTTTAATATTTTAAAAATAAAATATTTAAAAAGATATTTTTAAGTATTTTCCGTAAAATTAGATTTTAATAATAGTTTTAATATCTTTTATTTAAAATTTAAATATCCATTTCTTCTTATTATTTATTTTAAAATAATAAAGTCATTATTAATATTAACTATATTTAAAATGAAAAATCATTCATTATTCATTTAGATAATAAAAAAAATCTATAATATTTATATATACATAATTATATTCATAATTAAATTACTACACCAAGTAATAAATAAAGTAACTTAATCCATTAATTAACTATTTATAAATTATAAAATAACATAATAAATTATATTCATGAATTTTCCAACATATTTCAACTTATTAAACAATATTAAAATATGATATATGAACTAATAAATAATTTCATAAGTTAATATGTATATTTAAACTAAAATATTAAAAATAATTTATTTATTAAGTATGAAACATGTATAACAATACTGACAAAATATAATAATACAATAAATTTTATAAATATAAAAATCAAAAATTTGTACTATAGTTTAAAGTTTTAAAATATAAGTAAAATTGATACGAGGCATACTATATAAACGAATTATTTTATTTTCAAAAAATTATATTCATAAAATTATATTCATGTAATTTGTTTATTATATATACTTTAAAACAAATATTTTTATAAAAAGATCTATATAAGATTTCTAATTTTCAGTAAATAAAATTTTGAATAAAAATCCATCTCGTGCTTTAAAATGCGGGTCAAAATCTAATAATAAATATTATTGTTAGATATATTATTTAAATTAAATTTAAAATTTAAAATAAACCAAAAACAAAACATCAAAAAAAATTCAATTACATGTGAACAATAAAAGTAAACTAAATAAATAAATAAAAAGTTACATTCTTTCAAACTTATATGAGTAAATTGTAATAAACATATATGAATCGTTGATGCTAAATCTATTTCTAATTTAGTATGCATCTTCTCAAATATTGATCCATTACGATTACAACAAAATGATAAATTTGTTTGACTAAAAATTTGTATGGCTAACTTTTGTAAAATAAGAGCATAACATTCATAATATATCTACCATTCATCTAAACATTCATAAAATATAATACTTTAAATATGAAAACTTTAATCAAATTGTATTACATAGTGTGTCACCCATAGGTTCAACCAGTAGTCGCGTCTCAAGTTTTAGCGTATTTTGCGGATTTTATAAAACATTTAAAAACGAGTTAAAAAATGGATTTCATCTAAAGTCATCGGTTAGTGTTTAACCGCGGGTCTGCATCGTGACCTCAAACACTGGATATAATGCTTCATGTGTAACATTTAAATGTAGATACATAATCAAAAATGAAAATTTCTTTCATATAATTTGGTTTGTTTCGAAAATAATTCCGTGCATTCAAAGCGCGGATCAAAATCAAAATCTAGTGTTTAGTTGTTTTAATAACATATCGGGTAATAAGTGTAACATTAATAGTTGACATCGTACGGGACTAGAAGTGTATTCATTACAGTATTTACCATCAACTTGTATGCACATACATTGGTTTTATAGGCCTTTTCGTATGGGCTCAATGGGCTATTGGTTAGGACATGGATTGTTATTTTTACATATAAGTTAAATTTTATTTTAGTAGGTCTCCTTTCTCTATTCTGTTTTATAATTCTACTGAGTTATGATGTTCGATTATCTTATGAATCATTAGGAACACGATTATCTTATGAATCATTAGGAACACGATTATCTTATGAATCATTAGAAACACGATTATCTTATGAATCATTAGGAACACGATTATCATGCTGATATAATTTTCTCAAATTGTAATGGAAAAAACGTTAACATAATTTTTGTATGTAGATTTACTTTAACATCTCTGATACTCTTTCCATTTCTTTATTTATTAAAAATCATGTATTATATTCATTAAACATGTGTCACAATCTGATAAAATTGTTTAAGAAGATATTACAAACCCAGCTTGTGGACGCTGAGTGAAACTAAGAGCATCCACATCAATGAACCCCTCTTTGGGGTTCATTTTTTGATTTTTTATTATTAATTTTTTTTCTTTTTCTTTTTGATTTTTAAAAAAAAAAAAAAATTTGGACCACTCGCGGGCCGCCACGTGTCGTGTGACCCGCGCTACAGTGTTGAACCAGGTTCAACAGAGTGAACCTGCAAGAGAGAGGTTCATACCTTTATGCTTATTATATTATTTTTTTTTTTGAAATCTGTGTGAACCTCCCCATTGAACCCTCAATGGGGATGCTCTAAGAGCTAATCATGCCGAATAGTAGTGTTGACGCTTTCTTTTTGAACATAGTGTTGACGCATTTTCTATGTTTAGTTTGCAATAAGCATTTATATGCACCGTGATGATATTATTATTAGGTGTTTTCCTGCATCATACAGCAGTAAAATTTTAAATTTAAATTATATTTAAAAATAAATTTTTGTTAATTTTTTAGATTTTATTATTTTAATACCAATATTTTAATATAAATATGAATTTAGTTAAACATAAATTTAAGATAAAGTAAATAATTTAATTTATTTAAAATTATATTAATTTTTATTTAAAATTATAATTTAGGTAGATTTTCATTTACTTTTTTTTGGTTAAGATATATTAACCTAACTTGTATAAAATACAAAAAAAATTGATATATATAATTAGCAAAATATAAAACTAAAAAGAATTTCTAAAATTTGTAGATATAAAAAATATATATTACGATTAAAATTTATTTTTTTTAAAAAGATTGTAAGAAATTTAGAAAATATTGTTTAATAATAAAATTATATGATTATAAATATATATATTTCAATAATATTACAAAAAATTAAATATTTTGTATTTCTATTATTATATTACTTAATGACAGATTTGAATAGATTTATTTTAATGATGATTTATAGTTATTATCATATTCTCAAAAATTACCAAAATTAAAATCAACACATTAAATGTAATTGTATATGTCACATTTAACCATAAGCCATGTCATCAATTTTATAGGTCAAGTCACATTTGTTATGGTGAAAGTGAATGTATAGATGACATATGTAAAATCACTTCACAAATAATGTTTAGGAGATTTGTATTCTAGCACATATGGATTAGATAATGATCTTATCAACCTTTCAACAAGACCATTGGCTCAACAAACAAAATACTGAAAGTATACAATCTTAATTACCTTTGCCAAAAATATAATCTTAGTTACATAATTCTTATGCCGAAAATATCATACAAAATCCTTTCTTTAGTGTCTTTATACATTTGTACAAAAAAAACTTTCTTTATACACAATATGAACAAAATGAATACGTACAAAGAACACACACACATATTACATATATATATAATCTGGTTATGATCTAGATGAATTAATTAAAAATATATTTTTCACTTGTGTTTCTTCATATGTATTTCTTAATATTTGTTCATCATATTGACTGGTTGTTGTTATATAAGAGCAACCTTATCAGTCAAACTCTCAAAATAAAATTCGTTAAGATAAAATTTTATTATTTTAATTTGTTTTGTTTAAATGTTTAAAGTCAAATGTTTAAACCGTTAGTCAATTTATTGACATGTGTAAATAGGAGTTGCATGGTGTTTTCTCCGGCTAGCTATTTGAGGATCGATTATTGCTTTTTCTTTAACATTTTCTTTTATTTATTTTCTTTTAATTTTTAGATAGCTAATGACATCTGTTATTGGACATGCTCTTAATTTGTTAAGACTACTCAGTTGCAACAATGCAAATTACATTTCAGGAAAATTCATGTAAAAAGATACTTTTGCTTTGTGGCGTGAAAATATGGTTTTTCACTTTTTTCAACTATAAATATCGATCAATGTCTACGTTCTTAACACAAATCACAATCTTCTTTAGAATCCAAAATCGTTAGTTACTTTCTAATCTTTTTCATCATACATATGTAATATGTATGCAGTATGCTTATATAGATATATTATTATATACAAACACGAAACCATGCATGCAAGAATATAGTTACACGCTCATAACACAAAAAAACATACACATGCATTATAACACTTGTATGTTAATTTTCATAATGTTTCCTTTAAGCGTTTTCTTCTTTTTAATTTGATTCTTTTTTTGTGTGAAGATTGTTCGAAGATGGCAACAACATCCACGGGAGATATCGAGAAGACCAAGTCAGTAGAAGTGAAGAAGAAACTAAACGTGTTGATCGTCGACGATGATGCAATAACCCGTAAAGTTCACGAGAAAATCATCAACGCGTTCGGGGGAATTTCACAGACCGCTAAGAACGGTGAGGAGGCAGTGAACATCCACCGCAACGGCGATGCATCTTTCGACCTTATCCTAATGGATAAAGAAATGCCCGTGAGGGATGGAGCTTCGGTCGGTACAATTAATTAGCTTAGTTTTTGAAACAAAACATATAAATTTAACTAGTTCCATCATCAATATATACACTAATTAACCTCCTCGTTGATATACTTTTTATGTTTATTAACTTTTTGGTTTTATTTAGGCAACTAAGAAGCTAAGAGAAATGAAAGTGACGTCCATGATTGTTGGGGTGACGACACTGGCTGACGATGAAGCGAAACGTAAGGCTTTCATGGAAGCTGGACTTGACCATTGCTTTGCAAAACCCTTAAACAAAGACAAGATCCAACCTCTCATCAACAAACTCATGGATGCTTGATGGATGGATGACTTGTTGCCAATAAGATCTACATTATATAAATATGAAACACACATAATAGCGGCACACGATGTGTGTGTATGCATAGATATCTATCCGCAGGTGTGTGTTTTAGGGTTTTATGTTACATAATCATGTAAGTCGTTACTTATAAATAAGATTTCTTATCATCAGATGAATTTAAATTAACTAGATCTACAATTGGTACATTCAATTTGCAATCTGCTAAAATCCATACATATATTTATCTGATCCGGATTATAGATTACAGCCGTAGCTTTATAATAGTCAATATATCTTGAGGAACGTCTTCGTTGTTCATCTAAATTTGTCTTCCTCTTTTTTTTTGGTCTCGAGACAAAACCACAGATGTATAACTTATAGAAAATGTCAGATACTAGAAAGAGAGTGTAATAAGAATGATGTTAGATTCATGATTATCACGAAATTTCAACTTAAAATCAATTGGTGATAAATAGATTGATTCTAATATTTTTTATAGTAGTTAATGTTTCATTGAATTCTTGATATGAGATATTTTATCTGTAAAATTCCTTCTCGATATGATGACTTTTATCAGCTAGAATTTTTTTTAAATTTTAGAATATTTATATTCGGTCGAACGAGTCAAGTACAATAGTTATACTTAATCGAGTAAAGTTATATTATTTTGGGTTTTAGGGTATTTAAGATCTGATTCTAGATATCGTGTTAGATTTGAGTTTATATGAGCTTTTAACTTAAAATCTTGGTGATAAATGAATTGATCATAACCATTTATAATAGTTAATATCTTGTTGAATTTTGATGTGAGATATTTTATCCTAAATTATTTGAGCTTTGTAATGAAAGTTGTGAGTACACGAGTTTAATTTTAGCTTGTTGAGTCTCTAGTTACTCTTTAACGCGTTCATCTATAAATGTAATATTCACATCTAACTAAAAGTAAGAGGAGATGAATTTCAATTCCAGTCGTTAAAACTTTGCTAATTTAAGCTGTTGGCCAATTAGCACATAGGTTTGATATGAAGCACCAATCTAGAAGTTTTCTTTTGTCTTACACGTTCAGTTGGACATCTGGTCACATATCCACAATATCACTTCAAATATAGATAAAACTTTTTAAAAGATTTACTTTGATTCTTTGTACACGATACATTCTATAGACAGAAGAAATTGCTAAAATTGTTGGCCAATTAAACAAAAAGACTTTTCAAACAGCTGTGTTGGCTGTGATGGATGATCTGATGCTACCTGTTAGTTCTGTTCTCACTATAATTTAACGAGTTTGTAAAACGAAGAGCTTTGGAAGATGTGATCCTTCTATTAATAGTGGTTATTTAATTTGGTTTCATATGCTTTGATTTTGATAGTCTTCTAGCTTTATAAGATTGGTTTAAGTCTTCTAGCTTTTGAGATTGACAATGTTTAGAGTTTTTGATAGTGAAAGGGTCAACAATGTTAGAAAACTGACTAGTGTGTTAATGTATCTATATCAGCGCGAGACCACTTGTTTGGTAATATTTACTCTTTGTGGTTTGATACGTTATCCAACTCGGATTTATTCCTGATTTAACTTAGTCTAATTTAACCGTAACTCCGGTCAAGGTCTAAAGACATTGGATACAACTAAACTTCAACTCACAAGTTCCCAACCAAACTTCAACTCTTCTTTTCCCACAGCCAGATTGGTAATGAATCATGCCAATTTTGGAATTATAGATGTGAATTTACTCAAACACCTCATGACATAGAGCATCTTTAATCCACCTCTATAATAATATTTAGAGATAAAATGACTTCAACCTACCTATATTTTTGCCTATAAAATAGAAATTGCTATTTTTCCTATATTTATAAAAAAATAACATTTTTATATTTTATATTTTATATTTGGAAATTTTTATTTTAAAAAAATACATTGGAATAGAATCCATCTCTAGTATAGATATAGAGTTCTCTAGAGGTTAAAATAAGGGATACTTTGGGGATGATCTTAGATTTTGATTCCCAATATCGCATAATAGCCACAACCCGGTTTAAGAAACCAAATGGTTTATCTTACCTAGATCCTAAATCATTTAATAGCCCATAGACACCTAGTTTTATTGGGCCTTTATAATCATTACAGTTAACCTAGTCCAGCCCATTATCACATCGACATGTATAAAGAGCTTAAACGCTCGTCTCAGAGACCTTTGCATTAGGGTTTTCTCTTTGGCTGCTGCAACCATGGCGACCAAACCATCCAAAGAATCAGTGCAATGCTTCGGAAGGAAGAAAACCGCCGTCGCCGTCACCCACTGCAAGCGCGGGTGTGGTCTGATCAAGCTCAACGGTTGCCCCATCGAGCTTTTCCAGCCCGAGATCCTCCGGTTCAAGATCTTCGAGCCGGTGCTCCTCCTCGGCAAGCACCGTTTCGCAGGTGTGGACATGAGGATCCGTGTCAAGGGAGGTGGTCACACTTCACAGGTCTACGCGATTCGTCAGAGTATCGCGAAAGCTCTCGTTGCGTTTTACCAGAAGTACGTGGATGAGCAGTCGAAGAAGGAGGTGAAGGATATTCTGAGTAGGTATGATAGGACTCTGCTTGTGGCGGATCCGAGGAGGTGCGAGCCGAAGAAGTTTGGTGGGCGTGGTGCTCGTTCTCGTTTCCAGAAGAGTTACCGTTAAAAAACGAAAATGTTGGTTTGTGTGTTTTTGCTTTCTCTTAACCGTTTTGAGACATGAGTTGAGTTTTGTCTTTTATTGTTACTACAATGTTTGCTCGTTTATTATCGAATAACTTCTCAAGCTTTAATTTTTTTTACTCGGATTAGTTTAGTTCACACTCGTTAGGTGTTAGAGCTGATCAAATGATGTAGAAGATCTTTTCCTGATATACTTTGATTGATGATATTCATTTTGAGATAACGGACGTTGAGTAGGTCTGTCTAGTGTATTTCCCTAGCACATAGTTGCAGTTTGTTTTGGTTTTAGAGTTTTGATCTATGGAACACAAGCTTTATTAGTTTTGAAGTGAAAGACTTGTAGAAGAATGAATGTTAGCAGCCTCGAATCTCTTAGGAGTATGATAATGTATGGATTGGTTTTGCTGAGAATGGATGTAGGCAAGTAGTTATGTTACGATGATTGTTGTGTTTATTTCTTCATTTTTCAAAAATTTTGATTCTTCAAACGAACTTTTAGAAGTAGTGTTAGCCTCTTTTTCCATGTCGTGATTCTTAGCAAACGGAAACGTTGAACATTGTTTGTAGATTATGAGATTATGCGTTTAGTCAAACATCTGTAGTTATCAGTTGAATCAAACTCTTGCGTCTGTCTTAGCGTGTTCCGATTTTAAAATTTTATGTCGAACCATTTAATAAAAAGAGAGGTTCGACATGGGCTTATGGCCTTTGGAAAGAGGCCTATCAGTGTATTTAAATGGGCTTTGTGTCAGCTTCGTAATTTCATGCGTCGTTCAACAGATAACACAAGAAGTTTTCGAAGCATTGGAAAGACTAACGTGGTTACAAACATACTTCTGGTTGACCGGAAACCATAGGCTCAAGCTTTTGCTTATTTGGATCTACCATACAGGGCGTGTTTTCCTATGAAGACGTACGCAAAAATTGCGAAATGGGCTTGACTTGACTATAGTTTAATTTAATTATATTAAATAAAGGGAGCAAATCATAAAACGATCAGCATGTTGTCCAACCAGTTATTAGGTCACAACAACAAATCCAAAAGATTAGGGTTCCACAACTTAACATGCATTGAATCATTTCAATTTTTCCTTTCTTAGTTAGAAAGACTTGTCTTCTCGCCACTTCTCATCAATGGATATTCATTTACTTGACCAATACGATCACACAACTAAAGTTAATTAATGGTGTTGGTTTTTCTTTAGTATACCTGCTGTGTGTAGCTTATGTGTATGATATTAACACCACCTTTAAATTTCTGAAATTAAAAAATGTGCGGTTAATGTGTGTTTTGAGTAATTAATGTTTGGTCATGTGTGCAAGTATAAAATGTGCATGCTAGTTTGTATACTTTGATCTCCAAACGAGTCATAATCTGTTCTCCTCACGTTATAAATTTCAACATATATGATCAAACTTCAGATTCAGGACTTAAATGCTTTGTATCATCTCATAAGTCATAACTAGTTAACCAGTTCAGAGAATGTTGAACAAACTGTTAAGTTCATTGGGGGTAAATACGATGTCAATTAGGTTGCTCAATTTCATTTTGTTTTCCATAAACCATATTTCACCATCTTTAAATAGGTTTAAGTTGTCTTAGTATTATAATTTGAATTAGATATGAATTATTTATTTTGCCTACAATTAATATCCATAAGAGCAACTCCAATGGTAAGAGCCCATTAAAGGTTCTAATGAATAATTTAATAGTTAATTTTGTGATTTGATAAGTTTAGAACCCTTGTTATTGTAATTAAATTTTTCATAATCCATTGGGAGAACCTCTTTGAGGTTCTTAATTTTTTTTTTTTGGAAATTGAATGACTGAATCTTATTACTCATAGTGGTTAAATAATTTGGTGGCTTCTGTCTTCTGAGAAGATTTTCTCCTTTGTGAATAGTTGATTTTTCTTATGGGTGTTTTGAGGATTCTGTTTGATTTTGGTGTTCTTTATTTTGTATATTATTCATACTCTGTTTTTGAATATGCAAAACAGAGTGTCTGTTTCTTCCCATTATTCAATAAAACTCAGCTGCAGAGAAATAATGTCTTCCCAGCCAATACAATCATGCCACGTTAGGGGTGCTTACCAGTTCTTAAAGTCCTTTGTTAGGCAGCGGTTTTGTACTGTTAAATCATTTTTCATTTATTTTTTTTACTTTTTCTTTTAAGAACCCCACACTGAAACCTCCGATGGAGGTGGTCTAAGGCACCTGCTTTTCCAAGAGAGTAAGAGTATAATTAACAGAACAAATTTGTGTGTTATAAATTCGTGGAAAGTGTCAAAACAACACATATTAAATTGGAGAAAATATTCCAAAGCTAAGGTTATCCATGTTCCGGCTAACATGTAATGAAGTAAACATAGATGCAAACATATACTCAAACTCAATTGAAACGATCAAGCCTTACACGTTAATAATCAGAACGTAGAAGCATGAACGTTCAAAAAATCCTAATTTTCTTATAATAGACCTTGGTTTTCCGTGGAAACTCCCTCAAGCGATTATGTATTATCTTAGATGAAATTTACTACTTGTAAGTTAAAATCAGATGCTTTTAGACGACTTCTTGGCGTATATATATAGGCGCATGCATGATTCTCATGCAGCCTCCACAAAGCATAAGGAGAAAGAAAAAAACCACAGAAGCATTTTTATTTGAAAATAAAAATGAATGATCTTCTTCAGTTTATTATACCTAAAACCATCTTGTTTGCATTCGCAGCTTCAATTGTATCTTGTTACGACCCATTTCCTCTTCAAGATTACTGTGTTGCCACCAACGATACAAATGGAGGTACTCTCTATTTGTTGCACTTACGTACATGGCTGGCTCTCCTTATATCTTTACGGCCTTACCAGATACTTTCACCATACATATTGCATATATATTTGATCAAATTCCCTTATATATAATTTATATATACATAACAAAATACAATAGGACCTTTAGGGCTTTACCAGATACTTTTAACACTGCTCATATGCAATATGTTTGATGTTGCTCTTTACCTTACGTTCGGTTTAGAATGTTAAATTCGGGTTTATCATAAATTTCCAATTTAAAATAAATTAGCGATAAGTTAATTGACACTAAACATTTGTATATTAGTTAATATCCCATTATTCTCGATAAATGAAATATGTTGTGTTAAAAAGAAAAACCTCAAACACCCTTTATTTGATTTTTTTTTTTTGCAGTTTTCGTGAATGGAAGATTATGTAAAGATCCAAGACTAGTAACGGCCGATGATTTCTATTTTTCCGGCCTAAGCACCCCTGGAAACACCAACAACCGTCTCGGCGCATCGGTCAACGATGTAGACGTCAAAAGCCTCCCTGGTCTCAACACTCTCGGGGTAGCCATTGCCCGCTTTGATTTCGCACCGGGTGGTCAAATCCCACCGCACATACACCCACGTGGCTCCCAAGTGATGTTGGTCCTCCAGGGAACGCTCTTGGTCGGGTTTGTGTCCTCCAACGACTACAACTACACGCTCTTCTCCAAGGTTCTTCATGCCGGAGATGTCTTTGCTTTTCCCATTGGTTTGGTTCATTTTCATGCTAATATTGGGAAGACCAATGCGGTTGCCATTGGTGCAGTTGGGAGTCAAGACCCTGGTGTGGTGCCGATAGGTAACACGGTTTTCGGGTCGAACCCTTTGATTGACTCAGTGCTTTTGGCTAAAGCTTTTGCCTTGGATGTGAACATAGTTAGATATCTCCAAAGGGTGTTTTCTTCCGAAAATTTTATAGTTGAGTAGTTCAAAAGAATACCTATAAATTTAGCAAAAAGAAAAAGAATACTTATGAAAATGGTGATTGTATAAGTATATAATAAAGTATATTATAACTGTTGTACGTTAAAAATACAGAAAACGATAAATGTGTGGGAATAGATATGTGTGTATATTGTGCTAATTTCAAAACAATTTGTAAGAATTGTTACTGTTAATGAATGAATAAATATAAAACAATGTTTTTAGTTTATACAGAGTTAGGGAGCCTGTTTGTACGTGGAATTCGAAAGATGAAATATCTCGTTTTCAGTTACATAAATGACGTAAAAGGATGTCTTCCAACGTGTTTTCTTTTTTTTTTTTGGTAAACGATTGGGAGGAAGACTTCCAACGTGTTTTCTTGTCTAGTATTAAAGCTTCTCCTCTTGAGGCAAATAGTAGTATTTTTAATAAACTAAATACAAGTTTAAAATTTCATTATTCGAATAAGTCAATTCAAGTATTAAGTATGCTAAAAATAGTAAATATTTGGTTTATGTTCATCTCTAATAGTGTCCGCATGAACTGCCTTAATATATATTTTAAAAATTCCTATTCTTTTTCTTATTTTTTCTTATTTTTTTTACTTTTTCATTTTTATATTCGTGATCTTGTTGGACAGCTTCAATTGCACATAATATTAATATTAGATGGCCTTGTTATCCTTCATGAAGCTTGCAACAAACTTCTCGTTCGTGCCATTATCAAGAAACTTTCCAACTGTGTCTGATGCACCAGCCTCGACGAACATCTTTCTCTCTTTATCGGCTTCTTCATGCTTACTCAGCGGTGTGACATATTCCGACAATAATATTGTCAGTATGCACAAAGTCTCTAAGAGCACCCCCATCAAAGGTTTAGATGGGTTCACACACTTTTCAACACAAAAAAAATATTAAAATAACAAAACTCTATAATCCCCTCTCTCCTAAAGCTCTTTTTAGTGATCCCCTCTCTTCTAAGGTTCATCACTGTAGCGCGGGCTCTACGACACGTGGCAGCCCGCGATTGGTCTATCTTTTTTTTTTTTTTAAAAAACAAAAAAAGAAAAACAAAAAAATTTAATAATAAAGAAAGGAAAAGATGAACCCCAAGGGGGGGTTCATTGGTGTGGATGCTCTAAACTCTCTGATCAAACTGGTTATTTCGGTAAAATAGACATTGTAGGTTGTTCCTTTCACTCCCTACAATGTCTCAAAACCCTTAGAGCACTTCTATTGAAGTATCAACAGGGGAGTTCACACACTTCCCAAAAAAAAATATAAAATGTCATTTTCTATGAACCTGTATCAGAAAAGATCCCCAGTATGAATATGTATTATCACTGTAGCGCGGACCCCACGACACGTGGTGGCCCGCGTTAGATCTGAACTTTTTTTTTTCTTTTAAAAAGTCAAAAATAAAAAGAGAAAAATTTAATAATAAAAAAATTAAAACTTGAACTCCAAAAGAGAGTTCATTGATGGGGATGCTCTTAGAACATGATTAATAGGGAGGGGGTTCTTAAGGAATTTTTAGTGCGGTGACCACTAAAACCTTAAAACCCACTTCTTAAAACTCCTAAATAAAAATCTATTTTGCTTGGGTTCTTATACTGTTTATGGACTCCACTAATACGTGGTGGTGACCCATAAAAAAATAAAATAACAAGAACCCATAAGGAGTTTTTGGATTATTCATAGCCTTACTGTGTGAGGCACAAGATCCACAGAAAATTTGAGCCGGGCCTAGGCACAAGTTCCACAGATACTTATGGATCGCCTCGGAAGTGCTCCTTTCAAAGTCACTTGACTCTAAAATTAAAACGTTAGAAAAAATTTTATTGTAACATATTGTTACAATTTCTAGCTTATTTATAAGGCGAAATGCATTAACTGTATGACAATTAACTAGAGCATCTGTAAGTCGATTTTAAGAACGTTAGGGCAACATTAGTGGCAGTTGCTCAATAAGTTTTTAGTGATAAAAATAATAAAAATATTGAAAAAAGAGAATTATAAACTATGAGGATCGATTGATCGCAGAAAAAAAATTTACAAGAAAGAGAAGAAATTTTTTTTACAACTGGAGCATTATTAGTGGCAGAATTGTTTAAAAGAAATTAAAATATAGTTAAAATAGTAGTGTTATTATTTTACTTTTATTGAGAAACTCAGTTGTTTTTTCTTGGCTGATCATGATCTTAGATATACATGCACACACTTAAATTTTTGAGTGTAAAAAATCCATGCACATATGTAATTTTTCGTAAAGAAAAAAAATGAGAAAGGGCTTTGCACACACGTAAATATTTTGAACTTTAGGCACACATCAAATACCCAAATTAATAAGGTCCGATTTGATGAGATTTGACAACTGAAATCTGAAAAAAAGTAAAAATTTCTCCGATTAAATATTAAAATAAAAGAAAAAATTGTCAAAACCCTTTAAAAATAATAACCTCCTCAAAAATTTGAAACCTCAAAATTGACAACACAAAAATTAAAAACTTTCAAAATTGACCAGTCTACTCCACGAGCAGGATCTTGAGAACAGATGAACCATCAACGTACTGCAACAAGACAACCGAGTCTCCACTCTTACAGATTCCCTTCTCCTTCGCAAACTCCATCGCAAACCTCGTCGTCTCCTCCGTTGACTCACCGTCCCCAACCACCGGTACGATTCCACGGTAAATCAAGCCACGTTTCGCCACCGAAACAGAGCACCTCGACACACAATCACCCCCCACAGCCACCGACAGAATCGGAACGCTAGGCCTGTACTTGGCCACAAGCCCCGCCGTGTAGCCGCCCTTGGTGAGCACCACAATGGCCTTGGCGTTATGAATCTTCGCCTTGGAGACTGCGGAAGCTGCCAAGTCCTCGATAGGAGACAAAGGCAAGTGAACAGCTTCTTGGATTCTCTGATGCACAGCTTCGTAGTCGATGGTGTCCTCTGCCACTTTGCAGATTCTCGACATGATCTTCACGGCGGCTTCAGGGTGAGCTCCCGCGGCGGTTTCTCCGCTGAGCATGACGCAGTCCGTGCCGTCTAGGACAGCGTTGGCCACGTCGGTTGCTTCGGCTCTTGTCGGAAGAGGAGATTTGGTCATAGACTCGAGCATTTGCGTGGCTGTCACGACTGGTTTTCCGACAGCGTTAGCTCTCTGGATCATCATCTTCTGAGCTTGAAAGATCCTCTCGATGGGAATCTCCATCCCTAGATCGCCTCTAGCCACCATGAATGCATCAGAGTTCTTTAAAATCTCGTCGAAGTTTCTCACTCCTTCTTGATTCTCAACCTTTGACATAAGCACGATTCGCGTTGCTTCTTCCCCAAGTAACTTCCTAACTAGGTCAAGATCGGAGCCTTTACGAACAAAGGAGAGAGCAATGATATCGATCTTGTTTGGAACTCCCCACTCGAGAATGTCTTCTTGATCCTTCTCTGTGAGCGTTGGGAGGTCAACTACAACTCCTGGGAGGTTAACGTTCTTTTTCTCTCCTAGGGTTGCTGAGTTCTCACATCGGCAACGGACAAGACCGTTGGCTTTGTCGCATGACAAGACGGTCAGAGAGATTGTGCCGTCTGAACAGAGAATCACGTCCCCTGAGTTGAGATCCTCTGCAAGTTTCTTGTAGCTCATAGAGATTGTGTTTGAATCTCCTTCCAGTGTGTAGTCAGTTGAGATTGTGAGCTCTTGACCTTGAGTTAGCTGAACCGGTTTGCCTTCTTTGAGAAATCCGGTTCGAATCTCAGGACCCTAACAATTAAAGTAAACCGAGTTAATTGAATATTATTAGGGTTAGGTTACATAAATTAAAAAAAAAGATTAGTGAGTTAGGTTACCTTGGTGTCAAGCATGACGGCACATAGAATACCAGTGTTCTTCATGGCGATTCTGAGGTTATCGAGAGTTCCTTGGTGGTACTCGTGAGTACCATGAGAGAAGTTGAAACGGGCTACGTTCATACCAGCTTTGAGGAGTTTCTCGATCATCTCAACAGACCTGGACACTGGTCCAAGAGTACACACGATCTTTGTCTTCTTGAGTGCTCCATTAGTTCTTCCATCAAGTATCTTCTCCATTGTTAAAAACTTTTTTTAAAACTAAATTTAGGAGTTTTAAGAATGTGAAATTGAGAGAAGATTATGATTTGTGATTAGACTCTGGCATCTATGCTTGTTTATATAGGAATCGGTTTAGAATTAGAAGAGAACTAATGTCCTTTGTCACATTACGGAAAAAGGAAAAAGTAAAGAAAATAATTTCCATTTATGTGTGGTTTTAATTTGGTAATAATGTTCGACTTTAAGCAAAACGAAGGAAAAAGGAAGACGCATTTATTGATTTCTTGTGTTTCAAGTAAAAACTTCATGTTTTGGAAATAGGAATGTTCGATTTTGCATTCAGTTTAATGTTGAAGATTAAAAAGTTAAACATCATTCTATACATTTAATGATGTTCTTGTATCTGAAGAATGACAAGACTAAACCGCCAATAATATTGTAATTTATCATAAAGATACACCATGTAATTATCAATGAATTATTATATGATTAGGAGTTGCTCCTCTTCTAAACATATTTACGGTCAGGTTGGTTTCTCAGTTTTGAGATTTCATGCCTTTCTATATTTAGTTAAACACCTATGTTCATGTGCCGGGAAATTTAATGTTGAGACGAACCGAACATCGCAAAGACGCAAACCAAAAGACAAAACCTTAAGTTGATCATCTGTGTACACAAGATCACAAATCTCAAACTGAGAACGACAAAAATCTTCCCAGAATTTTTTTAAAAAAAAAAGGTTACAGAAGAACACTTTTACTACGAGGTTTTGTTCTCTAGAGCTTAATCTTCCTCTGCGCCTGCACCGGCTGCTGCTGCAGCGTCTCTTCTTGGTCCACCTGCTTGCTTCGCCATTATAATCTGCACATTATACATACAACAAGACAAGACTTTACTACTCACTGAGATCGATGTAATGAAAATAAATGTTCTATCGAAAGGTTTGAAATCAAACAAACTTAATGATGTTGCATTAAGAGAAGACTTTCTTTTAATTAATGGAGTAACACACCACCGTGTGATGGTGCATTAGAAGAATAGATCAGTTCGGGTTGTGCATACCTGGTCTACGCGTAGCACCGTGCATGCAGCATCGGAAGCGTACTTAAGAGCAAATAACCTGCACAGAGACTTAATGCCTTAGTTTTAAAGAGAAGGAAACAATACAGAAATATATACTTCAGTTTTTTATAAGTGGAATTACTGCTACGCAATTGCAGAGAAGTATATGATAGAAAGACGTAATGGTTAAGAGACAGTTTGAAACTTACTTGGTTGCAAAAAGATCCCACACTTTTGTTTCTGAGACATCTTTACAAGCACCTTCCTTCAAGTCAATGCCTAACTTTGTGTTTCCAGATCCGTGTCCAGTGTACAGAGAAGCAATGATTTCCATCGCATTGAGGCCAGCGTTATCTGCAAGGGTTTTGGGTACAAACTCGAAACTCTCTGCATATTTGGAGATGGCATATTTGTCCAACCTAGAAAACAAGTGTAGCCACCAAACCATTAGCAGTTTGGTATTATTAGCGAGCCTTACAATGATACATATCTCACATACGACTCAAAATGATATTATCAGAAAACAACTGAGTAGATGAGAGTACCCTGTTTCTGCATTGGCATATTCTTTCAATCTCTGAGCCAGTTCTATTTCAGTAGCTGCAGCCCCAGGAACGATACGGCTGTCTCTGCACATGGCCTGAGACAAATACAAAATATTTAGAGCAAAAGAAAAAACATGGAATTAATATCTGTAATTCAGTAAAGAACTAAAGATTACCTTGTATGTATTAACTCCATCGTCGACAGCTCTTTCAAGGTCGTCCAAAATGCTGTCTGTGCTTCCACGCAAAACCACCGTTGAGATTGAATTACCACCTTGTTCATTTCTTGCAATAGTGACCTAAAGACATCACGAAGACCGGAAATTGCATATTGGTCAATGAAAGACAAATATAATTACCAAACAGAAAGAAACTGATTTCAAAGGAGTACTTACTGTCACACCACCAATCTCCTCAACTGATATGGAATCAACGTAGCCGAGATCATCAGGACTTGGTCGGCTTAGTTTCAACTGTTCAATAATAATTAAGTATTAAAACACACTTCGATAATAATAATAATAAAGAATGCAAATGAGAACGACTTACATGAGCGACAGCCCCAGCTGTCCGGCAGAAACGCCTCAGTTCAAACTTTGAGCTGATTTTCAAGACCATTATCCTGCAAAAGAGAGAAAGTTCATAACAGAAATGACAGTAAAAGACAGGGTTTATCATTAACAGCTACAAGGATTTAATATCCAGGGGCTATCAAAAGTGAAAGCGATGAAAACAGGTAAAAGGATTAAGAAAATATTAGGGTCGTTCGACATACTTGTAGCGCTCGCAGAAATGCAATGCCATTTCTCCAACTGATCCTCCGCTAACAATAACTTTAGCTCCTGATTCAGCAACAGCTTTAATCAGCTCCTCAACTTTAGCTTCCTCTGTCTTTGCATAGTTCTCCAGCTAGAAACAAAAAAAAAACACAAAAGTTAACAACCCACAACCATACTTCCGAGCAGATTAGTAATCCTCTACTTTTTACCCAACACATTGAAAGCACATGGTGAAAAAAATAACCTGCTCGGCACTATGGATCAAGACAGTTCCTTTTGTCTCTGTAGCAGTGGTATCAACGCCCCCAGCAAACACAGCAACCTAAAGAAAATATAAAAAAAGTTTCAGGGACATTCAGCTATCGTAAACAGCAAAGACTAAAGTACGAAGCTTTCGATCACACTAGCAAAAAACTTGGAGAAAAAGCATAAGCAAAAGAAAGAGATCTCACCTTAGCCTTCTCCATTCGCTTTATGCTCCCAACAGCATCACTTTTCAAGACCATACCACGGACTATGCAAGAGTTGTGCAACCCTCCTCCCAAGAGCTTGGCAACACGGACATTATCGACATTGAAATTGGTGGGATTCTTTGGGCAAACTTGAATGCATGCCTGAAAACTCAAAAACAAGCAAAATAGCTAAAACCCAAATCTACCACAAACTTGAGTAAACAACAACGAAACAGAAACACTCACATCAGCAACTAGAGAACACAAAATCTCTTCTTGTCCAAACTGCTTGCTAGCAACAGCAGCTCTCATTCTCGAAACAACTTCATCTTTGTTACGCACATCCATAGTCTCAGAACCACTCTCAACCAATTGTTCCAGAATTTCAACAACCTGCACATAACCATTAGTCGTCGTCCATTACTTAACAAGACAACAAAGAGAAACAAAAGCACTAAAACTACGTCACCGAACCAACCTTAATGATAGCTTTGTTATAACCACTAATGATCTCACTCGGATGCAACCCCATCCTGATAAGCTCCTCAGCATTTTGCAAAAGCTCACCAGCAAAAGAGATTGTCAGATTAGCTCCATCTCCAATCTCTTCTTGCTGAGCCTTAGCAGCCAAAACAAGTATCTTCGCAGCAGGGTGCTGAATCTCAAGCTCATTGACAATAGTCGCAGCGTCGTTGGTAACAAAGAGTTTATCTAAATGATTTATAACCATTTTGTTCATCCCTGAGGTTTCAATAGCAAACAAGATCAATCACTATAAGATTCTAACTCACTGAAACGAGACGGAGAAAATGAGATTCATTCGATTCAATCGAGAGTGTTAAGATCTAGAGGAGATTACGAACCATTGGGGCCGAGGGAAGTGCGGGTGATGGTGGAGAGCTCCTTGCAAGCTTCGATGTTTTTGATGACGGCTTCGTCTAGACCCGAGAGGTGTCTGTAACCTTCCTTGAGCATCGATTGGATACCGTACGGCTGCATCGACACACCCATCTTCTCCGATTACGATCTAGCTAAACCCTAAAATGTCGAAGCGACGAAGCTCTTCTCTGTGTTATAGTTAGCTGCGATGGTGTGAGAGAGTGGAAGTGGCTGGATTGCCCTAGAAACCTTTGGAGACTTTGAAGTGTACTCTGTTTTCTTCGTATCGTTTGTTTACTCTTTAACGCCGTCGTTTTACAGCTTTTAAATTGTTAAAATTTTAACCTCGGGGGTCGATGCGGGAGATTCTTTAATCTCGGGGGATGAAAGTAGGATTATACGTAAGTATAGGGACCATAAAAGAGAATGAGTTTGCGCCTACGAAGTTCTTTAACTTTTTTTTTGTAGGAATAATACATGTAAAGAAAATATCCACTAGTTATTTTAGAATTTTAGTTACTTTAAACCAATTTTTTTATACGAAATCGTACCTATAATATTTTTACAGTCAAAATATTTTTAAATAATTAATTAACTTGTTAGAATTTTAGTTTCTCTAATTGCAAAAAAAATATCGAAGATAAATAAAACCTAAGAATCTTGTTAGTGATCATGTGTTTGCTAGATGTGCAAGATCTGTTTAGAAAACCATATAAACCACATACTTAAAGGTGTATTAGGTTCTATCCAAAGACTTGAGAGAAAACATGATCAAAACTAAGTTCTTTAACTAAAGTGAATCGTTTCCACAGTAGCTCCATCAAGGACCTGTATAAAGAGTAAAAACAATTAGATTCTCAGATTCAACAACCTCAAGAAGATGTTGAAGGGTTTTAGATGAAGCAGGGTTTCAACAAGTGTGCCTGTTTCTTTTGCTTGATCTTCTTATCTCTGATCATCTTTTGTCTCTACATGTCTTGCTTCATATACTCTTTGAAGATCTTTATGATTTTGGTTTCATCTTCCACATTCACCTGCAACAAAACCATGACCTATACTGTTAAAAAGGGACTGACTCAATGATATAACTCTTAATAAGAATTCAATAAGCTTGAAGCTTTCACTTCAAACATGGTCCAAGAAGGGTTAAACGAACCTCTTGTGTCTCTCTTATCGTTATTACAAGCGTTATGTGTCTCAAAATCAGGGTTTAACCCTTTAATGCTTTATAAAATAACATTTAAGGGTTTATTAGTTTGTGTATTAAATTGATCAACAAAAATCAATTAGAATTCATAGTCTTGAAAAATCAAACTCAACCATGTGGATTCTATAATACTCAAAAGCCACTAAATATAAAGTTCTGTTCACATTTGAGATTTGTATATTCAGTCAAACAACATTTAAAATTTTTAATGTCATATATGGTAAACATTTTCTCTGTTAAAATAAAACAAAGGTAAACGCTGAAATTTTATATAATGATTTGTGAATATAATCAGTTTCTCATATACAAGATTTAACTGAAATTTTGTAAATCAATAAAACTACACATACTAATTAGAGAAATTTATTAATTAATAGAAACTTTACTAATTAAACCTAAGCAGAGTCAACTATTTGAAGTCGGTACGGTGACATTTCAACTCATTATTTTGAGGATACATACAGAAAGAAAGACCTTACAAAGTCAACTCGTTTTCTCACTTAGTGCGTTCAAAAAGATTCCACAATGAACAGAAACATTGTCGATAAGCTAGTCTTTTTAGCAGTTTCTCTTGTATTGTAACTATAAAACAAGACATGAAGAAGAAGAGTGAGTGACACAAGAGAAAAAGCACTGAGAAAAATGCAGAAACAATGTCTTCTCTCCTGCTCCCTCTTCCTCTTCTTTTTCTTCATTCCACAACTATCTTTCTCTTGCCCACCAGACCAAAGACAATCCCTTCTCAAGTTCAAGAACTTGCTTACCCAGAACATCAAGAACCATTCCACATCAGCAATCACCTTGGAAGGTTTAAAGACGTGGAGGCCAAACTCAGATTGTTGCAAATGGCAACTCGTGAGATGCAACACTCGTTCACTACAAGTGATTGAGCTGAATCTGAACTCTCTTGTTCCTTCTGGCTCAGTGAGTTCAAGCCTTCTGAGACCTGTTATGCGTATAAGCTCTCTTACAACGCTAGATGTCTCGTCTAATTTCATACAAGGAGAGATTCCTGGAGATGGTTTTGTCAACTTGACCAGGTTGGTCTCTCTTGACATGAGCCGTAACAGCTTCAACGGCTCTATCCCTCATCAATTGTTCTCCTTGAAGACTCTTGAGCGCCTTGACTTGAGCATGAATGCTATTGGTGGTACGTTGAGTGGTAAAATCAAAGAGCTCAAGAATCTGCATGAACTTATCTTAGATGAGAATCTCATTGAAGGAGAGATTCCTCCAGAGTTAGGTACGTTAAAAAATCAATCTCAAAGTTTGATCATAGATGTGTTTGTAGATGTTACTGACTTTATATACTGTCTTGTGTTACAAGGGAGTCTTACTGAACTGAGGAAACTATCACTGAAGCAGAACAAGTTCTCTGGTTCTATACCCTTGTCAGTGTCACAGTTAACAAAGCTAGAAGCGTTTGATCTTCAGAACAATTCCATCTCCTTTGAGATTCCAGACGGTATTGGGAGCCTTTTCAATCTCTCAACTCTGTCCTTGAGCAAGAACAATCTATCTGGTGGAATCCCATCCTCGGTTCAAAAGCTGACTAATCTCAAAACCCTTGATCTTGAGAATAACAATGGCTTGTCAGGTGAGATTCCCACATGGCTGTTTAGTCTTGAGAAGCTGAAGATACTGCGGCTCGGAGGAAACAAACTCCAGTGGAACAAGAATGGTTCTGTCTTTGCACTCTCCAAGTTGACACATCTGTCACTTAGATCTTGTGGCTTAGAAGGGAACATTCCAGATTGGCTCAAGAACCAAACATCTCTTCTGTTCCTGGACTTGAGCATGAACAGACTTGAAGGAAGTTTCCCCAAGTGGTTGGCTGATCTCAAAATTGGAACCATAATCATGTCAGACAACAGACTCTCAGGTTCATTGCCTCCTAGTTTGTTTCAGGCTTTCAGCCTATCAGTTCTTTCCCTATCAAGAAACAACTTCTCTGGTCAGATTCCTGATACTATAGGCGAAACAGCTGCCATGATACTGATGCTGTCTGAAAACAACTTCACAGGACCAGTACCAAAAGCTATTACAAATATCTACCAGCTTCTGTTGCTGGACTTGTCTAAGAACAAGCTATCAGGTGAGTTCCCAAGATTCAGCCCTGATTCATTGCTCGCGGTTCTCGACATATCTTCAAATGAGTTCTCAGGTGATGTTCCAGCTTCCTTTGGGCTGACCACCATAATGCTCTCCATGAGTCAGAACAACTTCACCGGCGAGTTCCCTCAGGACTTCAAAAATCTCCCATTCTTGATGCATCTTGACCTTCATGACAACAGAATCTCTGGTGGCATTCCATCAGGGCTATCTCCATCTCTAGAGGTACTTAGCCTGAGAAACAACTCCTTCAAAGGTTCAATACCAGAAGACATATCAAGTCTCACTAGACTCAAGGTCTTGGATCTCTCTAATAACGAGCTTGATGGGTCTCTCCCTTCATCTCTTGGGAACCTGACAAGCATGATAGTATCTCCCACGCGCAACTCTTCGTCTTTTACTTTGGCATTCAGCTTCAGTATAGAGATACAAGACTTAGCAGTGAACTGGAAGAACTCAAAGCAAGGTCTTGCCAACAGAAACCTCTACCTCTACACACTCTTAGACCTCTCCAAGAACAAGCTACAAGGAGAACTCCCAACTTCTCTAGGCAATCTCAGAAGCTTAAAGCTTTTAAACCTCTCTTACAACGACCTCTCTGGAGTAATCCCACAAAGTTTTGGAGGTCTTGAGAAGATAGAGGTCTTAGACCTTTCACACAACAACCTCTCTGGAGAGATCCCCAAAACTTTATCTAACCTCAGTGAGCTGAACACTTTGGGCTTGAGCAACAACAAGCTTACAGGTCCAATCCCTGAGAGTCCTCAGCTAGACAGGTTAAACGATCCAAACATTTACGCGAACAACAGCAAACTATGTGGAATGCAAATCCAAGTACCATGTTATACATCAAAGACAGATCCACCAGAGGAAGAAGAGGAAGATGAATCAGTGTTCTCATGGAAAGCTGCAGTCATTGGTGGTCCATGTGGGTTTCTTGTGGCGGTTGTGATAATGTATGTGGTTGGCTATTTCAGCAGGCCACAACCTCCACGGAGATCTCTCAAGAACAGAGGACGGCTTCAGAAAATGAAAGCTTTGGCTCCTTAGACTAAATGTGAGATTATTAATATTATTATGGTGTTGTAGTATTGAAAAAACAAAATTATGAAATAAAACAGTTTATGTAAGCAATGAAACCTGCTGCTTTTCCAACCAGAAGCAAGAACTGAATCTTTTGAGCCTAGAGTTCTTGAGTTGCATTCTCCTCAAGTTCATGTAAGTAAGCATATGTCTTCATCACCATCCTCATGATTGTGATGTGACTCTTCACTTCCTCATGCTCACTAACTTGTGTGTTGGGATTTGCTACAGTGAGTCTCCTCTCACCTTGTTTTCTAGTTTCTCTATCTTCCAAGAGACTGATGATTGTGTTTCTGACTTTTGTAACATGTTGACCTCCATTATACAAACACAAGTCTTACTTTTTCTCAAGTGCAATGTAGTCTATCAAAGACCCTAATATTCTTTGCTGACCTCTAAGACTAGAAGGCTTATACAAATTTCTTCTTATGTTACTTTTGCCTTTGTCTATATTTGAAACCTATGCAGGAAAAGCACGTTGGCTTGCTCAGTAGAGAGCTGTACACGAGGGGAAAGCTATCATACATTCTTGATGGGGATAATCTTCGTCATGGTTTGAACAAAGATCTCGATTTCAAGGCAGAGGATAGAGTGGAAAATATACGCAGAGTCGGTATGTACATTTTGAACTCGGTTTATGGAAGTATGAATCATAAGAAGGTTATGAGCACAAATGCAAATACTTTAAAAGAGTTTCTCATTGTAGTATTACCAAATTCACAATGAACCAACCATTTTGTGTATTTAAACGCAGGAGAAGTAGGGAAACTCTTTGCTGATTCTGGTTTGATCTGCATTGCTAGCCTCATATCGCCTTACAGGAAAGACCGTGATGCTTGCAGGGAAATGATGCATGACTCATCTTTTATCGAGGCATGCGTTTCAAATCCAGACTTGTTTCAGTTTTATAACATCTTGTTTAAATGTTGTGTGGCATAAACTCTTTAGGTGTATATGAACATGTCTTTACAACTGTGTGAAGCAAGAGACCCTAAAGGCTTATACACGCTTGCACGTGCGGGAAAGATCAAAGGTTAGATTACATAAGCTTCCATATAACAAAAGGATAGCACGTTGATTCATATCATTTTGTAAAGGTTTCACATGAATAGATGATCCATATGAATCTCCATTGAATTGTGAGGTATGATCCATGTGAATATATATGATTATTCTTCAAGTAACTTGTAGGTGAAAATGTTTAATCTGTTTGTTTCTGATATGTTTTGAGAATAGATAGAGCTAAAAGAGGAGGGAGAGTGTCCTTCCCCTGTCGCTATGGCTGAGGAAGTCATCTCTTATTTAGAAGACAAAGGCTTCCTTCAAAACCAGTAGTAACCTCCACAAAAATCCAACCAAATTCACATTTGATTTTCCTTTTCAAAGTGTTCGCTCCTTTCTTTATGTTTCTTCACTCTCCTTGCAAATCTTAGGAAGTTTGAACCTGAAAGCCATATATTATAGTTTTCTTTTCCTTGTTTTCATATACTAAAAGCAAACAAGTCACTCAAATAATCTTCAAGCTCCTCAATTTGAATCGCTCTTGTTCATAACCAAATGTGTCAGAAGACTCGGAACATTTCTCATCGGTTAAGCCAACAAGTATTAAGTTACAATAGACTAAAATACACTATTTCTCGTGATAGCGTACCATTACATGAATGTAACTATCCTGGAGCCAACACAACTCAGACAAACATTACAATAAGATTCAGAGAAATGTTAGCTGAAACAATCTCGAGTCAAAGAAATGAGGTCAAAACAGATTTCTCAAATATATAAAACAACCAAAAAGAGGGAAAGATATTCACAAACAGAAGCAAAGCTGTTCCTGAATTTACATGCTTTTTTTGCAGACAAGTTAACTCAAAAGTCAATATAACATATTTCATGTATGGGAACTCTCAGATTTCCAGAACACACTTAAAAGTTATCTCTTTCCAATGCTGACAAGATAACTGGAAAGATCTTTCAAGGGATCAGGATTGGTCTGATGAAGTTTGGCCTAGAGAGACAGATGCAAGCGATGAAGCCCAAGCTTGTGCGTTCTTTGCCCTTTCATGAAAGTTCCTTGTTTTGACGAGTCTTAGTTTCAACCATAGCCTCCTCACATCGAACATGTGAAGAGCACGGCTGAACACTTGGCTTACCTCTCCAAATCTTTCCAGGTTCAGATTGGGAGCATAAGATGCCCATAATGCTTTCATGCGCGATTCTGCTATGGGGAAGGCGAGGATTGCAATTTGTAAACAGATAAACAGCAGAGATAGTACCAAGAATGGATCTCGTTTGTATATTTCACTCATAGATGTCCCATTGCGTAACCATGTGATCAGGTTGTCAGTGTCTAAGCTGGTCGCTGGTTCCGCTTCAGGCACATACTGGACAGGTTTGAGACCTGGAAAACCGAAAGAATCATCACTTGTCTTTTACTGGATTTTTCAAAAAGAGATGTGCCAGCCAAAGATTCAACTGGAAGATAACACAAGCAAATACGTGGTGTGGTAAATCACCTGTTGATTCTTCAAAGAACTCAATCAGGGATGTAAGATCCTTACGACCATGGTATCGCGCCTTAAGAGTTTGGTTTACCATCAGGATTGAAGGTAAGCTATGGATACCATACCTTGAAAAGACACTGCAACAAAACAATTAATGAAACCAATTAACAAACAAAGGAGAAGCCCAAACACATGATGGAACCTATAAGCAAATGGACGAGGAACCCAATAGTGATACAATTACACAAGGAAGACAACTTCATGATGGATTAGCTAACCTAGATTCTTGATCAAAATATAAACCAAATGAATGAAAGTTAAGGTAACGTAACAGGAGACGCACATAACATTTGTTTCACATAGTAATCTTGTAAAGATACTAATCCTATATCAATAAAAGATATGATTAGGGAACAACTGAGAAAGAACCACAGATTATGTTAAAGAAACTATGAGACAGTATAAGAGAACTATGTAGTGTTTCAACAAAGACAACTAACTAAGCTGCTTACGATGGTAGGGCTTGAGAATGCTCAACAGCTAGATGCTGTATCTGAGGGAACATCAAACTCAACATATGAAACTTAGGTCGGACAGCACGTGAGAACGGACACCAAGAAGCGTAAAACAGTACAGCAGCATTTCCATCATAGCTCAAAGCCATTAACCTGTCCAGTGAGTCTCCATCTACCTGCCACATTGCAAAAATCAAAACTTTAAGATCCAATTTTAAAATTTACAACAACATATATGCAGACAAAGCTATTCAGACAACAATTGGTGACGACGCTTTATTACAACACAAACAAAAGAAGGAAGGTTTTATTACACAAGCTCAATATCTTTAAACTCATGAAAGCAAGCCTGAAAACCCTAGAACTAATTCACGATACCTCGATAGGAGGACTTGGATGGAGAGAATCAGGGCATTGGGAGTGTAGATCGAACCGGAACAGCTCGAATTCGTGATTGCAGACGGAGAAGTCAACAGGAGATGAAGCGAACCCAGAAGGAAAGCACGACATAGCTATGGGAACCACGAGGAGAATCGTAACACGGAGATCCATGATGGGTAATTCAAGAGCGAGGAGAGACAGAGGTAGGATCGAATCGAACGATGAAGATGAGAACAAAACCTAATTTCTCAAGAATCAGAACATCTATTAGGGTTAATACAATTGGGGAAAGTCAGAGAATCGAAAAAGTAAAAAGAAAAAACAAAGTACCGGAGATATTTTCGGGGTTTTGAACCCGACGTGAATCGAACACGCAACCTTCTGATCTGGAGTCAGACGCGCTACCATTGCGCCACGGATCCGGATATCTTTTTCACCTTAAATAATAATTATATACAAATATTGATGTGAATGCTAGTTTTTGGTCTAAATGTTAAGAGATTCTGACATTTTTATGTGTTTATTAACAGTTAATATACTATGAATCTAAAACAGCTAGCAATTAGTTTACAAAATTCTAACTGAAACCAAAAGTTATCTTAAATAAAGAAAAGCCAATAATATTCAACATCATCATATAGTTAAGGGGTGTATTGAATTTGAAATTTGAAATGATTTGATTTTTAAGGAGTTTTTAGATGATTGTAGGTGAATTGGATAATTTAGAGTGGTGTTCAATGAAAAAAAAAGATAATCTGAGGTGATTTTTGTTAAATCACTCGAGAATTACATATAAAACTATGAGATTTAGATTTCTATAATTATAACTAACAAACTCATATCAAACATTATAGTGATAGCTATAGCATTTTAAAATCTCTAACTTAATAATAGATATTAAAGTATTTTACGAAATTACAAATTCAATAACACTAGATTTTAAAGTGTTACACATTTGAATTAACCGTAGATTTGTCATTCTAAAATAAATCACCTCAAATTTCTAGTTGATTACATCCCCTTTAGTTATATTATTTCGAATCTACGCATTGGCAAAAACCTCCCTTTGTAACCAGAACTCTTCATACGTCTAGGTCCTTAAGCTTTTTATAAAATGAATTGTTACTTCTCTATGAGTTTTCTCAAAAGAATACAGAAATGTAAATGGTACATGAACACAACAATTGTCACATAAGTTTTTATTAGTAAGTATATTTTACTGATTCCATTACACACAAATATGAAGAATCAGCATAAACAAACACAACGAATAACTAGCTGAATGGGAATACAGCTCACATGACAGCCTTCCCTACAGTGAAGGTCTTGTGGTTTCACAACCTGCGAAGAAGCTTCATAGTGCACCACAGGTGTTTCCTCAGCTAACAAACGAGTTGACTCAACATTTTGAATTGTTATAGTAAACATCACTACAAAACCAAAACCAATATATTCTCATAGATATATATAAAAATATATGTAGAACATTTTTTATTTTCTTCTCATGCAATAAAACTTACCGCATGCAACAGCTAAAAGAGCAATGAAAGCAAACTTTAGTGATAGCTTCACCATTGTTTTACTTGAAGTTGTAGAGAAAAGTATTACAAAAGGTGTAGAAAATGTATGATAGGATGGTGAAACGTTTTTATAGAAATAGATAATGGTGTATCGAGCGTTTCAGTCAATTCTTATCGTATCAAGTCAAGGTCAATGTAACCGATTATTATAAGTAAGAAGACAATCATATTGAATTGTAACCAATTTGAATAGTATAAAATTGATATCTTTCTCCAAATGAAAAAGATAATAAGATAAGACCAAACTGATATTTTGGGTAACATATATTGCATGAATTTTGCATGGTAGCTCTTTAATTAGTAGGAACCAGTAAAGCAAGTTCAGCACTAAAAGGGTTTCAGTCAATTCTTATCATATCAAGCCAGAAGAAGCAGAGATATATTGTGTTCCTTTCAGATTTCTCTCAGTAGAGCTGAAGAAGAGTTTTGATTTGCTTGACGATCCCTTGCCTTGTAGATACTTTCATGATCAAATAAATACCTAAACCACCACACCGTGTGGATTAAATTAACCACCGGTATATTTGGGTTATTAGGGCAGTTATCTTGGTTTCTTACGGATTTTGCGGACCATAACTAGTTGAACCGGCAAAACAATCACTACAAGAAAGAAGGGCAATTTCCGACGGGCATTCCGACGGAGAGCGCGGCCGTCAGAATATACCGACGACATTCCGACGGCTACCTGACGAAAATGGTAATTTTGTTTTCGTCGGAATTTCGTCAGCAAAACCCGACGAAATTCTGACAACATCTCTTCCGTCGAGAAATACCGACAGAAATCCGACAACATCTTGACGATTTTTGTTACTATTGGACAGCATCGGGAATCCGTCAGAATTCCGTCAGTAATTCCCGACGGAAACTGGCTCCGTCAGGAATCCGTCGGTATTTTCCGACGGATTCCCGACAGTTTGAGGTTTCAAAATGAAATTAGACGGTCGTCGGGAATCCGTCGGGCATTCCCGACGGATTCCCGACAGTCACATGCAAGTCCGTCGGGAATCCGTCGGTAATTCCCGATGGATTTCCGACGGCCGTCTAATTTCATTGAGTAAATGCTTAATTTTGTCATTTTTTGGATACGGAAAATGTCGAAATGACACTTCTTAAGTGTGTAATAGGATATTTATTCACAAGAAATGAAATTTTCATCTAAAAAATTATAACGAAGAACATCAACATATTCTTTATATATCACCTTAACACTTATACATTTAAAGACATACATTGCGGAAATCTACTTTCACAATAAGTGCTTTGTGTAATCGGTATTATTTTAAATATTTTAATGGTTATAGTCCCTCTAAATCATTAATATACAGAGATTATCATATAATGAATTTATCCACAATATTATGAAACCCCAAACTATAAAATACCAAAGGCCGTCGGGAATCCGTCAGTAATTACTCACGGATTCCCGACGGAAGGCTTAATTAATTGAGAAAATGTCTAATTTTGCCATTTTTTTGGATACGAAAAATGTCGAAATGACACTTCTTAAATGTGTAATAGGATATTTGTTCACAAGGAATGAAATTTTCATCTAAAAAAATTATTACGAAGAACATCGACATATTCTTTATATATCACCTTAACACTTATATGTTTTAAGTGATATATCAAGAATATGTCGATGTTCTTCGTAATAATTTTTTTAGATGAAAATTTCATTACTTGTGAACAAATATCCTATTACACATTTAAGGAGTGTCATTTCGACATTTTTCGTATCCAAAAAAATGGCAAAACTAGATATTTCTCAATTAATTAAGCCTTCCGTCGGGAATCCGTCGGTAATTACTCACGGATTCCCGACGGAAGGCTTAATTAATTGAGAAAATGTCTATTTTTGCCATTTTTTTGGATACGAAAAATGTCGAAATGACACTTCTTAAATGTGTAATAGGATATTTGTTCAGAAGGAATGAAATTTTCATCTAAAAAAATTATTACGAAGAACATCGACCTATTCTTTATATATCACCTTAACACTTATATGTTTTAAGTGATATATAAAGAATATGTCGATGTTCTTCGTAATAATTTTTTTAGATGAAAATTTCATTCCTTATGAACAAATATCCTATTACACATTTAAGGAGTGTCATTTCGACATTTTTCGTATCCAAAAAAATGGCAAAACTAGATATTTCTCAATTAATTAAGCCTTCCGTCGGGAATCCGTCGGTAATTACTCACGGATTCCCGACGGAAGGCTTAATTAATTGAGAAAATGTCTATTTTCGCCATTTTTTTGGATACGAAAAATGTCGAAATGACACTTCTTAAATGTGTAATAGGATATTTGTTCAGAAGGAATGAAATTTTCATCTAAAAAAATTATTACGAAGAACATCGACCTATTCTTTATATATCACCTTAACACTTATATGTTTTAAGTGATATATAAAGAATATGTCGATGTTCTTCGTAATAATTTTTTTAGATGAAAATTTCATTCCTTGTGAACAAATATACTATTACACATTTAAGGAGTGTCATTTCGACATTTTTCGTATCCAAAAAAATGGCAAAACTAGATATTTCTCAATTAATTAAGCCTTCCGTCGGGAATCCGTCGGTAATTACTCACGGATTCCCGACGGAAGGCTTAATTAATTGAGAAAATGTCTATTTTCGCCATTTTTTTGGATACGAAAAATGTCGAAATGACACTTCTTAAATGTGTAATAGGATATTTGTTCACAAGGAATGAAATTTTCATCTAAAAAAATTATTACGAAGAACATCGACATATTCTTTATATATCACCTTAACACTTATATGTTTTAAGTGATATATAAAGAATATGTCGATGTTCTTCGTAATAATTTTTTTAGATGAAAATTTCATTCCTTGTGAACAAATATCCTATTACACATTTAAGGAGTGTCATTTCGACATTTTTCGTATCCAAAAAATGGCAAAACTAGATATTTCTCAATTAATTAAGCCTTCCGTCGGGAATCCGTCGGTAATTACTCACGGATTCCCGACGGAAGGCTTAATTAATTGAGAAAATGTCTATTTTTGCCATTTTTTTGGATACGAAAAATGTCGAAATGACACTTCTTAAATGTGTAATAGGATATTTGTTCACAAGGAATGAAATTTTCATCTAAAAAAATTATTACGAAGAACATCGACATATTCTTTATATATCACCTTAACACTTATATGTTTTAAGTGATATATAAAGAATATGTCGATGTTCTTCGTAATAATTTTCTTAGATGAAAATTTCATTCCTTGTGAACAAATATCCTATTACACATTTAAGAAGTGTCATTTCGACATTTTTCGTATCTAAAAAAATGGCAAAATTAGACATTTTCTCAATTAATTAAGCCTTCCGTCGGGAATCCGTGAGTAATTACCGACGGATTCCCGATGGACACATGTAGTCCGTCGGAAATCCGTCGGTAATTACCCACGGATTCCCGACGGAAAAAGACATTATTCGCTTATCCTCGAAAAAACAAGTATCCTGACGAACTCTCGACGGCATTTTTCCGACGGCGACGATTTGGTCGGAATGCCGTCGGGAAAATGGTTTACCGGGAACGAAAAAATTCGAAACTTTTTTTAAAAATTAAACCGACGGATTCCCGACGGAAAGTCTCCGTCGGGATTTTTTTTAATTATATTTTCCCCTTCTTCTTCCTTCTCCATTTCTCTTATCTTCTCTCGGGTCTCTTCCCCTTCTCCGCGAGTTCTTCATACTTTCTCTCCGTTTTTGGCTCAAAATCACCTAAATCTCTCATATTTCTATCCCAAATCATGTAAGTATTCATTCCCTATTCTTATTAGTTGTTTTTTGAGGATTTGGAAGTTAGCTTTATGGAATATAGGTTCCAAATTGATGGTCTTTGGTTAGAATGGATAGTTTTAGGAATTAGATCTTAGATTTGTGTTGTTAGGTTGTGATTTACATTAGTTTTGATTGTGTTTTTGTGAATGTTAGTTTATTTTCTTGTTTTTGGAATTTTAAAGTTAAAATATTTATATAAAAGTTTCTTAAAAAAACGTTTTCTTATACTTATACATATATATATATATATATATTTAAAAACGTTTTCTAATAATTATATATATTTTAAAACATTTTTTAAAAACGTTTTCTAATAATTATACATATTTTAAAACATTTTTCAAAAAGGTTAGTTGTATTTATAAAAAAAGGTTTATATAACATTTTTTAAAAACGTTTCCTAATAATTATACATATTTTAAAATATTTTTAAAAAGGTTATTTTTATTTATAAAAAATATTTATATAACATTTGAAAACATTTTTTTAAAAACGTTTTCTAATAATTATACATATTTTAAAATATTTTTAAAAAGATTATTTGTATTTATAAAAAAGGTTTATATAACATTTTAAAACATTTTTTAAAAAACGTTTTCTAATAATTATATATTTTAAAAATATTTTTAAAAAGGTTATTTGTATTTATAAAAAAGGTTTATATAACATTTTAAAACATTTTTTAAAAACGTTTTCTAATAATTATACATATTTTAAAACATTTTTAAAAAGGTTATTTGTATTTATAAAAAATGGTTTATATAACATTTTAAAACATTTTTTAAAAACGTTTTCTAATAATTATTTTAATGATTTAAAACATTTTTAAAAAGGTTATTTGTATTTATAAAAAAAGGTTTATATAACATTTTAAAACATTTTGTTAAAAAACGTTTTCTAATAATTAAATTTTTTTAAAAATGTTATTTGTATTTATAGATGGCACAATAATCGGCTCAAATGGAGCAACAGTCGGCTACGATGACGGCATATCGAGAGGAGATGGCGGAGACAAGGAGGTTAAACCAGGAACTTATGAAGAGGATGAAAGACATTTTTTTAGAAGGTTTTAGTGTTTTTTTTTAAATTATGAACTTTTTGAATGTTTTTTTTAATTTTGTAAAACTTTAAAATTTCTATAATATATTTTTGTTTAAATTTCTATATTTAAATTTTAGTATTTTTAAATAATTCAATTAAATAAATTTAAAAACAAAAATATTAAAAAACAATTTTTAAATTCAAATCCGGAAATTCCCGACGGCATTCCGACGGCGTTCGTCCGTCGGGAATTTCCGATGGCTTTTGTCCGTCGGGAATTTCCGACGGCTTTCGTCCGTCGGGAATTTTCGACAACAATCTACCATCGGGAATTTCCGACGGCTTTTGTCCGTCGGGAATTTTCGACGGCTTTTGTCCGTCGGGAATTTCCGACGGCTTTTCCGACGAAATTTTCCGATGGTAGATTGTTGTCGGAATGGCGTCGGAAATTGTTGTCGTCGGAAATTCTCGGAATTCCGTCAGAAATTTCCGACGGATTCCCGACGACATTTGAGTTTCCGACGAAACCATACCGACGGTCATTTTCGTCGGAAATTCGTCGGAAATGGCCGTTCCCGACGAAATTCTGACGAAAATGGCCGTCGGTATTGCGGCAGCATTTTGTAGTGAATTTGGGTTTTGATGCCAGGTTTATTGTTTTTCGGTCAAACTAATAGTACGTAACTAGAATCCGAAATGATAGGAGCCGAACCGCAAAAATGTTCCAAGCTCAGTCAATGCAGAGCTGAGCCGAGACGATAGGAGTTGAGCCGCAAAAAATATTTCAAGCCCAGTCTGTGCAGAGCTGAACTGAGACGATAGGAGCAAAAAATGAACCGAGCCCAGTCTGGCTTGGCTCATTTTTTGCGGCTCGGCTCCTATCGTCTCGGCTCAGCTCTGCATTAACTAGACTCAGTCAAACTAATAGCACATAACCAGAACCGACAAAACAATTTGGGTTTTGATGCCAGGTTTGATGTCATGTTTGTTGTTTCTCGGTCAAACTAATAGTAAAATAAAAATAAAAATATGGGGTATTGGTATGCAAATTTAACCGAGAATAGTAAACCGAAATTTGAGCCGGTTAGTAGGAGTGTTCATTCATACAATTTGTCTGCTAAGAAAGCAACCTCTATCGCAGGAAAATATTATTGTTTCAGTGCTTCGAATCCTGGGGAATGTGTCAGTGAGTTGTCTCCTCGATCTGACTCTAATTGAATGCAACTACTTCCTCTTCTGCCTCCTTGCACGCGTTGTTTGTTTGCTTCCCCCTCGAAACTTCGATGGCTCTCTTCAGATCCTAAAGCTTGCTCCTGTAATTCTAGGCTGTTTCTTCATCGTTTGACTCTGGATCTCGCCTTAAATCCTTCATAATTGGGTATAGAATTATTACAAATTAAAGGAGAAGCTTGTCCGTTCGTTAGTTTGTCGGTTGTGTAATAAAATTTGAAATACAGTTGTTTTGATGATTTGAGTTTTGCATTTAGTGTTGTTTTAGTTGAGGGAGGAAGGAGCTGGATTATCGGATGGTGTTCAGATCGAGGATCAAATGGATTGCACTCTTGGTGCTCATCTTATCAGTTGGATCTCTCGTTGTTCATCTTTCCATTACAAAGTCTTCGTCTGTACAGTTGGCTTCTTATGCTAGAGATTCTCTTTGGCAAGGTTTTGATTCTTTGTTAGGTGCACAGGTTGGTTAGAAAAGAAAAGGAATAGAATTTGGATTATCTGGTTTTGGTTTGAAGAATGTGGTTTAACTTTAGTTTGGTTTTCTCTAGGATTTTGGAAATAAGCACTTATGGCGGCCTGTTAAAGCGTTGGAGACCTTGCAGCCCTATGCCAATCCTAGAAATACTTATCCTGGTACTACTGCTACTATATCTTACTTTGTTTCTGACATTTTATTTTTCTGTCCTGCATTGATCATTGCTGTGTCTAAAGTGCTCAACCATATTAGAGTTGGGGTTTAATCAGTGTTTTTCCATTTTTCATATCAAACCATTGTGCGATATAGAAGCCATTATGGATGTTGTGTTGGATACTTTTTTGAAGATCACATATGAACATGAAAAGCCTCTTGGGGTCTTTTGTGAATTTTTTAGTTTGATATCTTTCGAGTTTTTTTTTAATTCTTGGTACTGTCTCTTTGCAGAGCCCAGTTCAAAAAACAATGGCTTCATTTATGCAAAGATATTTGGTGGATTTGACAAGATCAAATCTTCTGTATGTATCACTTGACTTCATAGTTTTAAATTCCTCTGTATGTTTTGCTGTTATTCATGTTGATAACATCTTTACAAATTTTCTAGATTTGTGATCTTGTCACCATATCCAGGCTTCTAAATGCTACTCTTATCATTCCAGAGCTTCAAGACAGTCTTCGCTCAAAAGGCATCAGGTACGCCTAACTCTATCTTCTGTTAAAGCATCTTTCTTTGCCTTGGAGGTAGCAGACTCGTCCTTACTCTAGTGTACTTTTACATGCTGTGCAGCAAAAAGTTCAAGAGTTTCTCCTATCTTTATGATGAAGAGCAGTTTATATCCTTTCTTAAAAATGATGTTATCATTGCCAAGGCCCTCCCTGAGAACTTGAAAGCCGCAAGAAAAAGGAATGAGTTTCCTCTTTTTAAGCCCAAAAACTCTGCATCACCAAAATTTTACCTCGAGGATGTATTGCCGAAGTTGAAGAAATCTAATGTTATTGGATTGATCGTCTCTGACGGGGGATGCTTGCAGGTAATGCGTGTTTTCTCTCTCTCTTCGAAATCTGTAGAAGTCTTTGGCTAGATATCTTTCTGCTTGCAAACCACCATCACTCCTCATATCACATTTTCGTTATTTTTACATTCAAATGTAAAAAGTTATTATACTAGTTAAAGCAATGTTTTTATCCTCAACAAAGTTGTATTGTTTACAGTCAACTTTGCCTGCGTCGATGCTTGAACTACAAAGACTAAGGTGTAGAGTTGCCTTCCATGCCCTCCAGCTTCGTTCAGAAATCCAGGTGCTGGGCAAGAAGATGGTTGACAGGTACTTGTGGTACTTACAAATTAAATTTTAGTTGGCTAAAGGGACGAAAACAGGAGATAGTTATGATTTTCGATTGTTAAGGGAGGGAAAGAATATTACATGCTAAGCTTTTGTTTCTTTAATCATGGAGTACCTAGCTGGGAAGTCTAAGAAATAAATGTCCCGGTTGCCCTTTTTTAATTTTAGCTTGGGGTCTCGAGGTAGAGTACTACACAACTAAAAAGGACTATAATTATCGTCATAATTTGTCCATCGACCCGTATAACTGTGCGTCCTTGCCATAATTGAGCTATGTAATTTACCTTTGTCAGGTTACGTAAATCAGGTCAACCTTTCCTAGCTTATCATCCTGGCTTAGTGAGGGATAAATTGGCATATCATGGTTGTGCTGAGCTTTTCCAGGTAAAATTTTCAACCTTCTCCATCTGTATTCTATGATAGAATAATCAGACACGCTTTTTCCCTGTCTAACCTTTGTGCTCGAGTTACATGGAGAAGTAGTTTCAAACGGTTGAATCTGTTTCTGACTCTACTCTTCGTTTCAATCCTTAAAGGATCTTCACAGTGAACTCATTCAGTATCGGCGGGCACAGATGATCAAGCAGAGGTTTATTTCAGAAGAACTTACTGTAGACTCGCACGTGCGCAGGGACAAAGGCCTATGTCCTCTCATGCCAGAAGAGGTAGAACCCAAAGCTTTCTCAAATGATGTAAAAAATGCTTATATGGTCACAATATTATATATCGATACCCTTTATTTCTGCATGTATGGTGTCTCTTGAAAGATGAATCAGCCTCAGAAACTTGGTGCCCCTATATGTTTGAATTGTTGGAGTTCCTAACGAAGATAGATATACATATGCAGCTTCATAAGATTTTACATTACTTGGAATTCTGATGTAGCACACTGTTTTCAAGCCTGACGCCCCTTATGCTGACATTCTAATGCACCAATTGGATCGTTTCCCTACTGATGTTCCTATGCTAAGAGTTTATTGGTACTGAAATTTTCGCAGGTTGGAATTCTTCTGAAAGCACTGGGTTATTCTCAGAAAGCCATTATATACTTAGCTGGTTCTGAAATGTTTGGTGGCCAACGTGTTTTGATCCCTCTGCGTGCCATGTTCCCTAATTTAGTGGATCGAACTTCTTTATGCAGCACAGAGGAATTATCAGAATTGGTTGGTCCTGAGACACATCTTCCAGAAAATACATTTGAAATGCCTCCTCGAAAAAGCGATAAGCAGCTCCAGGAAGAGTGGAACAAGGCAGGTACTCGGCCTAGACCTCTACCTCCTCCCCCAAACAGACCTATCTACCAGCACGAAAAAGAAGGGTGGTATGGTTGGCTTACAGAAAATGATACAGAACCAACCCCTTCACCTATGGATCTTAGGAATCAAGCACACAGGTTACTGTGGGATGCACTTGACTTTGTTGTATCTGTAGAAGCTGATGTGTTTTTCCCTGGTTTCAACAACGATGGTAGTGGACAGCCAGATTTTTCAAGTTTGGTAATGGGTCAGAGGCTCTATGAAAGACCCTCGTCACGAACGTATAGACTGGACAGGTAAGAAAGCTTATTACTCGACATTTAATGAATGGATTTAAAGTTGAAATTGATCTAGAGCTTATTGGCTTTAGATCCCTTGTCAATAGTTAGGTTGACTGAAGATTCCTTTTGCAAGTTAATTAGTGTCTGTCTGCTGATTTTCTCAAACAGGAAAGTTATTCAAGAACTTTTCAACATTACCCGTGAGGACATGTACCATCCCAACCGTAACTGGACAGTTCGTGTGAGACAACATCTTAACTCAAGTTTGGGTGAGAGTGGGCTTGTTAGGCAGTCTATGATGTCGAAACCTAGATCGTTTCTTTCGCATCCACTCCCTGAATGCTCATGCAGAACATCCCCCCTTGAAGAATCCAGACAAATACGAAGTGATGATGGTAGATTTATCTATGGAGGTGAGGATGAATGCCCTAAATGGATAAAATCAGCTGGGGTGGAAAAGAGTAAAACTGATGATGGTGATCAGCCTGATTATGAACATGACCTTCTCACAGAACAGTCAGAAACTGAAGAAGAATTTGCAAAAAGTAAGGTGGCTTCAGCTTTTGACCAGGATGAAGAATGGGATCCTAATGACTAGTACTGTGACAACGATGCAGATTCTGCCGTCAGGTGTCATTTGATTTTTCTATAGTTACCGGCTTTTTTTTTTTCTTTTCTGAGAATAAGCTTTTTTAGTTTCATTCTTTTGCAAATTAGTTGCATACTCTTTATACGTCAAAGCCTTCTCAAAGATATTGGTATTGCCTCCAAAGCGCCCTTATGCAGAAAAGGATGACTGATGCAGCAAAGGACGACCGTTATGTTTCATCCTTCCCTAAGGTCTTCCCATGTAACAATTGTGAAGCTGGAGGTATCTTTTGTTCTTTTTTCTCACCATTGTAAATCTGATAAAGGTTCATTCAGATTCTTTCTTCTCTTTTTCTCCAATAGTCTTTTTTTTTTCCTTCTGGATTTGTTTTGACATACCACAGATATGAAAGAGAAAAAAGTATATTTAAATCAGAGTTTTGATATTCATTTTCTGTCTCCTTGTTCTCTCCACATTCATATTTATTTAGACTGGGATGCTCACTGAAATGGAATTAGACATTGGCCTTTGTAGAATAGTTAATTCATTGATTCAATCAAAAGAGCACATCATTTACAGTGAAAGGATGTTTGATGCGATGATGCTTGTATACAGAAGCTCATGGTATCAGTAACAATGGTGATTCTGATAGTCTTTTCCTTTACATGTGCTATGTAAAGGATATAAAGCGCCATTCTCATTCAAGTGGCAATAGAAAACAAAGATACATACATATAACATTGCAAAAGAAAAATATAACATAAATCCTCTTCAACGAAAGAGAGACATATTCATCAAAACCTAATTTTGGCTACTATATTTTCTTGGAAGAAAAGTTATTGAAATCAAAACAAACACAAACAGAAATACATAATGTCTTCTTCTTCAAGCTCTTCACTTGGCACTAGCGAGCTGGGAGCGGATAAGCTTGGCCGCATCAACCATGTTCTTAAGTGCTGGCTTAACCTCAGTGTACTTCCTTGTCTTCAAACCACAGTCAGGGTTCACCCACAAGATGTTCTGCTCAAGCACCGCAAGCATCTTGTTGATCCTGTCTGCAATCTCATCTGTGGATGGTATTCTCGGTGAGTGGATGTCATAAACACCAGGACCAATACCTGCACCATACTTCACTCCTTCACGGAACACAGAGAGAAGCTTCTCGTCTGAACGAGAGTTCTCAATGGTTATAACATCAGCGTCCATGTCAATGATGGAGTGGATGATGTCATTGAAGTGTGAGTAGCACATGTGAGTGTGAACCTAAGGAAAGACAAAACAACCCATTAGTAGTTCATTACAGAAACATTCCAACACTGTTTGAGATCGATCTTACAAGTGTTTTACCTGAGTGCTGTCTTGGACACCACAGTTAGTGATTCTGAAAGAGTGAACAGCCCAGTCCAAGTAGAAAGAGTGTTCTGCTTTCCTAAGAGGCAACCCTTCTCTAAGAGCAGCTTCATCAATCTGAATGACTCCAATACCGCCTTTCTCGAGGTCTTCCACTTCATCTTTGATAGCCAAAGCAATCTGGTAACAAGTCTCGTGCCTAGGCTGGTCGTTTCTGACAAAAGACCAGTTAAGAATCGTGACTGGTCCTGTAAGCATACCCTTCATGGGACGTTTAGTCATGCTCTGAGCTGTTGAAGACCAGAAGACTGTCATTGGCTTGGGACGGCTCACGTCACCGTAGATGATCGGTGGCTTCACACAACGTGATCCATAGGATTGCACCCATCCGTTTGCTGTGAATGCAAAACCTGACAACTGCTCACCGAAGTACTCAACCATATCGTTTCTCTACAATGTTGTTTAAAACATTGCTTGAGTCAGAGATAGAACTTCATCACTAGTTTACAATGATTTGTAGATTAAGTATAGACTCACCTCAGGCTCTCCGTGGACAAGAACATCAATGTCAAGATCCTCTTGGAGGTCAACAACTTTCTTGATCTCTTCCTTAATGGCCTTGACGTAATCCTCTTCAGAGATTCTAGTACAAGAGAGCCAGTTAGCAAACTACTTAAATAAACAATGCCAAACAGTTTAGTTTAAGACACTAACTTCTTGGCCTTGTATTCACGGCGAACTCTCCTGAGTTCCACAGTCTGTGGGAATGATCCAATGGTTGTGGTTGGGAGGATGGGAAGGTTAAGCTTCTTCTGCTGAGCATCAAGTCTTGCGCTAACTTCAGTAGCACGGCGATGGTCTGATCCCTTCAAAGCAGCAGCCTGAGATTACAAGAATCACAAATCATCAATACCAATACAGATACCATGTAGACAAAGTTTTGACGCAAGAACTTACAGCCTTCTGGACAGACTGGTTGGTGACTCTTGGGGAAGACCTCCTTGAAGACAAAGCCTCTGCGTTGGCAGCGAAGAAGCTCTGAAAGAGTGAAGTGTTAGAGAAATATAGTGTTTAGGGTTCACTAGAGAAACATGATTGTAAATGTATAGCAGTACCTGATTTGTCTGACCAGCCAAAGCCTTGGCTAATGCATCAACTTCAACGACCTTCTGAGCAGCAAATGCTAGCCACGACTTGATTTCAGCATCGAGCTTAGTCTCGTTAACGAGGTCAACAGCAGTGTGAAGAAGAGAGCATGAGGTTGAGACCACAAGCTTGTCTGCACCAATGCACAAAGAATATAACCAACGAGTCAAAGAAGGATCACCAATGATCTCTACTTCTAAGTGAGTGGTTCACAAGTAGAGACAATACCTTTACCAACAACACCCTCAAGTGACTGCAAGGTGATGAGAGAGGCAGCAAGGTCATTGGCCCAGATGTTCCTTCCATCAACAACACCAGCAAAGAGGTACTTGCCCTCGGGGAAACCAGACTTGATCAAGTCAATGGTCTTGGTTCCACGGATCAAATCAAATCCAAAGGCAGTCACACCCTTCAAGGAAGTAAGGGTCTTGTATGCTTCAGCAGGGACATCGGCGAAGTAAGTCTCCACAAGAACATTCAGACCAGAGAGAGTTGATTCAAGCTCAGCATAGGCACCGCTAAAAGCCTGGAGTTTGTGACCCTCTAGATCCATGACAAAGAGTGGCTCATCAAACTGAATCCATGTGGCACCAGCTCCCTTAAGCTCCTCAATGACTTCCCTGAACACAAAGGCATGTCAGAAACACATTTCATAACGTCAAAGAGACCAGTTGAGAAAAGTTCTAAGAGTAGAGTGATCTCTTACTTGTAGATTGGGAGGATTTTGGGGAGAAGGGAGAGAAGATCAAAAGACTTGTCAACACCCTTTGCAAGCTTGGAAAGAAGCAAGTAAGAGACAGGACCAACAAGAACAGGGACGGTCTCAACACCAAGCTGCACAAACAACACCACATTATCATATTAGTACTGTCAATAGCAGAACAAAAGAAGCCTATATTCAAATAGGGAGCAATGGTACGTACAGCTTTGGCCTCCTTGTACTCATTCACAGCCTTGTGAGATGCATAAGAAAACTTCACTTCAGGACCCAACTCAGGGACAATGTAATGGCTGCAACAAACAAAACAGAGAAAAGGTACGTTAACCACACAACACATAAATTCAATAGAGCCGAATCTGAGATTTAGAAGAATATATACATCTTTTAAGGTTAATCTTCAAAAATTCCTACAATTTGGTGGTTATGCAACCTATGTATAATAGCCTTTTAAAATTTATGAACCAATACGAATGTTTCATCCGTCTATGCCAAGAACCCGGTCTAAATATGCCACAGTGGAGAAGACAAAAGGAGCAGAGAACTCACTAGTTGGTGTCAAACCACTTGGTCATTTCCATGGCTGGAACAGAGGCATTTCCTCTAGCCATGGAGAAGTAAACATCAAAACCAATCTCACCACTGTTCCATCCATATCTAGGAGGAACAGCACCGAGCATAGCAGTGGTGTCTAACACCTGGTCATAGTAAGCAAAAGTGTTGCTTGGGATGTACTTAATCCCAGCAGCAGACATCTGTTTCCAGATGTCAGACCTGAGATCAGCTGAAACCTTCTTCAAATCCTCGGCAGTGGTCTTGCCATCCCAGAAAGATTCCAATGCGAACTTGAGCTCTCTCTTAGGTCCCATGCGAGGGTATCCAACAATGTGTGATGCCATTTTCGATGTTCTTTTTTTTTTTAACTACATTTCAACAGAAAAAGAAATCAAAATCAGACACAAAATCAAACATAATCTTAAAACTGCAAGTCTTGTACTTGTAAAGTACAATACTATCATGGAAAATAATAAAAAAGGATAAATAACTTTTGCAGGTTTTGTCGTATATGTTTTGAGATAAAATGACAAATGAGTTCACTTAAAAAGCAGAGTGTAAGAGAGTTTATAAGATCAAACCAACGATGTCCATATTATAGTCATAACATGATTTATAAGCCATAGAGATTATAAAGTGCAGAAACAATCATTAGAAGATGATGATGACAAAAGATGTCAGTCAGAATCATAAGTACTCAAACATAGATTCAAGAATCTTAAAACATGAAATATCTAAAGATCTATGATTCATAGAAACTCACTCACAGGATTAGATGATCTAAGAAACGAACTTGAAAATTCAAAGAAGAAATGAAAAGGGACGAAAGCTAAATAAGAGAGTTGGGAAGGCACAGGAGAGGAATAGTCATGAGGAAGCCATGGAAACTCGGAGGCGTACCTTACGGAGAGACAAGGAAGAAAGGGTTAAGAATGAGTGAAGGAGATGGCAAGAGACGCGACGATGGAGAGTGCCTCTATTACCTTATTTATAGCCATAATTAAACATTTATTATTCATTCTCTCACTCTCCATAGTGATGGCTGATTATTTTACTTTTTTAATTAAATTTAATTAAATATTTACACCTGTTGATTAGTAATAGTATCAATATATGGAATTATATTAGTATTCCCTCCGTTGTAGAAAATGTTTTTTGTTACAAAATAAATATTTTTTCGATTTTCGATAAATATGGTTAGGTGTATAGGTAGTTATGTTTTTATATAGAAAATATGTAAAATTAATTATTTTTTAATTTGTGTGCACAAAATTAAAGTGATAATTAAAATGAAACATAAAAAATATATGATTAAAATGGAATATACGTATTACCAAGTATCCATTAATTCCAGCATGTTTTAACTATGCTCTAATTTTTAGCTTGAAACTTTCAAATTAAGGGCATGGTCAAGCTTGTACAACTTTTGACAAGTATACATTTATAGTGATTGGTTGTTTAGTAAAAAAATATGTACTGGTGGCATGGCACTATGTTTTTAAGTTGTTTACTTGGGTAAACTAATGTATATACTATATAGTAATTAATTGAGAGGGTTAACTAGGGAATTAAAACGTGAGTGGGGGAGGAGAGTTGGTGTGTCTACATGAGGAAGCGGGACTGGTGGGTGGATCCTACAATGGGGTTGGTGGAGAGATTCACAATTGAAGTTTGTTTTTCCAGCCATACGACGTCGTTTTCTGGGGATCAGTATCAGACTGTGCCACACAAACCAATGGAGAAAATTTGTTTGGTAAACAAAGTAGGTGAAGGATTGTGATATACACGTCATCTAGTAGGTGAAAACCACTTGTTTCAATAAAATAATAAATACTAGTGATATATATTGTGTTAGATCATATATAATCAATCAAAATAAAATATTGGGATGACTGCCTATTCCCCCTCTAAATACACTAACTCTATCTATTCCCCCTAAACTTTTAGGCTCTTCACAAATCCACCCAAACTTAAACTTTCTCTTCAAATGTCCCCCTAAACTTTTTAAAACCACCTATGAAATTCATTTATCTGATCGTCATTTTCGATTCATGAATTGCGTTTTGAAACAGTAATTTGCGTTTTGATTTAAACAAAAAAAAAAAAAACAAGCAAACTTTATGTTAAATTTTAAATCTAATTGGGGATAATGTTAGGGTGTCTCTGGTTCACTCACGATCCCAAACAAAGAAGAAGAAAAAAAAAAAACTTCACGCAGAGGAGAGAGAGAGGAGAACGCGAGAGAGAGAGAGACATAGGAGAAGAGAACGCGGGAGAGAAGAGAGAGAGAAGAGAGAGGAGAGGAGAGAGAGCGAGAGAACAGAGGAGAGAGAGCGAGAGAACAAGAGGACGCGAGAGAGAGGAGAGACAGAGAAGAGAACGCGAGAGAGAGAGAGAGAAGAGAGAAGAACCAGAGAGGAGAGAGAGAGAAGATCACGGAGATAGAGAGACAGAGAACGGAGAGGAGAGAAGTGCGAGAGGAGAGAGAGACAGAGAACGGAGAGAGAGAGACAGAGAACGGAGAGGAGAGAAGAGCGAGAGGAGAGAGAGACAGAGAGAAGAGAGAAGAGAATGAGAGAGGAACGAGAGGAGAGAGAGACAGAGAGAAGAGAGGAGCGAGAGGACAGAGGAGAGATGTTTGACAATGGTGAAGGTACTGTTGTTGTAAGGTATGAAGAATTTTTAAGCTTTGTTTAGATTTCGTATTTGTTTATGTTTGGATTTGAGTTTGAATTTTTTTTATAGAGATGAAAGAGTTGAAATCGAAAGTGCTGAGACCATGGTTGAAACAAAGAAGAAGAACTTAGAAGAAGGCTATGAGACAGAGTATGAGGAATATATGAAATCTGGAAAACGAGATAAAATGGATGAAGATGAGGATACTCTTGGTCGATTTGAGTATGAGATCGAGGAATCAGTAGCTGATTTTGAGGATGAGATACCAACTGAGAGAAACGAGATTCCAGAGAGTTCAGATGGCTCGTCTGAAGATGAGATTGATGTCCGTGAGAAGATAATCAAAAGAAGAAGAAGTCATGATAAATTAGCGTTGGGGAGCAGCTACTACACATTGTATGAGTTTAAAGAGGTTGTCTTGGAGTATGCTTTGAGCAAGAGAAGAAACATCAAGCAAGATAGGTGGGATAAGACAAAAGTCTCATATGTGTGTGGCATTGGTGGGAAGTGTAAATGGAGGATTTATTGCTCCTATGATATTGAAAGTCAGAAATGGTTGTTGAAGACGAAGTATAGGTATCATAGTTGCACTCCGGATGGGAAATGCAAACTTTTGAAAAGTCCGGTGATTGCAAGATTGTTTTTGGATAAGCTGAGACAGAAAGCAGATTTGATGCCCGAGGAGATTCAACAGATTATAAAGGAGAAGTGGAAAATAGTCAGTACACGGAATCAGTGCCAAAAAGGCAGACTTTTAGCTCTGAAATGGCTTGAGAAAGAGTACGAGGAGCAATTTGCTCATCTTCGGGGATACGCACAAGAGATCATGGTGACAAATCCGGGTTCCATAGCCATTGTAGACACATACAAAAACAAAGCGGGGGAAGATGTTTTCAACGGTTTTTATGTCTGCTTTGGGATTCTTAGGGACACTTGGAGAGGATATTGTAGACCAATTATCGGAGTTGTTGGTACTTTCTTGAAAAGAGCTGTGAAAGGGGTGTTGCTAACTGCTGTTGGACATGATGCCAACAATCAAATCTATCCGATTGCTTGGGCCGTTGTTCAATCTGAGACAACTGATAGTTGGTTATGGTTTATAAGGAAAATAAAACATGACTTAGTTTTACAAGATGGGAATGGGTTTGTCATCATTTCAGATAGATCGAAGGGACTGAAAAGTGCCATGGAGTCAGAGTTACCGAATGCTGAGCATAGAAAGTGTGTGAAACACATTGTGGAGAATGTGAAGAAGAATCATGCCAAGAAAGACTTGCTGAAACCGAGGATATGGGATATTGCTCGGAGCTATACGAAGTCAGAATTTGACCACAATGTCGCGAAGTTAAAAGGATATGATTTGGCCTTGTACAATGATGTTATGAAGGAGCTGCCGGAAACTTGGTCTCGCCCTTTTTACAAGCTTGGAAGTTGTTGTGAAGACGTTGACAACAACGCAACAGAGTCCTTTAACTCCACTATCACAAAAGCAAGAGCTAAATCAATGGTCCCGATGCTTGAGATGATAAGGAGGCAAGCAATGAAACGCATTGCCGAAAGACACATCACATCAATGAGGCATGAGGGGGTTTGTTCAAAGTATGTAGCTAATCTGCTTGCAGAGGAGAAGAAGATCGCAGATGAATGTGTGACGACGCCTGCATCCCGTGGAGTCTTTGAGGTCTCTATAGATGCCAATTCATATAATGTCAACACAATAAGGCATACATGTTCATGCGGAAAATGGCAAATAAGTGGAGTTCCGTGTGAGCACGCTTATGGAGCAATGATCGATAAAGGTTTGAATGTTGATGAATATGTCTCGAACTTCTTCTCTTCCATGATGTGGCAATATATTTACAACACCAATCTAGAACCTGTTAGAGGACCACGAGTATGGATGAAGTCGGGTTTAGGGTTGATAGTTGCTCCTCCAGAACCTGATCAACCCAGGCGAAAGAAAAAAAAGAAGCAAAAGAAATTCCATAGAATAAAAGGAAAATTCGAATCACCAAAGAAGAAGAAGAAGAAGGAAGTGGAGAAGCTTGGAAGGGCTGGTCGGACAGTCCATTGTGGTTCTTGTGGTGAGGCAGGTCATAACGCAAATGGTTGTAAAATTCACCCAAAAAAAAAATGAAGATGACACACCAAAGTGTGGAAGAGGTATGAAATCTATTTCTAAGCATTTCTTTCCTTCAATCTTGATAATGCTAATGCATTTTTATAATGGCAGGGGAATTCTTCTCATGGACAGCAGGATGAAGTAAGACTTACTCAGCCTACACAGAGTCAAAGCTAGTCTCTGTGGCATTTTCTGTTTCGGTTTCGGTTTTGTGTTTCAATCATGTATTTTTTTTTCAATGGAGTCTCCATTTCTTTTGCTTCTGTTTATGTAAGACTTGTTTCTGTTTTGGTCATGAGCAGCATGTTGGTTATGTATGATTTCTTTTTGTTTCAGACTCGTATAAGTGAAGCAGGGGTTTTCGAGTTTGCAATCTATTACAATAAGTAAAAACTAAAGTGTGGCATAACAAGAACAAATACATAATGTCTTTAATATCACACACATACATGATCACAACAGGTACATAAAGCTCATAGCTTACATAACGTTAGACACATCAGATACCAAACTGCATAAACCTCATCATTTATATCATAATTTTACATGAGTCTAAACACATAAGCTGATCATTTTAATTACCAGACCCCTTTCCATAATACCATATCATATCATAGGTCTCAAGCACCTCTTCATTCATCTTAATTTTCATTGCTTCTTCTTCAATCTTACCAATCCTTCTTTCTTGAACTTCAAAGTGTTCCATCATCCTCTGTCGGAGATCCTTGACATTGTTCACAAGTTCTTCATGTTTAGCATCAGCTTTTTCAATCTCATCTATAACAGCTTCATCGACCCATTTAAAAAGATGTCTCTCCATTTTTCTCTATAATCAAACACAAACAACATACATCCATTATAACTTGTGAAGAGGCAAATCTAAAATGGCTACACAAACAACACAATTATCATACCTGTATTGCAATCTCACACCTATAAAACCTCCTATAGGGATTCTTTTTGGTCTTTGAGACAAAAATCACAACATTCTTACCACACCAGCATTTTGTTGGTACACCTCCCATTGTTCTTTGTTGGGAAGAAGATGAAGCTGAGCTACTCATGATCAATGGAGAAGTTCTCGTGTTCTCTAGCTCTGTCTCTCTCTCCTCTCGTTCCTCTGTCCTCTCGCTCCTCTCTTCTCTCTGTCTCTCTCTCCTCTCGTCCCTCTCTCGTTCCTCTCTCATTCTCTTCTCTCTTCTCTCTGTCTCTCTCTCCTCTCGCTCTTCTCTCCTCTCCGTTCTCTGTCTCTCTCTCTCCGTGATCTTCTCTCTCTCTCTCCTCTCTGGTTCTTCTCTCTTCTCTCTCTCTCTCTCTCGCGTTCTCTTCTCTGTCTCTCCTCTCTCTCGCGTCCTCTTGTTCTCTCGCTCTCTCTCCTCTGTTCTCTTCTCTCTCTCCTCTCCTCTCTCTTCTCTCTCTCTTCTCTCCCGCGTTCTCTTCTCCTCTGTCTCTCTCTCTCTCTCGCGTTCTCCTCTCTCTCTCCTCTGCGTGAAGTTTTTTTTTTTCTTCTTCTTTGTTTGGGATCGTGAGTGAACCAGAGACACCCTAACATTATCCCCAATTAGATTTAAAATTTAACATAAAGTTTGCTTGTTTTTTTTTTTTTTAAATCAAAACGCAAATTACTGTTTCAAAACGTAATTCATGAATCGAAAATGACGATCAGATAAATGAATTTCATAGGTGGTTTTAAAAAGTTTAGGGGGACATTTGAAGAGAAAGTTTAAGTTTGGGTGGATTTGTGAAGAGCCTAAGGGTTTAGGGGGGGGAATAGATAGAGTTAGTGTATTTAGAGGGAGAATAGGCAGTCATCCCTAAAATATTCAACACACATTAGGGCATGTTTATTGAGAGTCTCTTAATAGGGGTTCTTAATTTTTCTAAGAGCCGTTTCTTAAATTTTAACTAAGAAAACTTAAGAGACGTCTCTTAAATAAGAGATTTAAGAGCTTAAATAAGAGATTTAAGAGTCATCTCTTAACCAAAAAAATTTTTGAAAAAAAAAATTAAAAAATGAGTCAATTTAAGTTAAGAACCTCAACTTAAGAGACCGTGGATAAACATGGCTTATAGGCCTACAAATGAAACTGAACCGCTTTAAAAGATGTTCCTTAGCCACCAGCCTTCTCTCTTCTTTCTAATGTAATGTTCCTTAGCCCAACATTCTTTCTAAATTCATGCATCATATACATAACATAGGGCACTTGTGAAAACAAGTATGTGTAGATATCAATAAGAGAACCTCTACCTCACCTATGAAGCATGTCTAAACCGTTTTTGAAACCTGTCTTCCAAACCTCACTTAACTGTAATATGGTTAAGGGTGGTAACTTTTTTTACATATCGGTAAAAACTCAAAGCAGTGATGGCTTGCTAGGAGCTTCAGTTATCAAGGGGTGGGGGAGCTTGCTACCAGTTCTTATCATTCCAACGGCGGAATGGCACTTAATGACACAATATTCCAATATAGCTCCATAACTTATTAATAACTTATGGCTAAATAAATATTTAAAATAAAACTTATGACTAAATCACGAAGTTATTCAGCAAGGGGAAAGCTCTATACCCTATATAAAGTTACAAACAACTCCCACAGCTAGAGATTTCATTTAACCTTTTTGGCATTTTTGATGTAATAATTTTAGCTAACTACTAAAATAAAACAAGAGCAATATTGAAAAAAAACACATATGTCATAGTTTGTAAGGAATCATAGATCAATAATGATACATGCATGCTATATGTAACAGTTGCATACAAAATGTGATATGTATATAAAGTTCTCTCGAGTTTTTAATATGGCGTGTACTTATAGAGCATCTTCATCAGTTGGACTCCTATGGGGTCCTTAATTTTTTTTTCATTTTTTTTATTAAAAAAAAATAAAAAAAATTAAAAACTAATCAATCGTGGGCCGCCACGTATCAGTGGGGCCCACAAAACAGTGTAAGGAGCGGTTCTTAAATAAAGGTTTTTAGAAATGGTCCTTAACAAAAGTGGTGGGACCCACTATCACTTTTTGCTAAAGAACCTTCTAAATATCTTTCCAATAGAGGTGCTCTAAAACACTTTGGATTATACCACAAATAATGAAAAAAAGTTGTTAAAGGATCGATACGGTTGATAACTTAGTAGATGATCAGTCGACATTTACGACTCACCTATAACCGAAAATATAATAAATCTACTTAACCTAATTTATTACACCGCAAATTACACTGGCCTGTGACGTAAGTCTTACTTAACCTAATGTATTACACCGCAAATTACACTGGCCTGTGACGTACGTCTTACTTAACCTAATATATCTTCATGTTACTCTCTTTTGCTTTCTACAAATCATTTTAGATATGTACTCATCCTTTAAAACCAGACGCAGTTAGCAAATAAATAATAACTTGTGACATAGTATTTTTATCAAAAAAAACTTGTGGCATAGTATTACTTTCTTCAAAAAAAGTTTGTGAAGATAGAAGTGTGGAATTCACATGTGTCACTTTTTAAAAAGTGTGATGTGACCTTTCTGATGGAGATGCCACCGTGCCAAAGATTACATAACAGTCTGTGCCACTACTTCACTTTTTTCTATATTCATTTTAGTAAACAATAAGGTTTGGATGGATCTGGTTTATTTAGGTTCTGATTGCTTCTGAAAAAAAAAACAATGTATTTGCAATGCCAATTTGTATGATGCAGTTCAATTTACTTCGCTTTACGTGATTCTTTGATTTTCAGTTCTTTTACACGATCAAAATTCCCAAAAAGTTCAATCTGTTATGATGTGATTTGGTTTGTGTGGTTATTCTTGTTGAGGATAGCCCACGAATCAATAGAGAGATTTATGTCAGTAAAATTAATATTCAGATGAAACTTTGAAATATAACCATTTTTGTAACTGAAATCTGTGCTATTAAATTATTTAAAATTTAATAATTACTTTAAATATTATTTCAAAATAAATATAGAATTGAATATTTGAAATACATATTTATGTTTCAAATATTTATATTTTTGATTATTTTGGACATTTAAATCGGTTTTTTGTATAAAAATACGTAGTTTTTTTATTTTTTTAGTTATCTATTCTGGTTCGGTTAATAACATTTTGGATTTATATATGTTTTGTATCACCCTATAATACCCACTGATATTTTCTCAATTTTAAATTGGGCAAAAATAATTTTATGGTTTTGGGTTTGGTGCATACTTTGAGTTATTGATTTTATACCGAAATTTATTTTAAATAAAGAAAATATGCTTTAGATAAAGTTTTCACCGAAATTACCGTCAAAATTATTTCGCGCTTCCATGCGGATCAAAATCTAGTATAATATTTAAAACTTTACGAGCATCCTCTAAAGCTCTAAAGAATATTTTCTGTATCTTTACTTTTTATCTTTTTCTGGCCACAGCTTTGTGGTCCGAGTGGGTTTTATCTTTGGTCCATGTTTCTCTGGAAAGTGATGATAAATATGAACAATTTCTAATGCTGAAAAAATAATTTTAACAGTGATTCAACTCAAAAAAAGTAAACAGAACAAACTGTCGGGCAGAGCTTGTGGGATTCGCTATTTCTTAATGCATGTGAACAATTTCACTATTTTTACTATATTTATTTTCTTGTTAATAAATCTTATACAATTCTTCTTGTTGTCTTCTTTTTGTGATAGAGAGGAGGATCAGACTCATTGTCGTCAGCTAGTGACAGTTTACTCAATCGTATGGTTGTTAAAATGTTTTCTTTACATTGATTTTGCAAAACTTTTTGTTGTCTTTCTTTTTAATAATAATATTTTGTTTGGTTTAATATTGTTCTCATAGTATTCCCTGTTTTATCCTTAGGCCATCTGCATTAGGAGTTTTAAAGGGGTTCAATGGGGTTCACACGCTTCCCAAGATGAACTTCCCTCCCAAAAGCTCCCCACCATGAACCTGTATCAACACAGTAGCGCGGGCCCCACGACACGTGGCGGCCCGCGATAGGTCCGTTTTTTTTTTTTTTTTTTAAAGGAAAAAGGAAAAATTTAATAATAAAAAAATAAATATGTGAATCCCATGAGGGGTTCACTGATGGAGATGCCCTTACAAATCTATAATCACTCACTCGTGAAGGAATCTTGAATGTTTATAAAGCTCCTTGAGGAATTTTCCTCTTTTTCAGGGGATTTTCTTGGGAACTTTTCACAATAAAATCAAGATTCGTTTCACAGTCCCTCCATAAGTATGCAGAGTTATTACTTCATCTCAACGAAAACTGATTTTTTTTCCAGGAAAATAAAGTTCCAAAGGTAACCTCTTGGGCTCAAACTTTTCCATCATTTCATCTTTCTGCAAGGTGTCTAAGTATATATAACACAGGTGGTGAGTTCTTCCTGTTTCTTAGGAATTCACATGCAAAAAAAAGTAAATATATTATTGTTATGTATCAAATGATCTCTTTACTTGGCTTTACAATAAGAAAATGTGCTATTGTTATGAAATATATGAATGACAAAAGAGTAAAGAGTCAGATCTCAAGAGTGGACCCAGTTCTTGGTTCAAAGTTCAATTATTTTTCTCTGTTTTTCAGTACTTGGTCTATGTGATTCATGAATTTAATGTGCCTCTCTTTGCAGGTGTATGATGATCATGATGCCTATGTGATTATATTTTTCTAAGTAGTTGTCTGTGTGTTATGGTCATATGTGTGGCTATGGAGAAACACTTTTGTGGCATGCCATTACTGCTTCTGGTTCTGCTCTTAGCCTCAATAGACAGATCAACACAGCTTCAATCATCTCAATCTCAAACCCTGTTGAGGCTGCAACAGCTTCTCTACTATCCCAAAGTCTTAACGAGCTGGAACAACTATACAGACTTCTGCAACTCCGAGCCAAATGCCTCTCTAACCGTTGAATGTTATGAAGATAGTGTAACACAGCTCCACATTATAGGAGACAGGAAAGCTCATATGTTACCAAAGAGTTTCTCACTAGACTCATTTGTTACTACTCTTGTTAAGCTCCCTGAGGTTAAGGTTCTCACCCTTGTGTCCCTCGGGTTATGGGGTCAGTTACCTGAGAAAATAAACCGTTTGTACTCATTAGAGATTCTCAACGTGAGCTCTAACTTCATCTTTGGAACCATTCCTCATGAACTCTCGTCTCTTGCTAGCCTTCAGACACTTATACTCGATGAGAATATGTTTTCTGGTCTTTTACCGGGTTGGATTGGTTCTTTACCGAGTTTAGCTGTGTTGAGCTTGAGAAAGAACGCCTTCAACGGCTCACTGCCTTCTTCACTGCACACCTTGTCAGGTCTTAGAGTACTTTCTCTAGCTAATAACCGGTTTAATGGAGTTTTACCTGATCTAAGCCATTTGACAAACCTTCAAGTGCTTGACCTTGAAGGAAACTCTTTTGGACCGTTGTTTCCTCGGTTAAGTCACAAGTTGGTTACTCTTATACTCAGCAAGAACAGGTTCAGGTCTGCAGTATCAGCTCAAGATGTGAGTTCTTTGTATCAGCTTCAACATTTGGATCTTTCATTCAATACATTTGTTGGTCCCTTTCCTACTTCCTTGATGTCTCTCCCTGCTATAACTTACTTGAACATTTCACACAACAAATTCACCGGCCGGCTTTCGACAAATCTTTCTTGCAACTCACAGCTGATGTTTGTTGATATTTCATCAAATCTTTTTACCGGAAGCTTGCCTGCTTGTCTTAAACCAAGTTCCGGCACTAGCAGAGATGTTGTCTATGCAGGTAACTGTTTAGCTACTGCAACTGAAGACCAGCGTCCAGTTTCTTATTGTAGCAATGAAGCTCTTGCTGTTGGAATCTTAGCAAAGAGGAGGAAAAGAGTTTCCAAGTTGAGTATTGCCTTAGGCGTAACCGCAGGCATTCTTGGGATGATTCTCCTTGCTGGTGCATTGTTTGTGGTGTTCAGGAGAGTTAGTGCTAAGAAAAAAGCAACAAAAGCTTCACCAAGATTGATCAAAGAGAATGCTTCAATGGGATACACATCAAAGCTACTCTCAGATGCAAGTAAGTTAGATCAAACATCTCTCATATATTGTCACACATTCCACATATCAAATGAGTTTTATTGATTACATGTGGCTTGTTGCAGGGTATATCTCTCAAACAATGAAGCTAGGAGCACTAGGTCTTCCATCTTACAGGACATTCTCACTGGAAGAACTTGAGTATGCCACAAACAACTTTGAATCATCTGCCTTCATGGGTGAAGGTTCTCAAGGACAGGTAATAAACTTCAAGCTTTCTTCTGTTTTTCAAGTTCTGAAAATGTCATTTCTCATCATTTGCTTGTTCATATTCAGATTTATAGAGGTAGGTTGAAAGATGGATCCTATGTGGCAATAAGATGTCTGAAAATGAAGAAAAGTTGCAGCACCCAAAACCTGATGCATCACATTGAGCTCATAGCTAAACTGAGGCACCGCCATTTAGTTAGTGTGCTTGGACACTGTTTTGAGTGCTACTTAGATGACTCAACAGTCAGCAGAATGTTCTTTGTCTTTGAGTATGTCCCAAATGGAGAACTCAGGAGCTGGATCTCAGGTATGATACTGAAACATAATGCCTCAAGAACATATTGATAACTTCACCGAAATGTTATTGTCTTCTCTATGTTTAGATGGGCATATGGGAAAATTGCTTACTTGGGAACAACGCATAAGCATAGCCATAGGTGTAGCAAAAGGGATACAGTTCTTGCATACTGGTATCGTCCCTGGGGTTTATGATAACAACCTGAGAATAACAGACGTTTTGCTTGACAATAACCTCGCGGCTAAAATCAGTAGCTATAACCTTCCATTACTTGTGGAAGGTCTTGGAAAGGTAAAGTCTAAAATCTAGTTTGTTTCTTGAACCTCTTCTTGAATCTGTTTTGCTTTTATTTTAAAGGTGGGGCAAGTAGTATCTCGAACCTGTCCCAAAGGCACTCCAATGTGTGTCAAAGATGAAGATAGAATAGATATTTATGACTTTGGAGTAATCTTGCTTGAACTTATAGTGGGAAGGCCATTGAGAGCAAAGGGTCAAGTCGATGTTCTAAAGGAGCAGGTAGCACCATTATATAGCAAGAAATGAAATCGTGATCATCTACTTTACAAACTGTATTATTTTATATTTTGTAGCTACAAGGAAGCATCTCAGGGGATGATGGAGCGCGTAGGAGCATGGTGGATCCAACGGTCCATAGAACTTGTTCAGACCAATCACTGAAGACAATGATGGAGATATGTGTAAGGTGTCTCCTCAAAGACCCTTTAGAACGGCCTTCCATCGAAGATGTTCTGTGGAATCTTCAGTTTGCTTCTCAAGTCCAAGAAGGTTGGCTACAAAACAGCAATCCCCCGAGCATTCGCGGCTCGCCTTCTCCTGCTGCTTCCTCTCTTCCTCCTCCCTCTCGTTTACACATAACAACACTCGAATCTCCCAGAGGTTCAGGTAGTTTTAAAATTGATATTGCACCGCCTTTTATGAACAATTTGAATATGAGAGTTCTTTATAAGAGATTCATTGTGTGTTTGTGTGGCTGTAACTTGCAGGATATGAAGAACATGAGAGGTAGGGAGACAAGAGTTTTGGTTTGGTCCGTTAACGTGTAGAGGAACCTAACTTCTATCTATAACGCATAGTAAATCAGTTATAAGTTTCACCTCAAACAATAAACTGGTTATCTCGTTAAAATATACACTACCAAGTCAACATATATCTTGGTGTATACAGTATAATGTTGATTACTATTATTCTCTTTTTCCAACAGTATTAAAAAGGAGATATATAAATTAAAGACAAGCCTAGTTATATATTCATATCCGGTGAAAACTCTCCGCCGGAAATATAACCTCCGCAGCCACCGATAAATCAGTACGGCTCTCTTCCTCATCCTCATGCTGACTTAGTCTACCTTGCTGATGCCGTGGCATAGGCTGCAATGAATGTTCTAAGTTAGTCGGAGCCATGACGTCATAGCCACCGGCCGCTGCTGCGGTGACGGTGAAGCTGTTCATGGTGGCTCCGACAAGAGTGGTGGAGGCGGATGAGTTGTTGGAGTATTCGGGTTGTTGCATAACGACTAGTTGTTGTTGTTGTTGGTGATGACTTTGTTGTTGTTGCATAACGTTGGCCATTGCAACTCTACTATTGATTAGTTGTGATTGCACCAACGACAACTCTGCTTGTAGCGAGGCCACCTAATAAATTTATTCATGGTTACAAAATTAATTCTATTTATTGTTTTTTTTTTTTAAAGTTTACACCGATTTTCTATTTATTGTTTATATTTGTAAACTAACTTATGTTTTTTGAGCTAACAAAAGACTAGAGAAAAATTTATCAAAATTCAGAGTTAATATACATGTATTTATAGGTCTAAAAATGTATACTCACTTCATTTTCAATAGATAAAATTTTAGATTCTTTTGTTCAATAAAATATATTTTCTAGATTTAAAAAAGAATGTAGTTGTATATTTTTTTTTTTTTAAATATGAATTAAAAATATTTGAATTTATTAAATATTATTGATAGTTACGTTTTTTCGTTAAAGAAATACTATTGATAGTTATAAAAAAATTACATAGTAAAAGCAAATAATAAACTTACTTGTAAATATTTATTATATTTTTAATATGTGTGAATAGATTATAGAATACTATAAAAATATTTTAGTATGTATTATGTGAAAGAAACGTAATAAAATAAATAAATTCACCTGTTGTTGGAGAGCAAGGATAGTTGAGACGCAGCCATAAACAGGATCAGATAGCCTAGCCTGAGCCTCGTATGAAATCGTAACCACCGCGTCGTGACGACGGTTCACCGGAATATGATGCAACAGTTTCGACACGTTGCTGGCTCCAAACACCTTATGGACCGCCGCGAACCTAGCCGCTCCTTGGTCCGACCCGAAATGTGGAGCGAATATGCATCCACTAACACACTTCCTTCTCAAGAACTTGCAAGCCCCACAAGGCGAGGCCGTTCCTGTCCTCGTCGTTGTAGTCGCTGCCATGGCTCGGCTGGAAGAAAATGACGAAGTTGTATTACGTTGTGAGTGTTGTAGAAATCGGACTGGATAGAGCAGGGTCGCAGCTAATAATTTGAGAAATAATGCAATAAATGGAACACCGGATTTAACGTGAAAAACCCCAAAGGGGAAAAACCACGGACAAGGTAGAAGAATTTATTCCGAGGAAAATAATAGGAGTTACAACCTCTCTATTATAACGGAGAAAACTGATAAATAATTCTCTCGTTATAACAGGAGAAAAAATATCCAAACTCTCTAAATAATTTTCTCTCAACCCGATCCCAAATACCCGTAAGGAAATATACCCGAAATGAAAAGAAAAAGTTTTTTTTTTTTTTTTTTTTTTTACTCATTCTCTCTCTTACGTTCTCTTCTTCTTCTTCCTTTCTTCCTCTCTGTAATTTTTGGGATTTTGGGATGATTCAAATGATTCTCTAAACCTTGGTATTTATAGAGAAATATGAGGTTGGTGGCAGCCATCTTTGTGGAAAAAATGAAGCTTCCATTTTTGACTTCTTCGCCTTCAACGATTACGGCACCGCCTAGCCGTAATGAAGACCACCGGCCAACCTTGCAAAACACGTGCTTTAACAATCTCCCACTTGAAGATTTGATTGAGGATCAATCGGATCTTCACACCATTCTTTCTACCTTGTCATCTCATGTTGCTTACGTTTCCATCAGGCCACAAGAGGATCGACACCAAATAAACTTGTTAGTACTAACTGCTTTTGTCATAAAATCTGCTACGTTTTCCTTTGTATGAATCTTCTGCATATCCACAGTGCCCTCTTCCACTTTCTCACGAACGAAGTGATACTGGACTCGTATGTGCTTGGTTTTTGAATGAAAGACTGGATTCCTTGCAAGATGCACGGCACTCTGACTGTCACAAAAAAGAGAAATTGTCTCTTGTTTGTGCCCGAGTTCCTCCATCACCATCTTCAACCACATTGCCTCTTTACTAGCTTGTGTAGCTGCTACATATTCTGCTTCTGTTGTTGACGTAGCTACAATCGACTGTAGTTTTGAAACCCAACTTACAGCTCTGCTAGCGAGTGCAAACACATAACCGGTTGTGGATTTGCTTCTATCTAGATCGCCTGCATAATCTGAATCAACATAGCCTCTGACAACAAAGTCTGATCCTCCATAACATAATGCAACATCCGAGGTACCCTTAATGTATCTTAGGATCCTCTTAACGGCATTCCAGTGCTCTTTACCAGGATTCGCCATGTACCGACTTACAACTCCCACTGCTTGTGCAATGTCAGGTCGTGTACAAATCATTGCGAACATTAAGCTACCCACTGCTGATGCATACGGTACTCGAGACATTTCCATCCTTCCTTCTTCACTGCTAGGATACATATTGGAGGATAACTTGAAATTAATAGGAAGTGGGGTAGAGACTGGCTTACAATCTTGCATGTTGAACCTTCGCAAGATTTTCTTCAAATAATTCTCCTGTGAAAGCCAAATCTTCCTATTATTTCTGTCTCTGTGAATTTGCATCCCTAGAATCTTGTTTGCTGGTCCCAAGTCCTTCATCTCAAACTCCCTAGCCAACTGTGCCTTCAATTCATTGATACGATCATTGTTGGGGCCTGCTATCAACATGTCGTCTACATACAGCAACAATGTAATGAACTCTCCTTCACCAAACCTCTTGAAATATGCGCAAGGGTCCAAGGCTCATAATGAAGGAATCAAATCTCTTGTACCAACATCTTGGCGCCTGCTTTAGACCGTACAGAGATTTGTTTAACCTGCAAACCAAGTTCTCCTTTTCTTTTTCTTCAAAACCTTCTGGTTGGAGCATGTAAATTTCTTCCTCGATCTTTTTATCTTCTGTGAAGATAAAATCCCTGCTGATTATAACCTTGTGGGCAGTGGGATCCCACAGGCGATACCCCTTCACTCCATCAGCATATCCCAAGAACAAGCACCTTCTAGATTTTGGATCTAGTTTTGTAGTTTCTTGGGTATTGTACATCACGTACACTGGGCTCCCAAATATATGGAGGTCTGAATAATTTACTGGCTTCCCTGTCCACATCTCCATCGGTGTCTTCAACTCAATTGCAGTTGATGGCGATCGATTTATCACATAACAGGCGGTGTTGACTGCTTCTGCCTAGAATTTCTTCTCTAAGCTTGCAGCTCCCAACATTGCTCTTGTTCTTTCTAACAGAGTCCTGTTCATCCGCTCTGCCACTCCATTTTGTTGAGGAGTGTATGATGTAGTGAACTGCCTTTTGATGCCCTCTGCTTTACAGAATTTGATAAATGCATCACTAGTGTATTCACCTCCATTATCTGACCTCAAACACTTGATCTTCTTTTCAGATTCAAGTTCCACCCGTGCTTTGAAAACTTTGAAGACTGAAAACACATCCGCCTTACTCTTGATAGGATACACCCAACATCTCCTGGAGTAGTCATCAATGAAGGACACAAAGTACTTCGCTCCTCCTAGTGATGTAACTGGTGCTTGCCACACATCAGAGTGAACCAATTCTATAACCTCTTTACTTCTAGAATTCGATGTGTTAAACTTCAACCGATGCTGCTTGCTTGTTACACAATGCTCACAAAAGGGTAGTGATACCTTTGTGAGACCCGGAAGTAACTTCTTCTCTGCAAGAATTTTCATGCCTTGTTCAGACATATGCCCAAGTTTCTGATGCCACACCGTTGTAGCCTTCTCACCGAAACTGCTTGAAGCAATGGATGCTTCTGATTCTGACAGAGTTTCTCCTTTTAACATGTATAACTTCGCAGCTATCTTCTCTCCTTTCATAAGCACAAGTGCTCCTCTAATCACTTTTAGAGTTCCATTCTCAACTTCAACTTTGCAACCACGATCGTCAAGTTGCCCCACAGAGAGTAAATTCTTTTTCAGGCCTTCCACGTGCCGCACCTCATGAATAGTACAAACTGTACCATCATACATCTTCATCTGAATGGACCCAGTGCCAACAATCTTAAGTTCATGATCATTGCAACTGTACACAGATCCTCCACAGATGGGTTCATATTGATGGAACCAATCTCTTCTAGAGGTCATGTGATATGTAGCTCCTGAGTCGAACAACCATATATCAGCGAACCTTCTCCTATTTTCGCTTGAAATTGATGCTTCACAACACAGGGCTATTCCATTATCTGAAGTGTTTGCAACATTTCCTTGAGGGTTGGAATTCTTTAATTCCCAACAATCCTTCTTCAAGTGACCCTTCTTGCCACAGTGGTAGCATTTATAAATCTTCTTACTTCTTGACTTTGATCTACCATGTTTGTGACTCCCACTTGAGCCATGCTCCATTGATCTTCCTCTCATCACCGTCAATGCCTCCACTTGTGGAGTTTCTCGTCTGTCTTCCTTACTTTTGCGCCGACTTTCTTCTTCCAGAACCGCAGCTGCAACATCGTCAAAGACTAGACTGTCGGTGGAGACATTATTTGTTAAGTTGATGATGAGTTGATCATATGAGTCTGGTAGACTTTGAAGTAGAAGCTCAGCACGCTCCTGTGATTCTACTTTATAGCTCAACGAAGTGAGTTGAGAAAAGAAAGTATTCAAGGTGTTGATGTGCTCGGTCACTGAAGTAGATTCCGCCATCCGTAGAGTATAAAGCTTCCTCTTAAGGAAAATTTTGTTGTGCAGCGACTTGGCCTCGTACAATTTTGCAAGGTGATCCCATATCTCCTTTGCAATCTTCTTCTCCTCAATGCTTGACAACACTTCATCTGCAAGTGCAAGGTGAAGATTTGCAATAGCATTCCCGTCCATCTCGTTCCACTTATCATCATCCGTGTATGTAGCCGGCCTTTCACTAATGGCCGCTAAGCAGCTATCTTTCCTCAAAATAGCCTTCATCTTCAACTTCCACAGCGCAAAATTGCTGTCGTTGAATTTCTCGATCTCAAATTTTGCCGCCATTGCTTCTTCCAGAATAACGAAACCAGGCTCTGATACCACTTGTTGTAGAAATCGGACTGGATAGAGCAGGGTCGCAGCTAATAATTTGAGAAATAATGCAATAAATGGAACACCGGATTTAACGTGGAAAACCCCAAAGGGGAAAAACCACGGACAAGGTAGAAGAATTTATTCCGAGGAAAATAATAGGAGTTACAACCTCTCTATTATAACGGAGAAAACTGATAAATAATTCTCTCGTTATAACAGGAGAAAAAATATCCAAACTCTCTAAATAATTTTCTCTCAACCCGATCCCAAATACCCGTAAGAAAATATACCCGAAATGAAAAGAAAAAGTTTTTTTTTTTTTTTTTTTTACTCATTCTCTCTCTTACGTTCTCTTCTTCTTCTTCCTTTCTTCCTCTCTGTAATTTTTGGGATTTTGGGATGATTCAAATGATTCTCCAAACCTTGGTATTTATAGAGAAATATGAGGTTGGTGGCAGCCATCTTTGTGGAAAAAATGAAGCTTCCATTTTTGACTTCTTCGCCTTCAACGATTACGGCACCGCCTAGCCGTAATGAAGACCACCGGCCAACCTTGCAAAACACGTGCTTTAACAGTGAGGTTCGTCGCCCGGCTGCTGATGACTTCCGGCGAGAGTCTGAAGTGTTGTGGCTTCGCTGCTGATCAGCCATAACTAAACAAGTGTTAATTAATTAGGTTTAGTTGATGAGAGTTTCTTGTCAACAAATGTTATCTATGAATGTATTTTTTATTATGTGTATGTGTGCATGTGTGAATGTGGGTATATAAGAGCATATTTATTGCATGGTTCTTAGGTAGGGTTCTTAGGTAAGGTTTTTAATTTTTGTTAAGAGTCGATTCTTAGTTTTTAACTAAGAAAAACTAAGAATCGGCTCTTAAATGAGAGTTTTAAGAGCCGGTTCTTAGCCGTAAAGTAAAACAAAAAAACAAAAAAATGAAAAATCAAAAGTTAAGAACCCCACCTAAGAACTCTGCAATGAACATCGCCTAAGTAAAAGAGAAAACGAAGGAGGCCACGTTTGTTTCATGAAGGAGATCGCTAGGTGAATGTGGTAATTATTTTAAAACTAAATTAAGTAAGCATTTCTTCTTTGGAATACTATCAGTATGAACATGATATAATAACAGCTATATCCATATTTTCACCCAAAAAAAAAGCTATATTGCCATATTAGTATCAGTTAAATATTTCTGTATTTCAAATTTTTTTTCTACCAAACGATATATAAATATTGTTTGCACGTACACGTTTTGTTATGTCATTTCCAGAGTTCAATCTAGTTGCATCTGACAGCTTCATAAACGTTATAGCTACTGTATTTGCTCATAACTAAAATTTGTAACGTTTAAAATAGTCAGTGCGAGAAAAACGTGTATAACATTTGTTGATTAATGATAAAAGTACTAGAATATGATAACTAGTCGAACTACCATTTTTGAACAATCATTTACTATGTATTTTTTTTTTGAAAAGAAATTTAATTTACTATGTAGTATTTACGATATTCTTTTCTTACGTACGTCGTCTTCTTAAGCATATCAATGTTCTTAATATCTCTGTCATAAAAGATGAGCACAAATAAATGTTCCCAAAAGAGGAAAACTTTTGGAAGTTAAAAAAAAAAAAACTTTTGGAAGTTGATAACATGAGATGCATGACGGGGGCTAATTAATTATTAGGATTGCTATCATATATCAAATTAAGTAATGCTAACCCAAAAGTATACTCAATTGCTAGGAAAAGAGTATAGAAATAGACTTTGACCTCTATTTCATTGAAAGTACACGAGCACACGATATACTTTTTTGAACAAGCGTACATCAGTATGGACTTTAAGTATGTGGAACATTTTATGCAATTTAAATAATCATATACTACATTATAAGTTAGTTAACATAGAACATATTATTTTATTTTTTATTTTTGAAACATTTTTATTTATAATAAGAAAATCAAGTACTGTATACGTAGTAGTAACAAATAGACAGAATAACAAAGTACGTGTAGTTAATAAACATACAACCTTGATGCACCTGCTGCGATACACATTGATGTAGCTATAATACTATGAATCTCAGTTTCAGCACACAAACCTGATTAACCGGAACCTGATGGACATTTTGTTTAGATTAGCCATGTTCCAATAATGTTAAGTTCGTTAATTAGATGTCATGATTAATCTAAACTGTTGGAGGGTATTTGTCTGATCAAAATGTTGGAAATGTAATAACAAAATGTAAATAGCACCATCTGATTTGGTATCATATGTGTGATGTGTAAGTACGTGTGTGTTATGTTTAAGTTTATGTCCGAGGGAGGAGAGGCACAAGAATCGTGTTGACCGTTTCGTGTGGAGTTCTTTGGAAGCTAACCAACCTTCATGTCTCTCGTGCTCCTTTTCTTCACTACATTCTTCCCCCTTTTTTATTTTAATTTCCTTAACTTTGTCAAGTTCTATTTATATACTAAATGAAATTTTAAGTACCTAATAATTAATATCTAATTAAATACTGTTTTTCTTTGTCCTAAACAACTCCGTACTGGTTGTATTTTGCTAGAGACAACCTCGAATTTCATAGATAAAGACAGAATGTGATGATGATAAAATCAGGTGTTCTCACAAGGCAACGTTCCAAAATATACCACAACAGCAATTTAAATTTGTTCTCTGTTCTTCCCGGCAGTGACACACTGACACGTATATATCCATAACTGAAACATAACTGCTCATCCGCAACTATATCCTTTGCTGCAAAGAAACAGAGCCTAGGAAGAAAGCCCCTGAGCTTCTCAATAGGACGGTGGAGCCACTTTATGAATCTAGTAACATTCCCAATTCTTGTGGTTTATTCTTAAGCAAGCTTGTCCTGAAGGGAAGGTGCTCACTTATGACTAGAAGAGCTGAAGAAAAAGATTGTGTTTTGTCGTAGATATTATGACGTCTACGTGCTTCATCTGTTGTCAACAGCTCACCTAAGCTCAAGTAGGATCAGACATTGGTGCTGAGATCTTGTAACTTGAGTGTTTCCTCGGTCAGGATGTTGTTGATGAACATATCAGAAACAATTATCCTAGGAGACGGTCTAGTGTTTGTTGTGTTACTTGTTTTATGCAGGTGTAATAATTGGAGTCACTAGGATAAACTAAACACTCATCATCAATGGTATAAGACAACAAAAAGAAACGATTCCATGTCTAAGAATCTCCCAACATACGTTGTCTTCAAAATGTTATCCTCCTCCACACCGAACTAGACAACATATATCTATAAAACATAAGAAGCTACCTGCTACTAGTCTAACACCTTGCAGCTCCCGTACAAAAACAAGAATCAAGTTTTCTCAAGTCTCACCTGTGGTTCCGTTGGAACAAACTCTCGTCCCTTCGTAATGAGTCTTCACAAGAAACAGATATGAACACTGATCTTGTTTGCATTTACTAGCTGATTGTAGCTTCACCATTGACTAAGCTGCCTCTCTCTTCTTCATTGCTACTGCTAGTGCTTTTCATTGGCTTGTCACCACCGGATGATCTCTTGACATCTTTCTTCTTCCACACAAGTTCATCCCCAGATGCAACTTTTGATGCTCCTGTAGCTGCACGGTCCTTCGATGAAGGATTTACATATTTCCTTCTGGAAGTCTCCTCTTTGGTGGAATCACGCGTCTGTGGTGGTTTCTGACTGTCTTTGTCTGACTCTGATTCCGGAAGTAGAGCTCGTACACTAAGCCGAAGCTGACCTTTTTCATTCACCTGCATTATCAATGTCTCTGTTCAACAACTCATCCAGTTCTCATTTCTAATTAGTTGTAATGTCTCTAGGAGTTACAGAGACGCAAAGAACTAGCTGACCTCTATTAGTTTGACATCAATGCGGTCTCCTATATTATAGGCCTGAAAGGACAAAAGATTAATGAGGGATATATAAAAGATGAACTTTCTACAAAAAGGAAGAGATCAATGGGTTAGCTCACATCCTCTGGTTTGGCAAGCCATTCAGCACTTAGCTCACTGACATGGCAAAGTCCTTCTCTCCCAGGCGCAATCTCTACAAAGGCACCATAAGGAGCTATTGATTTGATTTCACAATTCCTGATAAAAAAAGAAAGATCAGACTCCAAATGCAGATTGCTCATAGGGTGAAAAAACAAAGATTGTGTAGAAAGACATGCCTATAGATATCACCAATAGCTGGAACCAATGTCAATCCACTGATAATCGCTTTCGCCCTCTCCAGACTCGCCATATCGTTTGCCATAATTTTGACCTTGACAAAGATGAAGGTTAAGATGATGAAACACCCACAAAAAAAGAATGAAGAAAAAAAATCATGTAAATCTTACAGTTCCATCATCTTGCATATCAATGCCTTCAACTCCTGATTCTTCAATGATGCTCTTTACTTTCTTCCCACCAGAACCAATAAGAAAGTATACTTTACTTGGATGGACCTACAGCACATGAAAAATCAACAATCTTTAGTACAAGCTGATAAGGTGTTAGTCTGAGAAACTCCAGGGAAATGCGTTGAAGCCACAAACCTTCATAATATGTATCAACGGAGCGTATTTTGAGAGACTCAAAGTAGGAGGCGGTGAGCACTTTGCCATTTCAGCTGCAAGGAAAGAAGAAAAATTAGTAAATTACATCTTCAAAATAAATAAAAACTAGTTTCACTATCTAGAATTTATTACCAAGAATATGGCGACGCCCAGCTTTTGCTTGTATCAGAGCCTTTTCCATTATCTCTAAAGTGATTCCTCCTACCTTAATGTCCATCTGAAAAGCGGTAACACCATCTTCATTCCCAGCAACCTATTGTCAAACAAATCAAGACGTCAGCATTCAAGTCAACGCAAAGGATCTTGAAGAGAATCCTTAATATTTTTCTGACCTTAAAGTCCATATCACCGGATGCATCTTCAGCTCCAGTGATGTCAGAAAGGATAAGGGGAGATCCATCACCGCCAAATTCTTCTGTATCCCAAACCATTCCCATTGCTATGCCAGCAACAGAGCATTTGACTGGAACCCCGGCATCTTGCAAAGCCAAGCAACCGCCACAAACAGATGCCATGCTGTTATAAATTTCAGATCGATACAAGTAGCAAGCACAAACCAATAACTCAGACAATCTTGGCACGCGCAGATCCTACAGCCAAGGAAAGAAAAAAAAAAAAGCTGACCTTGAAGAACCATTGCTTTCGAGTATTGTACTTTCAACACGTATAGTGTAAGGAAAATCATTATCACTAGGCAATATGGTCTCCAGTGCTCGCTCTGCTAGTGTCCCATGACCTACTTCTCTTCTACTGGGTGCTCCAATTCGTCCAACTTCACCAACTGATGATGGAGGAAAAGTGTACTGAAACATCAACAGGAGTAGCTTAGGAATTTTCTTTAAGCTCAACATAAAAAAGAAAGAGGAGACTAAGCATTGAAAATTCCCAAAATATTTATGTTAGGCGCTATAGACTGTGTCAAAAAACGTTCTAAAGTAATCTGTAAATAATAATAACAAGAGTGAAAAGAAGATCAAAATATTGAAGAGACCTGAAGATAAAACCTCTTGTATTCATCAGAACCCTCAAGGTTGTCAATTCTCTGTGCCATCTGTTTATCACCAAGAGTAACAACTGCCAGCGCCTGAAAGAATCATACGAAAATGTTCCTTACCTCAAGCATGAGAGTAACCAACTTCCTTGACATAAATTATAGGCGATAAGGCAACGAATAGAAATATGAAATAGCAACCCAGGAATTCCCCTGAGGAACGCATTTCTATTTTACCTGTGTTTCACCACGTGTGAAAAGAGAACTGCCATGTGCTCTTGGAAGCAGTCCACATCTAGAGTTAATTGGCCGAATCCCATCTAGAGTTCGACCATCACTTCTTTTACCTCCCTGTGGATGAGAAAGATGTAAAATGGAATCAATAAAACCCGTTTCCGAGAAAGTGATTTGTTGCTGCAGTGTACAGTATTGGTAAGAAAAACTCCTATCAACATATACCTAATTGGCAGAGATACCATCAAATCAGACATTATACCTCAACAATTCGCCTTCGCAGGATCTTTGAAGATACTTCTTTGAAGACCAGCTTCACATCTACTTCCGAAAATAGCTACACAAGGGCAATCACAAGTTTGCCAGCATGCAAATTTTTTTTAAAAGATTTAAGATAAAAGCTCAGTTTCAAGCCACCATGTAGAAAAAGGTTAGAGACTCACCAAAGGAATAGGTTTCCTAGGGATGGGCCTTATGTGAACATCACCTTGATCCACCTCACCTTCAGGGACAACTTCCTCGTCCTCGTCTTCATCCTCCAACAGATCCGGTTGTGCTTCTGTGGTTCCAAATGCCGCCTCATCAATGACATATCCCTTCTCAGTCAGTATTGTCAAGACCTTTTCTTCCAGTGAAGATATTGCTTTCCTTCTTGGTATTTTGCTTTTAATCTGTAGTGCTTTGCTCAATTCCTCACCAGCAAGTTCCTGTGTACAGAAAACAATTGAATTGACACTTAATTTACTAGCTACTATCACTGCAATCACATTCTTGCAAAACAAAACAGAAACATACTTTCACATGCTTGTATAGCTCAGGAGGTGGTAATCTTATAGCGTCAACCATTTTGGCCTTTCCATATTTCTTTGCCAAAGCTTCAATAGCAGTGCATGTAGCTTGTACAGCATCCTGGTATAAACACAGAAAAGCCTCACATTCAGTACCTAATCCAGATTTTAGAAAATTGAAAATAATCTCAATTAGAAACTGAAGTACCTGCCCAACTTTAACAGCTTGGAGCAGCATTTCCTCAGGAAGAAAATTGCTATAACCCTGCAGTGAGCAAGAGCTGAGTCAAGACAAAACAGGAACAGGAGAAAATGTGTAAATCTTGCAAACTCAGGTCTAGAATGAATATGACCTCTATCGTTAAAATTGCAGTATCTGTTCCAGCGAGAAACAAATCTAGCTGTGATTCTTCCATCTCCTTCACTGTTGGATTGACGATAAACTCGCCCCCAATAAGACCCACCCGAACTGCTGCAACTGCCTTTGAGTTTGGTACTTCTGAAAGAGCGCTGTGGTATACGTTCATTACAAAGATATGTCAATGTCATCAGCAAAAAACAGCTTTACTCATATGAAAACGGAAGCAAGATGATCCTACATACACAGCAATTCCAGCAGATGTAACAGCCAAAGCATCAGGTGCGTGTAACCCATCGTAGCTCAAAACCTGAAACCACAAACAATGAAATGATTACATTCATCTTCCTATATGGTTAAGTAGTAATAAAAAAAAATGCAAGTCATTTCATGAAAAATCACAAAACAAGAGAAACCATCATACAGTGACAAAAGTAAACAAAGTGAACAGGCATACCCAGGATAATATCTGAGTTTCGTTGTAGAAACCTTTGGGCATAGTAGGGCGTAGAGGTCTATCGATCAACCTACAAATCAGAACCTGCATCACAGACCCCAAAAGTAGCGTACATGTTAACAAAGGATGAAGAAAGCCACCATGATTTAGCATTAGAAGAAAGTAAATACCTCATGATCTTTTGTTCTCCCTTCTCGCTTAAAAAATCCACCACTGTCTCATAAGAAGTTCTGTTCAGGCTATAATCTTTGGTTTTACTTGTAGCAAGAGATTCTAAAGGACTGAAAAAAGCTTACCTAGTTCGGCCAACAGCTGAGAAACGCTCCTGATAGTGAACATAAAGGGGAAGAAAATCTGAAGGCTCACTAGGGACATCAGCTAGACAAACGGTCGTGTAGACAATCTACAGTGACAAGTAGACACAGTCAAAACAGCTTCCCCAACTAATAGAAGCTAAACAAACAGAAGACTATAAAAAGGACGAAATAGAGAAATAAAGTTTTGGCATTTGAATGAAAGAAGCAGACTTACAGTTTCTCCATCTGTGACCGTAACTGCAGAACTTGCTTGTCTCCCCATAAGACCAGTCTCAACCAAAATCTATACAGTAACACACAAGAAGAAGAACTTTAACTAAAGCATCGAGCTTTGCTTCTCATTCTCAATTATAGAGACAATGGGTCTCCTCAAAGAGTGCCAAGTCTATCACTTTACACAACCAATCATCTCCGAATCAAACTTAAAGCAAAAGGGTTTAAGAGAAAGAGAGAGAGAGATGTTACCTGTCTATTACCGAAAGGGATTTTGACAGAGACGTGGTTAGGAAAAGCCAGACCGTCCTCGGAAGCATCTGGTCCAACTAGAGCTCTGACGCTAAATCTTCTCGTGACACTTCTCGCGGAGAGGAGAGAGAGGGAGCAGAACTTTCCTCCGCCGGAGTGGAAACGAGGGAAGTTCCGGGGACGGAGAAGCCTGCTCCGGCGAATAGGCCAGAAGTGAGGAGTACTGTGAAGCGCATTACTGGGACTCGTCAGCATCATCTTCTTCTTCTGTGAACAGACACCGAACGATAAGAGAAAGAGAGAGACTTTATCCGTTCTATGCAGACGCGGGAGCGACTCTCTGTGACTGTGTTAGCTTTCAGGCGAGCATTGTGTCGGGTTTTTAAACCAAACCGGTTATTTTTATTTTTACATTAAGATGCAGGTAAACCGGATATTAGACCGGTTTCACATATTGTTGCAGGTGTGGCCACGTAACACATTAATAAGTCACTCAATTCTCTTTGTGATGGTGCATTCTCTTAGCTGAAAATATGTTCATTATTTATAAAAAAATTAGCTGAAATATGTTCATTATTTATAAAAATTATGATTTTAAAAACTTCAGAGCCATCCATGCGTGAGATAAAGAAAACGAGTATACAAATTCGTTCTTTAACTTTAGTTTTTTGGCATATGAACACGTTGAATCTAACTTTCATATCAATAGAATCTGTAATACTATCAGTTATATATAGCTATCTTGTCTCTCCCTCCCCATCTCAAGCTCCATGTTATCTCGGCGAGCACTTAACATGCTGAATACGATGTGGAATCGTACCGTCAAACCAGTCTTCTGATTTTAACAAGGACTAGTGCTTTAAGCGGGCTCCAGATCCGATGTCACTATATCACTAGCATACTTTCAATGCTGCGAATTTGATTGGCCGTGGAGATTGAATAGCATTTTCTACAATGGAGATTATAAATTTTTAAACTTTGGTTTTTGTTGCTGAGATAACAACTAACCTTAAAAAGTCTACGTACCCTTATTATTAGTATTTTGCATGGTTGCAGTTTATAATAAAATCCACTATCAAATCGCCTAACAGTGCTAGTAACTATGAACCCAAACTGCAACCTAAAACAATGCCTTCCCAGGCCAATCATACTAGATATATCATACGGTTCATTTCCATATATACAAGCCACTGCCAAACAAATGAAACAAAGGTCAGAGTAAATTATCAACTTGAGCAATATTTCACTTACTCAAATGATATTATTTTAGAAGAAAAACTCTTGAAAGCGAAACGAATTTCCATGAAGGAAAACATAACATAGACTACTAAACCTTATCAACTTTAATAGCTATAACTGGTGGTTGATAAAAATTACACCCTCGTTACTTTATTTTGTTTCCAACGACAACTTCTTTACACAAAAATCTATACGAAATATGCGTCGGTCTTATATCTAAATATCATCTAGGCCTAGGCATTCGGGTCTTCGGGTCGGGTTTAGATCAGGTCTTGTCGGGTCCGGGTCTTTCGGGTCATAGATATTTAGATCCAATAGGATAATAGGAATTTATCGGTTCGGGTTCGGTTCGGGTCCGGGTCGGTTCGGGTCTTAAATAGTTAGACCCGATAGGGTAGTAAAAATTTATTGGTCCGAATTTGGTTTGGTTTCGGATCGGGTTCGGTTTGGGTCCTATCGGGTCCAACCCAAAAAAATACCCAAAAACATAAAAATACTTTAAAATATTCAAAATTTATCTAAAATCTGATCCAAAGATATGAAAAATACCAAACTTTTATTGGATTATTCATATTATATTTTTTAAAATCTAAAATTTTACATGAAACCCAAAATCATACCCGAAAACTCAAATTTGAAACTTAGAAAAAATACATATAATACCAAAAAGATACTAAAACACTCATATATATCTAATATATGCTAAAAGTTTCAGGTATTTCGGGTACCCTATCGGGTTTCGGGTTCGGGTCGGGTCCAAAACCCGCGGGTCCTCCACAACAAGACCCAATAGGGTAAAACGATTGGTTCGGTTCCTACCCGAACCACCGAACCGGGACTTTTTGGGTCGGTTTCGGGTCGGGTCCTCGGGTCCGGATAAAATGCCCAGGCCTAATATCATCTAATGAAGTATCATATAGTCAACCCCAATGTTGCTTTCTTTTATAAGTCACTACTTTATTCTAATCTTTTAGACTTTTTACATTTTAGAACTAGTATTATATATTTTTAGGAAATAGGGAACGAGTCTTTGCATTGCAATTACTTAATTCCATGTTGATTTACATTTAACCGGATGATGGCTCCTTTATTCTCTTCTTAGTACACTTGTTAATATCTTAACGCGTTAAATTCGATTGTCAAACATATATTAGTAGCACGGTTTGTCTAAAACTATAGCCTAATCTCGTATAACTCAAGAAAGTTTCAAAAGATCTAATCCTGAGAAGAAATAGGTTTAGAGAAAACTAAGTCTCAGACAGTTTACTAATATATAAAAACTATCTCTTCTGATCGGTATGTTCGTTATCAAAACACAAACTATTTCCAACACTTGCAATCGCCATATTGAATACTAGTCGTACAACTGAATATAGAAGACATCTACCTACAAAATTACAAATAGCTAAATAAAACTAAAATTGTATACATCACATAAAATGACAAATAGCTACATTGATTCTCGTTTCTCAGCATGTATATAATTAACAATAAGGCACCGGAATGTTTCAAAGTAGTTGGTACGCCCTTTGGTTTTATAGATATACATTTATCTCTCTTTACTTGGATAAATTTGACTGACCTATTCTTTATAGACAGTTTATTTTGACGTAATATATATAGTAGTAATGCTTGATCTCAGAGGTCTCATAATAAGCCATCACCACAATTAAAGTCGCAGTGCTTACCACAAAAACGATGAAGATCATTGCAAAGTTTTATGTTCTTCTCCTAATTTTATACATGTTTCCGGTTGCGTTTTCGCAACTGAGAGTCGGTTTTTACAGCCAATCCTGCCCTAATGCAGAAATTATAGTACAGAACCTAGTCCGCGAGCGGTTTGGTCTTGACCCTTCAATCACAGCTGCCTTGACTAGGATGCATTTTCATGACTGTTTTGTTCAGGTATGTATATCATCAACGTTCTTTTTCAGTTTTGGTATCTTTTTAAGTTTTTATTTTTAAAAAGATATAATCACAGAGAATTTGGTCTGACCAAAAAAAAAATCAAATAGAACTAGGTAAGAAATGATCCAGTCGACTTATTCATTTTACAAGTTGAATAAATGGTGGTTTGACCTAGTATAATCTTCGAAGTCACATAATCAAATTTCATTGAAAGGATATATCAAATAACATAATCTAAGCTTGGTCTTAAGAAAATATAAGGACCTACATGTCTAAAATTTCCTAGTCATATACAAATTAATGATAACTTTAATTAGTTAACATAATTTCACTAAAATAGTAAAGTAAGCAAACCTTTTTACTATTAAAATATATGTAATAGCTTGAGCGCCAAAATACCAAAATAAATGTTTGAAAATCATTTATTCTAACTTATTTTCAAAAGCCCATAAATTTTTAAAAGTATATATAGGCTATATATATTATGTTTGACGCACATAACTTGAAAAAACGCATAAATTTACATATTCATCATGTACACATAATGTTCTTTAAAAAAATACTTATCGTTGGTGTCTCTTAGGGCTGCGATGCTTCTATCCTCATAGACCCAACGACCACTCAACCATCGGAAAAGAACGCCGGGCCAAACGGCAGCGTGAGAGGGTTCGAGCTGATTGACGAGATCAAGACGGCTCTCGAGGCTCAATGTCCCTCCACGGTCTCATGCTCCGATATAGTCACGCTCGCCACACGTGACTCGGTCTTCTTTGGTGGAGGACCGAGCTACGTGGTCCCCACTGGACGACGTGATGGCTTTGTTTCGAACCCTGCAGACGCCGAAGGGATCCTCCCCGGACCAGGCCTCCCAGTCCCAGATATGCTAACGTTCTTTGGGAATAAAGGGATGGATGTTTTTGAAGCGGTGGCTCTTTTGGGTGCACACACGGTTGGTATCGGGTCTTGTGGTAATTTTGTGGACCGGCTCACCAATTTTCAAGGAACCGGACAGCCGGACCCCACTATGGACCCCGGTTTGGCTGGCAGGTAATTTTGTTGTTGTGTTGTTTGCATATACACATGCAAACGGCGTATTTGCAGCTTGGCTAAGAGCATCAGCAATGGTGTACTCCTAGGGAGGGGTCCTTAAATTTTTTTTTTTTTTTTTTAATTTTTTTTTCAAATTATAAAAAAGAAAATTAAAAAAAAAAATTATCGACCACTCGCGGGCCGCCACGTGTCGCTGGGGCCCGCAAACAGTGTAAGGACTCGTCAAAAAGAGTCCTTATATAAGGATTTTTAGAAGCGAATAACTTTTTGTGGGGTCCACTGATTATTTAATTATTTTTCCCTTAAGGACCCCTGTTGCTGATGGTCTAATAAAATGGCCAAAACATTATTAAAATCATTAGATTACAATCTCGGGTCGGTAGAAAAATTATATAAGGGCATAATTAACCCAAAAACTCAAATGAGTTTCTTAACTATTTTTTTTTTAAATGAACCAATCGTGAGCCGCTATATGTCATTGGGATCCGTAAATAGTGTAAAAAACTCATAAAAACAGGTTCTTATTTTGTAGTTTTTGTAATCAACTCTTACATTATTCATAGACTCCACACTTTAAAGAAACCTCCTAAGAACCTCCCCTTTAATTATGGTCTAAGTATTATGACGTTCTTAACCAATGAAGATTTTGTAGTAATGTTTTAGTTCGATCTAGTCTCGGTACTTAGATCATTATCTTGAAAAGAAAACCTGGTTCGAGTTTTATACACTTGTTTGATAGTTTCAAACAAGTCAATATAAGTATATGACTTTCAAATACGTCAATATACAGTATATTCTACAATTTTATTTGATTTATGTTTGGTCAAAAAAAATCTCAAATATACATATTTCACTTGGTATTTATCATAATAGGCTAAGGAACACATGTTCAGCTGGAGGCAGCCAATTTGCAGCACTGGACCAGTCGACACCATTTGCACCATTCTCATTTGACAACTTGTTTTTCACTCAGATCAGAGAGAGGAAAGGAGTTTTACTACTTGATCATCTGCTCGCGACACACCCATCCACTTCTGATGTTGTGTTTCAATATGCAGTCAATAACGAACTATTCAACCGCCAGTTCGCAATCGCAATGGTCAAAATGGGAACCGTTGACGTCCTGACCGGCTTAGCTGGTGAGATCAGGAGAAACTGTAGAGCTTTCAACTAATGCCTCATTACCTCGTTTCCAAAATCTGATTCTTGAATTGTTAATGGTGATCATTACTTGTTTACGTAATAGTTATATGTATGTGTTTATCTTTGAAAAAAGATCTTGTTAAGGGATCTGATAACAGTAACATGTTTTGGTGGAACCAGATTTGAGTGAATTGTGTTAATGTATTTGAGCTGATATAAGTCAAAACATGCTCTCCCCTAGAACGACTACAGCTTTGTTCCTTAACGCATTTCGTTTATAAAAGTTTCAGTCGTATGGGGGGTGGGGTGGGGGGGGGGTGGTGCAACTTGTTTTTAGAGCTAACGTGTGAAAGAAGTTATTCTTTATTTTACTACAGCCTACAATGCAGAGTCTAGACCTTGTCTTGTATCCATTTTTCCCACTCTAGTCCATCCATAAGCGACCACACAAAGTAACGTTTAATATTAACCTTGTCCTCACTACCAAAACCGTTACATGAAACAGAACCAATGGTTTTGTCACCAATTTATCAATTATAGAAGAAGAAGATGAACCAGAGTATTTTTGGATCATGTGTTGAAAACAAAACTCGCTTAGAAGAGCAGAGCATACAGTGTAATTGGAAGTGAGAACCAGCTTACCAGCTCGGTGTCTCTAAGAGCACCCACATTGATGAACCCCCCTTCGGGTTTACACAAATAAAAAAAATAATTTTTTTTTATTTTCGTTTATTTAAAAAAAAAAATTAATATTGGACCAATCATATGTTGACACGTGGTGAACCCGGGGTCATTGAGGTTCACCGCGGTGAACTTTTGAAAGAGGGGTTCATAGAAATCTGATTTTAATATTATTTCTTTTTCTCGGTTTGCGTGTGAACTCCCCCCATCAAAGGTTGATGGGGGTGCTCTAAGTCAACATTGTCTACATGAGAAACAAACACAGAAGTGAAGTAAATAATACCAATAAGAGCATCTCCAATGTTATTATATATTTCCAAAATGATGTTATTTTTCTTTACAAAATGATGTATCACTTCTATATGTTTTCATCTTCTATCTAAATATTATTATATTAGAATTTCTTACATTTAAATTTTATGTCATGTACATAGTTTGTTTTTCTATTTATGTTGTAATAAATTTTAATTTTTATAAGGTATATTGTTACAAGATAATCATTTAGTTTTAATAATATCATAAGGTATATTGTTACAAGATAAACTAAAAGATACACTTTAATTTTTTTTTAAATTATAGTTTATGCAATAAATAAAAGAAAATATTTTAAAAGTAAAAATAGAGGAAATTTTCGAGCAAACTTTTAAATTTTTAGAGTAAGAAATACATGCAACTAATGGTCAAAATTATAAGTACGTAGGAATTGACATAAATAAATTCCTAAGTTGTAATTTATTTTGTTTGTCAACGACGGTTTACATTTCTGCTTTAAATATCGGAATATCGAAATGGGCCAATTTATGTAAGTTCATACCCGACCAGGCCCGGCCCGTATACGAACGCCAGATTCATCCATTTTTCATCACCTCCCACCACATCTGACTCAATCTGCGAATTCCTCTTAAGCCCTACAAACCTCTCTCATTGCCGTCCGGTAGCTTTCTCCGATCAAACCATGACGCTCCACGCCGCAGTCATCCAGAAGCTCCTCAACACCGGCTCGCATCTCGGCCGTCGCGCCGCGGAGCACCATTTCAAACAATACGCTTACGGAACCCGCAACGGAATGACCATAATCGACTCCGACAAAACCCTGATCTGCCTCCGCAGCGCCGCCAACTTCGTCGCCAACCTCGCGCACATGAGAGGGAACATCTTCTTCGTCAACACCAACCCTCTCTTCGACGAGATCATCGAGCTCACTTCCCGTCGCATCCAGGGCGATGCTTATAATCACAACCGTTCGATGAATCTGTGGAAGATGGGAGGGTTTTTGACCAACAGTTACAGTCCTAAGAAGTTTCGGTCTAGACACAAGAAGCTTTGCTTTGGTCCGACGACGATGCCTGATTGTGTTGTTGTGTTTGATACGGAGAGGAAGAGCTCGGTGATACTTGAGGCTGCGAAGCTTCAGATTCCGGTTGTTGCGATTGTTGATCCGAATGTGCCGTTGGAGTTCTTTGAGAAGATTACGTATCCTGTGCCGGCTCGTGACTCGGTTAAGTTTGTTTATTTGTTCTGTAATGTGATTACTAAGTGCTTTGTGGCTGAGCAGATGAAGATGGGGATCAAAGATGGTAGCAGGGAGGATATGATCAACGACTTAGCTGCATGATGAAACGTTCTCACTCTCGAATTATTTTTTTCTTCAGCGTTGTGGTTTTCTCAAGTTTGAAATTTATTCATTTGGATGATTTTGCTCCTGTGATTGTTATCAAGCAACAGTTGTTTTCAAATGAAGATACAGCAGAACCAATCAATCATATGTTCTGGATCAAACACTTTGTTAGTTTCACACAGCAATAATGTATTTGAGCCATAAATCTCAAAAGAGGTTCGGTCTTTAGGCTCCAACCAGTTCAAATCTGAAATAATAGTTAACCCCTAAAAGGGAAACCAAACCGAGATTAACGATTTGCACAAGAATTTTTCTGACCGATGGTTCTACTCTTCTTTGAGGCATTAGAGCATTGTGACATCTTGAGGTAAAGTGAACTTGCTTGCTCCACCAAATACATTGGCCATCTGAAGCACAGCGTTTTGAACGGCGGGAGCGGCTGGTAATAGCGATTCCGGGAGAGACGGAAAGCACTCTGGTTGATTTTGTTTGTTATGTACGACTGGAGTGTACAGTGCCAAGACAGCTCGGCAGAATATGAATCTGCAGATAAGGAAGATTAAAAGGTTTAGAGAGTTCGACAATCTTCAACAGACTATACCAATAATGTTAATGGTTTCTAGTTCCTACACAATTTATGTCCAAAAATGAACCTCCAATAGTTCAAAGTTTTGTAGTTTCTGTATTGATATTGGTACGTTAGGAGATCCGGAGGTGTCTTGGAGCTTAGAAGAGAAACATTTACCTAAGGAGAAGTCGTCTCAAGAAGGGATCTTTTAGTATCTGCGACCAAACCGGGTGAAGGGTATCTGATGCTGCCAAAGTCGAAGCCCATTCATTCATAGAAGAGGAAAGAACCCTCTCGGCCTTAGTAAAAACATCCTGACATATTACAGTAGTCAGCTTGAAAACAAAGAAGAACAGAAGCACAGGAAGTATAAAGCGAGAACGGAGATTTATCTCTACCTACCGTTTCCATATCAGAGCCTGAGATCCCGATTAGCAAGCAAAATGCTTGCACTGGTGCAGTGAGAAAAATGGTAAAAAGGCTACCACTAGGTTGACGAGAGAAATCAGCAGAGATAAGTGGAGCAGTATGTGATGGAGACAGAAGCATTGCGGCCGGTTCTCCTTTCTCTGCTCCAAAAATATCCTTCAAAATTTTGAAGTGAAGAAGCATTAATATCTTGTTACTATACAGAACAAAAATATTCAAAATATAGACCTTAGTAAGACAGAGTCGTCCAGTGTAATTACCTTAAAAACGGTGCTGTTATCACTGTCAATAATAATGAAAAGAGGTTTCCTTGTGAAGGGAACTAAATCAGAGGGATAGATGCAGCTTGGTCCTGGCGAAAAGACAGTTGTCAGATAAATTTGAGAGAGACTTACAAAAATTGAAAATTCCACGTTTCCCCCTGTTTCCATGTAAAGAGTCCAGAGATATAGATATTTCAGTATATTTCAGAATCTCTAGTTGGATTGATCACAATGGTCCAAGTTTGCCCAAGATTTTTGTCTTATAAATGGTTTCACTCCAGAAGATATTCTACTATTAAACTTTCTTGATAGTGCTTGATACTTCTCACTATTTATAGACGGCACTTTATGTAATCACCGCCTACGTGCATAGCACCTAATGATAATATCAGATGGATGTTGATTGTTTACATGAAAGCTTCAAGAATTGGAGTACATACCTGTGAGTCCATGACTGCCAAAATACAAACCACTTGGAGCACTCACTGTATCCTCGCTGGTTTGCCTCAAAGACTGGCCAGATCCTTCACCAGATGGCTTTATTTGAAGCGATGGGTCTCCGTCTTGTTTGATTGTATGAGACTCAAAGTCTCTCACAATATTCTCCTCAACGCTAGTTACACTTCTACCACCCAAAGGAGATAAGGAAGTCTGTCTACTCTTTCCTGAATGAAAAAAAGTATATGTTCGAAGCTAAAAACTAAATATTATAAACAGAATAAACATTAAACACATTACCAGAAGCAGACAGATAGATTAAAAGTATGCCATTAGACGGAAGCTCCTCACAAATGGTGGCCAAAAGCTACCAAGTTAAAACAAGGATTCAGTTATATCAGCAAAAATCGCAGATCTAATTTGCGGAAGAAAAAAAGTCACAAAAGTAAAGTTAGCTTACAGCCAAAAAATGTGTTACGGATGGACGATAAATGACAGCTTTGCGAGGGTTAGGCGGCAAAGTAGGATCAGTCATGTTCTGGGAGTTTATACGAGCAGCTCCGGTGGGAACATTCGGACCCATTTTAGGACCAGTTGACTGATATAAGGAACCGCTCGGTTCCCACTCTAAGCATTGAAGCATCCTAAACGAATCAAGCGTGAGCTCTGAATACTTGACCTGGTGAAAATCATACAGCAATATTACAAATTTTAGAGGGTAAAAATATTAAACACGAACAAGTAAAACACTACCTCACTGTAGTGATAACTGCTCAAAATTGCATCCGTCAGCCTCAAAGACCTACTTGCACGCGGTGTACCAGCATCCAGATTAGGATCCAGCACAAGGCTGTATCTTAGAGGCCTGATGTTCATGAAAGCAGTGTCAGATTTCAGAAACCTAACAATTTCCTGCGCCACCACCTTCCATTCTTTAAAATCAGTTTCCTGAAAACATAAAAAGCTGTTTTTTATAGTAGACAATGGAAAAGAGAGATGCAACTGAAAAGAAGACATCTAGTTTTGAAAATCGAGAAGCATCTTAGCTGACAATCGAGAAGCATCTTAGCTCACTATATATATCAAATAGCATAAGCGATAACATCAAACAGAGGTAACCACATATTTTCCTTAGATCTTTATGATATCATGTCACTCCATGTACATGCTATCATTACACCTCGCTTCAGATTCACTACCCTATTTTCGACTCGACCCACTATAAATTACAGTTTTAGCAAAGAAGAAACTTCTGTTCGTGACTCTAGCAGTGTGAACTGCCAGTACCAAAACACTAAGGATTACTTGACAAAAGGCAACAAAAACCAATAAAGCCTCGTCCTCTTATCTTGTAAGGCAAGCAAACTGCTACTGCAGAATGCGTCATCATTGTCCATTAAATCAATTACCCACAAACAGTCTCAAGCAACATGGGGAGAATAAGTTTCCAGAACCAAACCTGGAACGTCCTCTTGCATTCATCAATCAACCGTCTAAACTGCTCAACGAGCTGATGCACCATCTCTCGACGGCCTAGCACCAAACACACCATAAGAAACCTAGCCAGAAACCTTAGCTGTTTGTTTGCAATATTGATATCCTGAAACAACCCATCTTTAAAGTACTCTCTAGTCAAAATCGCTTCGTAGAACACATAGGACTCAGCCAAGTAACCAGCATCACTCGTACGCATGTAATGTCCATAGTAAAGCTGCGCAATTCGAGATGCGATCTCTCCAATCTCCCATCTCTTGAGTCCAGCTTCCACAAGCTTCTGACGATTCTCTTGCTGAAACTTCCATAGCTGTGTGTACACTTTGAACACCTTGAAGAAATAGTTTTCATACCTGGACACACATCAACACGTGTCGATTCCACAATCCACTATGTAAGCAACGATCATATTATATCAAACGATCTAATGCGAAGGAGAAGAGTATACCTGCTGCGTTCGTAGAATGGCAAGTCTCTGATCTTGGAGAATTTTTTGTCGGCTTTGTTGACGAGAGACCAGTAAACTTCACTGAGCGGGATACTGGTGTTCCCGGTGACTAGCTGCGACATTTTTGGGAAGCTTGAAGGTCACGACGGATGCGGTGACTCTTCGGAGAGGACGAGGATCGGAGGAGGACTGGTCGCCGTCCTTACGCGATTGAGTTTGTTGGTCGTCGTCGTCTTCTAGATCGGCGAATAGGCTTTATGGATAATTGAAATCTTGTACCGAGCGGTTTAGATTTGTTAGTCTGACCAATGAAATGTGCAATCGGTTTTGTATTATTCTAAATAATGTTGGGAGCACCTAAACATGTAATGGGCCGGGCCAGGGGAGGCAAGGGTTCAGTCCAGTATTTTTTTTCTTTCGGTTTATGATGGTCAATGTAATATGTTTCAAAAATGTAATATGTTTCAAAAATGTAATATGTTTCAAAAATGTAATATATATTTATTTTTATTTTATTTAAAACAAAATTTTCTCGGTTTCTCTATTCAGAACTAAAAATAAAAATTGAATATTTACCTTTATATATATAGAATAAAGTACATAAATAATTAAACATTGAAAAACATAGATCAAGTGAAGTAATTTTTGAAAATATTTTCTTTTTGAAGTTTTTCTTTATCAGTAGAATCTCAACTCTATTATTTTTTATGAATTTCAAACCTTCGATGTATCATAAATAAAAAAATTATATGTGATAGTATATTAGTTATCTTTCAGTTTTTATACTCTCTAAGAGCAGCATTAGTGGTGATATGTAAAAGAGTCTCTCAACATTATTTTAATAGATTAATTAGATAAAGGAGGAGAGAGAGGAATAAAAGTAGGAGAGAAAGACATGGACGATTCTTCTTCGAGAGATGTTTGAGTGGGTTTGAGATACGTCTCTTCAACGTGTCATCACACAATTAGCTAAGTTTTTTTCTGTTTAAGTTTTAATTAAAATGTTAAATTCTATTATTATTATATGTGTTAAGGTACTAGTTGAGAAATTGTAACGCTGCTGATGCTCTAATGTATTTTACATTAGAAACAAAAACTAAAACAACTTGTTTATGTTTCAAAAAACTTGTTTTTAACAATTATATAAAAATCATCATACAATAAAAAGACTATATTTCCATGTTTTCAAAGATATTTTGATACTTTATAACTCAAAGTCAATTAACTGAAATTTCCATGAAATTGAAGCAAAAGACTTTCAAACTCATGGTCTCCTACACCAATCAAATATTCCTTGGTGTCATTATTACAAAGAAAAAAACATTAAAAGTCAACTAAAAGTCATTTCCTTGAAATTGCAGGAGAAGTTTCTCAAGTCATGTTCTCCCACTTTATAAGAAGAAAAAAGAGAGCAGCATATGCATTCCAATTAAAATAGTGAGTTAAAGCTACTTTCCACAGTTGATCTTCTAGTATAAACCTTTCTTTAGGTATAAACTATATTTGGTGTTATTTTAAAATTGTCCAATTGGAACTAAAGAATTGCAGCTTGGATTGCCAGATTGGTTCTATCAGGTTCGGTTTTATAGGTTACGCAGCTCCTTTTAAATTGTGTTGTTAATTACGTTGAGGATAATATTTCTATTTCTGTAATTCATGGGTTATTGTGTAAACATTGATTAGTTTGAGGGGTTTTTTAGAAAATGTCTCTATTGGTTTTGTTTTGGATATGAAAAATGGCTGTTAATAATAGTTGTGTTCTTCTCGGATGATAGAAGAGAAACAGAACACACAGAATCATCGATATTGATTATCCGATGTCCTTAAATCCGAGCTTCAAAAGTTCTGATCCGACCAAAAGGTATTTATAGTTCTGTCTTAAAGCTAAGAAACGCTTGATATATTAACCAGTGTTTAGTGATTAATCTCGATCTGTGTACCTCTCTGTATAGGCATGAGATTGAGAAAGAAACTAGTGCTTCGAGGAAGCTAGAAGAGAATAACGCAAAGTCAATTCAAGATCCTGAGGAAACGGTACTGATTCATTCTCATATGAGTTTTAGAATCTTATTAGACTAACTGATTGATTGAGCTTTTAAAAAGCAGGCACTTTACTCAAGAGTGAGATCACAGGAAGAAGAGATTCACAATCTCCAGGAACAGATTGCAGCTGCTTGTTTGAAGGTATGTAATAATAATAACATTATCATGCTCTCATGAAGTTGAATCAGAAAGTGAATTGCATCTTTGGTTACAGGATATGCAGCTGCTTAATGAAAAGTGTGGTTTAGAGAGAAAATGTGCTGATCTTCGAGTGGTTTGTCTTTTGCTTTTTTGGTTGAAGATTGATGGAAAGTGTTCATCTTTTTCTTCTGGGTTTGTCTAAAATCTTGTTTCTTATTCCTTTAGGCGATTGATGAGAAACAAAATGAATCTGTTACCTCCGCTTTGAATGAGTTAGCTCGTCGAAAAGGTGATCTTGAAGAAAATTTGAAGTTAGCACATGATTTAAAGGTAACTAACTTCATTGCCTTTTTTACCTTTCTTGTGTTTTACTTCTCTCACTTTCTTTCTTCAGGTTACAGAAGACGAGAGGTATATTTTCATGACGTCCTTACTTGGTTTATTAGCCGAGTATGGCGTTTGGCCTCGTGTTGCAAATGCTGCTGCTATATCCACCGGTATAAAGGTAGTTTCTTTGACTACCTCTTTCTTCAGATTCATACACTAAAAGAATCTTAATGTGTAGTTTTTTATTCTATGTAGCATTTGCATGATCAGCTGCAATGGAAGATTAAAGTTTGTAATGTAAGTGTATTGTTGTCTGCATCTCTCCCTTGGCTTATTTAGACATCTGGAGGAATGTGAATACTCTTGATGGGTTTATTTTGAACTTGTTATGACGAATTTTTTTAATAGCAGGATAGGATTAGGGACTTGTCATCAGGAACAGAATTTACTAGTAAAGACAACAACCATGATCCAAGAATTTCGAAAGGTCAAGCTTCTTATGGATCCACGGTAGTCTCAGCAAGTAATCTGCTAAAATTTACTTATCATTTGCTCTTAGGACATTTCCTAAAACATGTGTTATCTTTTCTGTAGAAATCTTACTTTGTGTGTTTCATATACTACCTTTGATGCAGGACCATGGTACTAATGATTACCGGGTCAATGAACAACTATTGCCACCAATGGACAATGTTACTAGAAATCCGTATCATAACCTTACTCAGGACACTGAAAGTTTGAGATTTCATAATCAGATTGGAGGTGGATCACAAGGAGTTTTACAGCAGCCGAAAAGGTATGGTATCATCTCTCAATTTCTTAAAACCTTTTCATCAGCTTATGAAGGTTCTTTTGTTGTAGGGAAAATTTTGGATACCCTCTAAGTAGTGTGGCGGGAAAGGAAATGATTAGAGAGAGAGAAGAGAAAGCTGAGAGTTCTTCCATGTTTGATCCTTTTAACAGGAATGAAGAATACGCTTCTCATGTTTATGAAGGTTTGAAACAAAACTCTTCATTTGTCTGAAGCCTAGTGACTAGAGCTTAATCTGATCTTTCTTTGGAGACAGAGGGACCTGGAATCGATGGGTTTCAGATTATTGGAGAAGCAATACCTGGAGAAAAAGTTCTTGGTTGTGGGTTTCCAGTGCGAGGAACCACTCTCTGTATGTTTCAGGTAAAAGTCTTTTTGGTAGTAAGAGTCTTTGAAAACTAGCTACTGGACTAAATGTTTGTTTCTTCTTGAAAAAAGTGGGTTCGGCATCTTGAAGATGGCACGAGACAATACATCGAGGGTAAGATTTGATTTACTTGTCTTAGTCAGCTATTGAGAGACTGAAAGTATGTGTTTATAATATTCAGGAGCCACCCATCCAGAGTATATTGTAACCGCAGATGATGTAGACAAGCTAATTGCTGTTGAATGTATTCCAATGGATGATCAAGGTCGTCAGGTAAATACCAACGGGTACTTATAGTGGCAGTATGTGTTTTGGATCAAGTGTTTTAAATTTCTATATTTTTGAGTATGCAGGGTGAGTTAGTGAGGCTGTTTGCTAATGATCAAAACAAGATAAGATGTGGTAATGTATTCAACAGAAGCAGACACAGTTTTCTGTAGTGATCAAAAACGTCTTTTTACCTGTGCTGAAAATGTTTTTTGCTTTTATAACAGATGCAGAGATGCAGACAGAAATCGACACATATATATCTCGAGGTCAAGCAAGCTTTAATGTGCAGCTCCTGGTAAGTTTGAATCCTCTGTCTTGGATTTTAACTCAGCTGTGGATTTAGTAACTGAGGTTCTGTTTTGATAGATGGATTCAACAGAGAGTTGGGAACCTGCAACTGTTACTTTGAAGAGATCTAGTTACCAGATTAAAACGAACAACGCAGAAGCTGTGGTGATCTCAGAGAAATACTCAAAGGAGCTCCTGGTAAAAACGTCTCTTCACATTGAAACTTAAACAAACTTAAAACTATTGTTGTTGTTAATAGAAGGTGTTTCATGACAACAAAATGCAGATAAAAGTACCGTGTGGAGAGTCAACACAGTTTGTTCTCATAAGTTATGATGGATCTTCACATCCTATAAGCACTCTCAACGTTCGGTACATATTAATATAACATCTCTCTTTCTTTCACTTTGCAGTTTTATTTTCACTGCAAGTTTTCTTTTACAAACTCTCGCCAAGAATCATGAATGTTTGCGTTTTCCTTGTTATCAGCATGCGTGATACGCTAGTCTTGACGATGAGAATGCTTCAAAGCAAGGTATGTATTGAGAATTTACTCAGACTAGCTTATCATGTTGTTCTCTATTTAATTATGTGTGTTATCCTTATATAATTTAATTAATTAATTAATTGCAACATGTTGATTTAATACTCCAATAAACTTGCATTCTCGTGAGGCAGGCACTGGACGAACGCAGAAAAGGACGAGTTTAAAGTTAGTGAGACTACTGACTACAGAACAGATCCATCCTCGAGTCTTTCAACTCATGTTTTTATATTATTATTGAGTAATAATTGGCTATAGCTATTGTTTTGTATTATTTTTTTGTCGCTTATCTCTTGTTTTTCTGAAGGTAAAAAAGACATTTGTGATATTTGTAATAGTTTTGTGATAGTTGTAATAGACAGTGACATTCACATCATAGTATAAGTTTTCCGATGTAACTCGACTGTGCTTTCTGACCACAAGTATATAGATACTTTGTCATCCATGTGGCCCATGTTCAAGTATTCCACCTTCGTCAACACTTCACCAACCACTTGTTAATTATGCCTTGAAAAAAAAGACTAAACCTACTCTCCATTTATTTTCGGTAAACACTAACTTTTTCTTTACTCAAAATATATAAAATCGAACATGTACTGTTTTTAACATATAAAGAGGTATGATCATAAGGTAATAATTATTTTATTTTAGAAATTAACTTCAGTTATTCAACTAAACCCATTTCTCAAGGTATGCATTATTTGTTTACAAAAAAGTATAAAAATGGAAGCATAAATAGAAAGCTAAAGAACAACGACAAATAAAATAAAGCAAATTCTATACCTTTCAAGTTATATACTTCTAGATTTTGATAAAGAAGAACATTCACTTAATTAACTAAACTAGTAATTTAGTATGTATTAACCATCGTATAAAGCTATCATAAACATTTAATTTAATCAGTTATCTGTCTAATGATATTAATTAACACAAGGGAAATAAAGACACTTCACCTCTCTCTTCTTCTCCTTCGTCTTCCTCCTTCATCTATCTCTCTTCTGCAACAACATCAATGAGTTCTACAGGAAACCCTAACCTATGGGGTACATACGATTCATACAGAGACTGCTCACAAGGAGTATGCAGCGTCTACTGCCCTCAATGGTGCTACGTCATCTTCCCTCCTCCTCCTTCCTTCTTCCTCGACGACGAAGACGATTCCTCCTCCTCCTCCGACTTCTCTCCCCTCCTCATCGCTCTCATCGGAATCCTTGCTAGCGCCTTCATCCTCATCAGCTACTACACACTCATCTCCAAGTACTGCCGCCGTTCCTCCTCCACAACCTCAGGAGTGAACCGTGCGATCATCTCTTCCTCCGTCGTCGCCGACACGTGGCAGGGTTCGAATCCGAATGGAGATGGACTCGATGAGACTCTGATTAAATCGATAACGGTTTATAAATACAGGAAGGGAGATGGAATCGTGGAGTCTTCTGATTGCTCTGTGTGCTTGAGCGAGTTTCAGGAGAGGGAGAGTTTGAGATTGTTACCTAAATGCAACCACGCGTTTCACGTGCCTTGTATTGATACTTGGTTAAAATCTCACTCTAACTGCCCCCTCTGTCGCGCGGGAATCAGCGTAACCGTCACTCCAGCCGTTGAGTCTGTTGCAGTATCTAATCAACCGATCGGTACAGGGACTGATTCGGTTTCGATCGTCGTTAACTCAGATCTGGAAACCGGATCTCGGAGTGAGGCGGTAGCTGACATAACGACGCCGAAACCGCCGGAACTTTTGGGGACTAGAGGCGGAGGGCATCAAGTGAATCGGAACTCGGGTGACGTGGTATTGATCGCGGATATACTCCGGGAGATTGAAGAGGAGGAAGAATCGGCGGGTGTAGGGACTTCTCGACGTGTAGGAGATGAGGGAGGAGGAGAGAAGACGACTCCGTCGTCAGAAGCGGCGGCGAGTCAAGTAGCCGGAGGAATTTCGAATTTTCTGGCTCGGAGTTACGGCAGAGCAAGGAATTACCGTTTACCGAACTGATTAAAAAAACGATTTACGATTAGGAAATCTGAAATTTATTATAAAAAGTCAAAATGCGAATTGGCTATTTACTGTGTTGGTTAGTTACACAAAATTATACGGTCGAGTTATCTTATACCGGTAAAACCATTTTACCCTTTTATGTAAAACCCTTAATGGGCTTTTATTATAGTTTCTAGCCCACTTTGGTAAATTGAGGCATTCGTGTTGCAAAACGCTTAATGGGCTTAAGAAGAGAAGGACTTTTTTTTGTGTGTGTATGTGTATCTGAAAATAATAAACCGGCAAAAGTGATGACAGCCGTTGGATCGAGACATTTAAATATTAAAAATCGCAAAAGTGATCTTAGCCGTTGGATGGAGACATTGAGCTTCACCGTAACTCTCCAAAAGAAGCGTCAAATCAAATCACACCGTCTAAACAAGGCGAAACAAAAAGGTTTCTTCTTCTGTCAATCTTCTCAGATTCCTCTTCCCAATCTGCAAATTGCTTACACACAGAGAGACCAAACGCTGTAAGAAAATGGCGAGCAATCACACCGATGACTTAGACGAGCTTCTCGATAGTAAGTCCTCGTGATTCATCCAATATGAGTTTCCGCAAATTCTATGTAAATTCTGTACCTGCCAATCTATCCTAATTGATTGTTGAAGTTTTTTGACTTTATAGGTTTTTTTATTGATTCAGTCTGTGGTTTTGTGTCCCAGGCGCATTGGATGATTTCAAAGATCTCAATCTTGCTCAAAGGTTACTCCTTTTATCTTAATCTCTCTCTCTGTTTCTAGCTCCAAAGTCTCAAACTTTATGACTTAGTTTCGGTTTTGAATAGTTCTGGACACGAAAATTGGTCTTTCTCCTATGTATCTAGCTCCAAAGTCTCAACCTTTTATTCTTAGTTTCGGTTATGAACAGCTCTGTTTACATGTTTTGCTTGAAATAGAGAGTTCATGGGGGTTTCTGTGATGTATTGATTTGTTTCTTCTGGGGTATGTGCTGTTGTAAATATCTTAGGGAAGAAGAAGAGGGAAATAAGAAGAAGAAGGAAGAGCCGTCTCCATTGCCGAGTGGAGTTCAAGGTCTTGGAATGGGGTTACCTGATATGAGAATCAAGAATAAAGGAAAGCAGAAAGTATCCAAAGAGGATCATGTTGCTGAAGCTCTTGATAAGCTTAGGGAACAAACTAGAGAAACTGTTAAAGGATTGGAATCTATCTCTTCCAAGCAACAGCCAGCTTCTGGCGATGATGATGCTATGGTTGAGGATTTTCTTAAGCAATTCGAGAATCTGGCTGGATCTCAGGTAAAGAAAAATAGCCTTAAACTGAGAATTTGAATGTATAGTCTTTTAGATTGTTACTACAATTAGAGATTAGTGAAACCAATGTGTGGTTCTTCTTGTCTTGTGTATTAGATTGGTCGCTGTTTGGTAGAGATTGTTAATGCTTTTGCTTTATATCGTTCTTGTTGTTGACTCCTCTTGGTTTTGGCATAGGACTTGGAATCAATAGTGGAAACTATGATGCAACAGCTGTTGTCGAAGGATATTCTCCACGAACCGATGAAGGAGATCGGTGCAAGATATCCGAAATGGCTAGAAGAGAATGAAGGCAGTATAAGCAAAGAAGACTATAACCGCTATTCGCAACAGTACAAACTGATCAAAGAACTCAATGCCGTTTACGAGGATGAACCAAACAATTCAACTAAGATAATGGAGATCATGCAGAAGATGCAAGAATGTGGACAACCACCTAATGATATCGTTCAAGAGATGGATCCAGGGTTTGATTTCGCAAGTCTAGGCCAAATGTGAGCCCCTCTCCTTTATTATTCTTCTAATGGATCTTTCTAACCTTAGGAAAAAACTAATGTTTCATGTGTATGTTATCCACAGGTCTCCAGAGATGCTCGAGTCTTCACCAAATTGCTGTATAATGTGATGTTATCACTTACGTCAAGGAAACCAAATAGCTTCATGGAACTCTTGTGTGATCAAAGATATGATTATGTACGATTGCATTTTCACCCATACAAATAAATGTCAAGTGTCCTTTTGAGGAAAGCCAACCACATAAATCTTTTCCAAAATGGTCATTCAATAGTCTCATGATATCCAAACAAATATAAGATTTAAACGTGTCAAACCAGAAGAAATGTCAGAGGTTTATAAAACAAAGGTCATAAGCTAAGTGTGATCAAGTCTTAACTTAAACAATCATCTTCCATGGCCACCAACTTCTCATTTAGAGTTAGCCATACAATGAATGTTCAAGCTCCTTTCCGAGTACCAGCAAGGAATAATATATTTTGGATCTTAAAACCTACATCAGGTATTTGGTAATGTATATAAAATTAGGGAAAAAAAACTATGTGGACAACAATGGAATCAAATTCAAGTTGACAAAAGTTCATTATATATATCAAAGTCGAAAACTAAAGGTTTACGGGAATTGATCGAATACAAACCAAAGTTGAATAACAAAGAGATGAATTCGAGATCTACGTTAATGATCTAAGTTATTGAGTTCTAGAATGTCCCCTTTCTCTTTTCTAATCTACCTTTTATAAAAAAAAATTGTTGGTTCGGCTTCCGTGATTTTTTCTTTCATTGGTTGCATACTTCAAAGATCTTTGAAGTGTTTCTCTTGTTTTTGCCTATTCCAAAGATTTCAGATGATATTCATTTGACTCTTTTTCCGGTTTATTTCACTCCTCTAATTTGAGATCGGTTCTCGAATCTTGACCGGGCATCGAGGTCCAGATCCGAGTCTTTCTTAAACAAAGAACAGGCCCACACCGTTATTGGGCCATGTTGGGTTTTGGGTCCAACATATATCACGTGCCTCTAATATGTTTTTACCAACCAGCTAGTAATCACAATCATAATAAATGGTGTACTGCTAAAAATAGTTGCATTCTTTTCATATGATCAAGATCACAACCGTTTCTCATGTGTGGGATGATAGGCCAGAACTTGAAACATTCTTATCAACGATTATTATGATAAATGTAAATGGATAACAATGAAAAATGCATGAAGACACATAACCTACAAACATACAAAGTAACTGAAAATGTTACGCTCTGGATTCATTACACCGTTACACGCCGATTTGCAACGGACAAGAAAACATAAGCAGAAGCGTACACGTTACCATTTCTCACTTATTAGTCACTTGTCAAAGTTCCTTCCACCTCTATTCGAGTACTTTGTTGTTTAACATGTTTTCCATTATACTATAAGGTCTTATACCAAACATATAGCAGAATACACGATACACATTTGATTCAATCACAACACAGAACTATAATTTGAGTTAAAGAAAAACGTTAAGTATTTGCTTGTTTCCAATGTTTCCCACTCTACTAAAGACGGTGAAGAGCAGTGACAACATTAATGCGTGTACATTACGGTTTAGAGAAATATCCACTTCAAAAGTCACATGATCATATATAATCAACGGTCTAGATAACGTAAACAAATATGATCATTATCGACAAAAGTCCTGAAAAAGATTACTTGTTCCATAGTGAGTATGATTACACATGAATTCAAATGAAGTTGGTCCATAAAAGAAAAAGGAGTACTTGCTTAAAATCTCAGCCACGTGAAAAACACATCGTTATCAAGTCTCTTCAACATGTGCAACAGTTGTAGTCTGATACTAATAGTAACAAAAGAATAAAAACAAATATGTATATGTAGATATTATTGTTAGTATTAAGTGTGTTGCGGTGCGGTTTTATTAGTCATCATTCAGGACCTTAGGGCATCATTAACCCAAGAAACTTTCTTGGGTTTCTTATTTTTTATTTTATTTTATTTTTTCATTTTTTTTAAAGTGAACCAATCGCGAGTCGTCACATGTCAGTAGGACCCGTGAACAGTGTAAGAAACTCATAAGAACCGGTTCTTAATCTATAGTTTTTGTAACCGATCCTTACACTGTTCATGGGTCCCACGGCTTAAGAAACCCACATTAGAACCCCCAATAATCATGCTCTTATACCATAATTAAGAGAGATCCTTAAAAAGGGTTTTTTAAAGTCTGAGATTCAGAAACAGTGTAAGAGTCAGTTACAAAAATTATAAATTAAAAATCAGTTTTTATGAGTTTTTTATACTGTTCACGGACCCTACTGACACATGGCGACTCGCGATTGGTTTACTTTAAAAAAAATAATAAGAAATCTAAATGGATTTCTTGAGTTAATTATGTCCTTAAAACACCTTTAATAGAGTTTTTTAGAGAGATTTTTAAAGAGTAGGATCTACAATTTCAAAAACTATTTTTTAAAGTTTCCAAATAAAAAACCAATTTGTTTGGGTTCTCGTATTGTTCTGGAATCCCACTGACACGTGATAACTCGTGATTGATTTGTCTCTTTAGGAGTTTCAAAGATAATAATACTCTCAGTTTCATATTTTTTTTCTTCCAAGTTATAAGAGTATTAACTCTTTTTCCATCTTTGAAAGAGGTGCATGCAACAATGGAGATCATAACAATCATCTTCCTCATCATCACCTCTCTCTCCTTCTCCATCTTCATCAAACTCATCTTCCTCTCCCCTCCCCACAAACTCCCCCCGGGCCCACCTCGTTTCCCGGTGATCGGAAACATCATCTGGCTCAAGAAAAACAGCTTCTCAGACTTCCAAGGCGTTCTCCGTGACCTATCCTCCCGTCTCGGACCAATCATAACCCTCCACGTGGGCTCAAAACCTTCCATATGGGTCACCGACAGATCACTCGCTCACGAAGCCCTTGTCCAAAACGGCGCCGTATTCTCCGACCGTCCTCTCGCTCTCCCCACGACCAGAGTCATCACGAGCAACCAGCACGACATACACTCCTCCGTCTACGGCTCTCTCTGGAGAACCCTTCGCCGGAACCTCACCTCCGAGATCCTCCAGCCGGCCCGTGTTAAGGCCCATGGGCCGTCGAGGAAATGGGCGTTGGAGATTCTAATCGATCTGTTCGAAACGGAGCAGAGAGAGAAGGGACATGTCTCGAACGCTTTAGATCATCTCCGACACGCGATGTTCTGTCTGCTAGCGCTGATGTGTTTCGGAGAGAAGCTGAAAAGAGAAGAGATCAGAGAGATCGAAGAAGCTCAGTACCAGATGCTCATAAGCTACACCAAGTTCAGCGTCCTCAACATCTTCCCAAGCGTCACCAAGTTCTTGCTCCGGCGAAAGTGGAAAGAGTTTTTAAACCTCCGGAAGTCTCAGGAGAACGTCTTACTCAAATTCGTGAACGCTAGGGGGAGAGAAACAACCGGAGATGTTCTTTGCTACGTCGATACACTCCTAAGTCTAGAGATTCCCACGGAGGAGGACGAAGGGAAGAAGAGGAAGCTGAGTGAGTCTGAGATCGTGAGTCTCTGCTCGGAGTTTCTAAACGCGGCGACGGATCCTACCGCGACGGCCATGCAGTGGATCTTGGCGGTCTTGGTGAAGTATCCGGAGATACAGAGGAAGGTGTACGAGGAGATGAAGAGTATTATAGAGGGACAAGAAGAAGGAGAAGAGATCAAAGAAGAGGATTTGGTGAAGCTGAGATATCTCAAAGCTGTGATCTTGGAGAGTTTGAGAAGACACCCTCCTGGTCATTACTTGTCTTACCATAAGGTCACTAACGACACCGTTTTGGGTGGTTTCCTTGTTCCGCGCCAAGGTAAGTTAACGTTATCTATGTAAGGGCATCACTAACCACACTTTTAAGGTGGAATTCTTGACTTTCCTAAGAGACGTTTCTTATTTTTAAATTAGAAAAATTTGAGAACCCTCTCTTAAAGAGACGTTGCTTAGTCGAAAATTATATATAAAAAATCGAATTATAAATTAGGAACATGGTTAATGATTGTCTAAGACTATTATTATAAGAACTAGCAATATAGTAGTAACAATGTTTTTAATCTAATCATTATTCTAAGTCATCATCATGTAAGTTTCACCAAATATGCACCACAAGGCCCCAAAGTTAACGAGTCCAGTGTTTTAAGTAGGATCGATTTCACCATACACAGAGCTGGTTGTGGTTTTGAGATTTTAGGGGTCAAAGATTATTCTAATAAGGACTTTTAATTTGTTTTGTTTAATAGTTATATCTATTTATGTTAGCTTTTAAAAAATTGGGGGTTCAATCAAGGCCAATATTTCTCTGCATACACTTATCATTTCATGATTAGTGCTCAGTCCATGAAGCTCTTTGTGACATCATTGTTATTTGATTTGTATTAGGTACTATAAACTTCATGGTAGGAGAAATGGGTCGTGACCCGAAGATATGGGAGGATCCTTTAACGTTCAAGCCAGAACGTTTCCTAGAGAACGGGGAAGCACATGGGTTTGATATGACCGGAACTCGTGAGATCAAGATGATGCCGTTTGGAGCGGGACGTAGGATGTGTCCTGGTTACGGCCTTTCGCTGCTTCACCTCGAATATAACGTGGCCAATTTGGTTTGGAAGTTCGAGTGGAAATGTGTGGAAGGTGAAGAGGTTGATCTGGCTGAGAAGCAACAGTTCATCACAATGGTCATGAAAAGCCCTTTCAAGGCAAATATGTATCCAAGGAGAAAGTGATGTTGCTTTTGACGTGTTTGTGTACTTATGGTATTAAAAAACTCATTGGGCTTTGTAAATCATCTAATAGATTGGGCCTTTAATGAGCTTGGATAGATGTATCTCTGGTTTTGCTTCAATTTGTGTGCAACTAAAATATTAAGAAAACCATCGGCCTCTGTTACACATCTGTAGAGCTGCCTCATGGTGCTATTCAGGGGAGCTGAACCGGAGCTTCGAACTGCTCAACGGCCTGTGAAAGTGTAGGCAGCATAATATCAATACTATATTATCACACTTATCATAGTTCATGCGCATATATTGTTAACAAGACTTCACTGGCTTAACATGTTTTTTGGGGAAAATGTAAAACCAAAAATTAAAAAATCTCCGTCGCCGGGACTCGAACCCGGGTCTCTCGGGTGAGAGCCGAGTATCCTAACCAGCTAGACTACGACGGATTTGCTTATAGACGTGTTTAATATACCTTCAAAACTCTTTCTCGATCAATCTCTTTGCCCCTCATTCTTCGAGAATCGAACTAAACCACTCAAACAAATATACTTTTTAAAAAGCAAGAGAATTGACCACTAAATTGTATTTATAAAATTTTATCTCTTAATGTAATTTTACTGAAGTTAAAGTGTAATTTTACTAATTTTTTTTAATTCTTACATAAATTTTTAATATTTTATAATTTACCTGGAACGTTATTTGCAATATATGTTTAACTCAGTAAATCACTACATTATTGTCTAGAACCAAATCTCTTTACCATTGCCAGCCCACGCTAAAAACAAAGACTAAAAAGAATGGAGAATTCTTCAATTATATCATTACAATTCCATTACATGAAATGAAAACATAATAAAACATACATACTTAATCAAAGGATTTGTCATTACAAAAACAAAATTAAACATGATTATAATCTCATATGGATATAGAATGCTTAGAAAATCTTGGCGACATCTTTCATGAGACCACGATTAGCACTTGCGAAATCAGAAAATTCTTGGTACGATATGTACCCATCACCATCGGTATCAATCTCAACCATCATACGCTTGATGTCGTCATGCGTGACCGAGCCAAGGTTCTTGAGAGCATCTCCAAGCTCGGAGGCTGAGATTTTTCCATCTCCATTAGCATCAAATTTCTTGAAAATACGGTCGTGCTCAGCTCTTTCGGTTGCGTCAGCCATTGTCTTATAGTCTTATGTTCTTTTGGTATCGGAGGAATTAGATGATCGTAAAGAGTTATATAAAGAGACTTGAAAACGTGAAGAAGCTGAGGCTATGCTTTAAATTAGGCCAAATCTAAGGAGAAAACTAAAGTTACCAAATTTAGAATGTGACTCGGTCTTACATTAACGGTCATTACAAAACAATGTTTATTTGTTAAAACATTAAAAATTTATAGATAACATTGATCAAAATGTAAACTGGAAATATACTAGATAGTTAAACATATTTTATATGACTTCTTAATTTGGTAGTGGATATTTTGCATTTCTAATTTCAATTATACAAAAGTCAACAACAAAGTCATTTTTATTGACATCCAAACACCCAAATCTTTAGACAATAGTATATATACTCAATAACTCATTTAGTTGAGTCATGCTGTAACACCCTTAATAGCATTTTTTTTCTCACACGTTTATAACAACACCAAACCATGCCACAATTATAACTACTAAGAGAGGCTTAATCGTATTCCGGTTTGCAATAGAATAGTAGCCCCATTGATCATCAGGTTCGGTCCGGTACAGTTCCCCTGGCACACCAGTCACGTCCATGTATGTCCCCGGAGGTGGGGGTGATGACGACCTTCTGCAGTAAACCTTCTTCGGCGGTGGCGGTTGAGCACAAGAGTTAACGCAAGAGTCTCGAACCGTTGTTTGTGTGTGTTCCAGAGGAGAATCGGAGTTGGCAAGACAAGTGAGACACTGTAAGATGAGAAACATGGAGAAGACTATAACTAGAGGTTTGTGTTCAAACATGATCAAAAAGAATGACTAATAGAAAATGCCTTTTGATATGAATACTTGAGAAATGAAAAATGAATCATATTATAAACACATGCATGTGCATATATATGATATAATATATCGACGTACCGTCATAGCTTTACATCATCTATATGCATTTGGTGAAGACCGGATCATAAATTTGCAAAAGGTGATGTTCTTTAGGTTTGAACGAGTCTTCAAGTTTGATTAATGTACCACTATTAGTATCTTTTCTTTATTCTGATGGACTGGCTCGGTTGATTCTAAGTCCAGCCTATCTGAGGCCCATCTCTTTTTGGTTTTAATCTTGACACTTTTTACCCCTTGTGAAGCGACCCCAAAGTATTTCAATACCTATAGGTCCAACATCATGGAAAGATTATCGACAACACCTGCACTTTTGGTTTTGATCTGTTGAGAAACTTTTGACTCTAATGTCGCGACGTTGCTTCAAGGCTAAAACCTTTTGAATTGATTTGTCTAATTCAAACTTCAATGTAAACTGGATATACATAAGTGTTTTTCTTATTCTCAAACGATATTCATAATGTACTATAGTCATAATAAATAGATTAATAGTCTAAATTTTGTTGGAGTGAACGTTGGAGTAAAACTCAACTAGTTTTGTTTCTGCATCTTTTCTAAAAACGCTGGAATAATGCAACTGAAAGATCTATTTCATAATTTTGTGCAACCAAAAAGATCTTCTTATCTAAGATTTTCTATTCCTTTTCTCTCTTATAAATACAAAACCCTAAAAACTATCTCAAGGCTTCACCAAGAGCCAAGCATCAAAACCACTACCCTAACTCATCACATTTGTTTGATACAACATTAGCATCATCATGAAATCAGTTTCTCTCATAGTCATTCTTCTCCTCTCATCTTCCCTTGCTCCTCAAACCGTAACATCTTTCTCCTTATTTCCCTTTCCGCTTCCCCTTCCCATTCCATTTTCACTTCCATTTTCACTCCCTTCTATTTTTGGTGGAATAATCGGTAGAGATGACAACAGCGAGCTAGCTAGGAGGTGCTTCCCTGACCTTGGAGACGGTGAGGCCTGCATGGCTGAGATATTCGGGTCATTCTTCAACCATCAAATTACAATAGGACCAGAATGTTGCAAGGCCATCGTTGAGATCGATGAAGACTGTACACAAGCTGTTTTTAAACAGTTCAGTGATACTTTCTTTGCTAGTTCCGTTAAGCAGTTTTGTGCTTACCTCAATAGTTAATGCCAACTTTGTTTAGGATTGATTTTTGGGCTTTTTGGTCTATAATTTTAGACTTATAGTTTTGTTTTTAAGTTTATTTCTATGACTTCTTGTTTTGGATTAAGATATTTGTTACAAAACATTGCTCTTCTTTTTGTTAAAGTTTTTAAACCTTTTATAAAAGGACACCCTCGTTAAGTCGAAGGCTTCACGGTCTTTTCTCTCTGTGTTTTGTCTTTTTTTCCCGTACTTGATTCGCGTTTATGATCTGAATGGATACTAAAACCTATAGCAAAAGAATGTAACTTCAACTTTCATTGTGAAGATCAATCACTGTCTTGTAAAATCTCTCTTCCAATTAATCACAATGTGGAAGAGAGAACGTTGTTCATTGAAGAGGACAACTTTTCTTGGATACAAAGAGCTGAGAGATCACCAAGAAAAAACTAATATTCTTAGCAAAAAAAAAAACAAAACTATTTTTTTATCTTTTCTGATAAACTCCTGGTGGTATACGGCGATCTGAAACCTAACCTAATAATCATATGGGTCTGTCCACCGGAGCCAAATAGACCTTGTTACTCTGCAATTAAATACAAGAGTTATTTTTTGGTGTAATGGCTGAGAATTATTACAGGTATATTACGTTCTTGTTTTATTGATTTAGATATGCCTTGAATAAGTGCGTATGTAGCTAGACTGTACACTCATCCTCTCGTTCTTCACGGAATTGCCAGATCTGTTCATCTCAAGAGTGAGTTCACCGGATCTCTTTGCAGGCCCGTCACCGTCGCTATTTTCTTTGCAGCTCCAGCTATTCCTCTGTTTGTGTGCTCGGTAAATAATCTATCGGGTTTGGCTATGTCTTCTCTTGAGTCTTTCTATGACTCCTTTACTGCAGCATGCATGTCATGTTCTGGGTGTTATCCGGTTCCTTCTCACTCTAGCAGGTTTCCAGTAGGTCAGAGTTTCATCACTCACTCCTCACTCTCCATGTTGTTTGACTAGTAGTCTGTCTCACAATGAGATTAAGGTTTTAGTTGTGCTTGATATGGGTTCTCATATCTTTGTACTCATGGTCTCCGATAACAATTATGTCGCCTTGGTGCGATACTTCTCTGCAGTATGCAGGTTTAAATCCGTTCATGTTCCAACCGTGGTGTTGGTATTGCTCTCTAACCAGTGGATGAAAAGTGGAAACAAGATTGATATTATGGGCCTTCTTACCTTTCATTGGATCTGTTTGGTCTTCCATCGACTAACTTACTTCGTTATGGAGTTTATATGCCTTCTTAACTCTTCATTTGGTTTAAGTGATAGTAAAGTATGGAGCTTTGGGTTGATGCTAGCTTCTTGTTCCTCTGCATCTGTTAAGAACTTGTATCTGGAGGCTCAGGACTCTCCACTAGTGCAAGATTTTTCATACTGGTGTTCTTATGACTTCACTGCCATTGTTGCAGAGTGTCTAGCTCTTTTTGACGTACAAGTTACAGTCACTCTATTGAGCATCTCCAAGCTTGTCTGCAAGTCGACTATCAAGAACTCAGTCGCCTCCGTTCAGAGAGTTGGTCTTTTGATGTTCTTTGGATCTTATTCGCTATTCGATCCCTTATCTTGTCTTTAGAGAGTTTATTTGGTTTATGTTTTGTTGTGCTTGTAATTTGGCAAATCTTTTGGCTACTCTACTTTGTATGTTCTCCTTTAATGGAGTTTGAACTTTGAAATGAATGAAGTTTAGTTTGATCAAAAAAAAAAAAAGCTAGACTGTACACTAATATACATATACATCTCATTCTTGTTGTTTATGGGAACTATTTCTTACGTAGTATAATACAATATAGAAACATTTGACAACGTTATAAGTGTATACATGCAGCTTAACCTGCCCAACAACGATCATAACTAGTGATCAGTAGAAGTAGAACTTTCGTATACTAAAGGGCCTGGTGACATCGAAAATCCACATCGACTTTTATGATGCTCTCATCAAAGTCCGTAAGGGATATGCCCTTAAACTTCCACAAGGATCGAAATACTTCATAACTTATATATACACGTTCACACACAACTTAGAAGACGGTAGCTCGAAGAAACATCGTCCCAAATAAAACCTAGTTCCGGTTTTAGAGAGAGAGAGTAAAACTAAAACGTTTCGGTTTAGCTTCGACTCACCAAGGCTGATATATGAGCAGCCGAGAGCGTCTGGGCTCTAGGCGGTCTGTTACCAGAAAGTCGCGGCTGCCTATCGTTTCCGGCTAGAAAAGCGTCTTGGCCGCCTAAATTTCGCTCTGATGCTCCGCCACATCCGGATAATCGTCGACGGTGAGGGTTCTCTCTTCGCTGCCTCACTTTTGCGTTGAAAGGATTCTCGGGTTTCGCGAGATCAACGATGTGAAGGACTGTGATTTACCTTTGTAATGTTTAGACAGTCCTCCTCTCCTGTTGTGCAAAATTTCCAAAACATACAAAATATGGGATAAATTTCAAAATATACAAAAAGTTGGGAACAAGATGAAAATATAATTTTCATATATCAGGTAACCAACCATGTGCATCTCCTCAATGTTCAAAAAATCGCTAGACGATAATTAAGTGCTTTATAAAAAATTAGTGACTAAACTAATTACTTGGAGCCTAGAGGAAACCTAGACATGCGTTAACGAATTATCAATCTATTATAAATATATATATATATATATATATTTATATGAAATATTTTAATTTTTAGATAAAATATAAAATTATTGTGATAAATTATTAAAATTAAATATGTAAAACAAAAAAAAATTGTGAATTTATACTAACATTACTGCTTAATTTAACATATTTAAATAAATTTTAATCAATTTTAACTAATTTTAAATAGTTTAAATCGATTTAAATCGATTTTTAGAACCTTGCATCTACTAATCACCCTGAAAATAAATGTTTAGTATTACACCTCTATACTATTAAATTTCTCATAAAAGCCCCTACATGTTGGGGAGTAACCAAAAAAAATACTTGATTATCCTTACCTTGAAGAAGATGAACTGTGATGGTCTGAATCGTCAGGAGAGTTAGGAAAAGAAGAGGAAGATATCAAACCTTCATCTGCGTCTGCGTTTCTGACGCAGTTTCCGCGTCTGCGTTCTTCACCTAGCATAAGAGACTCCATCTGTTCTTGGTAGTGCATGTTTTTCTTCAAAGCCAATCTATATCAAGACTTGAGAACTTAGGTAATGGCTTTTATACAAAATTTTTATTATTATGATGATGAATGTGTGTATGTGAAGTCAGCTCGTAATTAAAACTAATTGGTAAGTGTATAAACATACTTTATTGGTAGATTTTTCGTCTGCAATGTTTAATAAATGCATATTTTTATATGTTTAATAAATGCATATTTTTATATGTTTAATAAATGCATATTTTTATCTAATTTTGGAAAAGATACGTAGTGAATGTTCGAATTTAAAACATTATCTTGTGAAGTCTGTTTAGCAAGTAACATGATCACGCCCATGAACATGGGTTCCGGTTTTGCGGTCGTTTTTATAATAAGTTTTTTTTTGTTTTATAATAATAAGTTTCAGAAAATTGCCAAAAATACCATTTTCTTTGTATTACTTTTCAAAAATACATTAATCATTTTTATCTTTGTTTTTAAGAAAAAAAATACGCTTATAACCTTTAGGTTAATTAATCTAAAACTTATGGTTTATAGTGAAGGGGTGGTGTAGAGTGGAATAGGGTTTAAGAAATTAAAATTTAAGATTTTAATTAATTTTAAAAAATTTTGTGCTTTAAAAATGTGAAATTTTTGAAAATATCTATTTAGTGAAAGTAAAAATGGAAAATGATATGATATATTTGAAATTTCCCCATAAGTTTCTCTAGGTAGGTTTATGATATTTGTGGAATTGTGGCCGATAGTGACAGAATATAGCGCTGGGAAATGGACGGAGACTGGAGATGCATGATGCGTGGTGGGTGAAAGCAGATGACACGAACAACGAGGTCATTGAGAATCTCTGTGTGATGAACCTAGAGATACGTGTCGAACTATGTTGAATTTAGGGCCATGATTGAGATAAACGAACTTATTTTAAGTATTTTACGGATCGTAGACCCACTTGATCAATTTACGAACCAAAAATAAAAAAACAACGAAACTATGAGCTACGCAGATTGAATCAGCTGAAGTCAACTAGCAATGCAGTAAACATAAAATATAGTGTGCCAATTAATATATGCAGTACTACATTTTGTAGGGGTTTATTCATAAAAAAAATGCTATAACGTTATGCTAATGTTACACAAATCATCTTCCAAGTTATAAACATTAACACAAACATAGAAACGTTTGATGAAATCTTTATAGCACAAGCTATGCATTGCTGCTCAGGTCTAGTATAGTATGGTCCAGCATCCCAAGTACTCTAATTCTGTCTGGGAGTTTACGGTCGAATGGTAAAGAGAAGAGCCATTGTCACTGACCTAGATTTCTTCGCAGCCTGAATTTTCAGAGAAGATGTTAAAGGAACGTGAAACACGTGACATAGAGCACGTCTCACACGTTCAAGATGTAGAACAAGTTAAATGGGCCAAGTTTAATTTCAGCCCATATAATTACAGTTTCTTTGAAGACTTATAACGGGCCGTTTACTCAAAAGCGCGAAAAGGCCTTGATTCACACACCGTCCATCCGTCGAGTAACGGCGTTAGAGGAAGTTGAAACGGCGACGTTTGGTAGGTGAGACACGCGGATCAGATTGTGCTTTGTCTCCTAATCCTATCTATTTCAGAGCATTATATACGCACACAATAAAACGTGTTAAGTCATCATAGTGACAATCAAACACACACATAAAAAAAAAGGAAACAAGTGAACAACCATCTCTCTACTCATCTAAAGATCTCCGCCTAATAAAAACTGAGTTATATGGCAACCAGATCGAAGAGTTTTCAGTTGACCACCAGCTTGAGGAAGCACCTAGTTGTCTCCGTCTTCCCACGCGCCACTGCCTCTGCTCCCTTCACTTCACGGTATCTAACACTTTGTGTCTCTTTCTCTGCATTTTTTTTCTTTGTACAAATTATTTGATGTTTCTTTAAACCTAAGTATATATATACACTAATGACAGATAGTAAAAATATTACATGTTTCTGTGGAAGTATTTATGTTCTCCAGCAGTGTAGCTAGTAGAACGTTTTGAGTATGGTAAAATTAATATAAGCATCGTGGATTAGATTAGAAGTTTTGTGTTTGATTCTTTGGTCCAAACGTTTTAATTCTTCCACTTAAATTAAATTCAAGATACTATTCCGGTATTCATAGATCCAGAAAGTTCATATATCAGTTTCTTTTTCAGGAGCTAAGGATTTCTGATCAATTATATAATAATAATTTGTATTTTATTATTTTCAGTGTCATATTTAAAAAAAATGAAATGCCATATTTGCTTGGTTTTAACGAAATGGATCTGAAAAAAAAGATATGTGATTTTAGTACAAGTGTATTAACATCTTTTTTTGGTTAAAAAATGTATTTACATACTTCAAACTTTTTAAAAAGTAGTCGTACAAGTGTACAATGCAAGAAAAGACATGGCATATGCGTTTTAGCCTTAAAGGGATGTATAGCCGATTCAGGGTCTGACACATGTTATTGGACGAACTGACTTCTATAATACTAGCACTTTTTGAATCCTTTACTTTGGCTCAACCAAAAGTTGATAACTATGAACTGTAAACCTAATGATTTTCCATCTTGTAATACAGAGCATAATTTTAGCTATTTACTACAGTCCATTTAAGAAAAAAAAATCTCATTATCTAGATGTGTAGACGTGACGTGGCTCTGATTACGATAAGAATTGGACCGACAGATTTGAAAATACTAAACTGATAGAAGCTTTGATGGCTGACCATGACATATTGACATATTTGACAGTACTTTTCGTAGAAACAAAAGCTTTCTATCTTTAATGATATACAAAGACCAAATGAAACAAAAATCTAAGAGCATGTTTATAGGTAAGCTCTTAATTAAAGTGTCCTAAAAATTTTTTATTCTTTTTTTTAATTAATTAAAAAAAAAAAAACAGAAAAATGACCAATCGCGGGCCACCACGTGTCGTGGGGCCCGCAAAACAGTCTAAAATACAAACCACAAACGTTTCTTCTTTTGTATACAGAAGCAACGTTCCTTCTTTAATTTTGTGGGGCCCGCTGTTTTTAATTTTTCTTTTTATAAAACCTATGCGTAAGATAAGCCTATAAACTTGCTCTAAACTATAAGAATTCTTTTCTTTTATTTTTTTGCTTTTTGTGGAGTATTTTGTGGTGGCAATGTATGACCTACCCAGCAACAATCTCCCACCCACCAGGATATCACTCTTTAGTTATTAATCAGACAGATACTGAACATTTTTTTATCAGAAAAATAAAGTACTGAGGAAACTATACTTTATATTATATATACACATAGCCAAGTTGTGGCGCGACTAATTTTTATAGAAACAATTTGTTTAAGTATTTCTACATTTGTTTTAATCAAATAACACTTGGAATTTTGAATCAATTTAAACATAGGATTTTATTGTTAACAGGAGTTATTCCTCGGGGTACGATAAGAACGTGGAGGATGAATTGCAGGCAAGTGCAGTTCCTGATGACGTCATAAAGCCAGATTCTGATAAATATTGGTCTCCTCATCCTCAAACCGGTGTCTTTGGCCCCTCCACGACTGAACACAGTCCTGCAGCTGAGGCTGCTCGCCAAGACTCTGCGGTTCTAGAGGAGACAGCTTGGTTTCGTCCCACAAGTCTGGAGGACTTGGACAAGACTCACCATGTTTAAGTCTCTCTCTATCTCTCTTCGAATGTGTAATGTTGTAATAAATATCCAAGTAGACAAACTGTATGTCAAGGGTAGCCTCCTGGAAAACTAGATCAAACCAGAACCGAAGTCTATCTCCTAGGTTCCAGTAAGCATTTATGCGATCCGGTTTAGGGAAAAACGAATAAGGAAATAACTAAACCGGTTTCTCCAACCTTGACCCAACGATAGATCACAAAATCTCTTAAGAATGAAAATTAATTAGAAAGCAACGATTCAGCAAAATAAAAACTCTCTTAAGAGTTAAAAAGTTAAAACTAATAAATCTAAAGCTGGAATTAAATTACAGAAATACAAAGCTTTATCAAGAGAGTAAAAAAAAAATACAAAACGAACCAAGTGGTATCATTGTTCTACCTCTTCACCTGAACTGTACCAATAAGTAACCAGAGTCTCTCTACGTAAACTGTTCTCCTACAGCTAACTTTCCCTCAAGAGTCATCACATAATAAAAGCCTGATGGTTGCTTAGTGTTTCACTTCTTTTGAGATCATGTATATATATGATTGCATTTGTTGTTCAAGAATCCTGTGTAGGCCAATCTTGTTTCTCATTTTCTTACATGTGATGTGACCTTTGGTCTGTGAGCAAACATCATTTCATTAGGACCTCGCCAGTTTTTGAGCTGTTTACTACTACTTTCAACTCGAACTGCTGTTTTTTTCTGGCATAGTTCTGTCAATTCCCTCATAGATGTAATGTAAAGCCGACTCGGGGATTAGAAAAGAAAAAAGGATGCGTTACATGTTTGAAGGAATTGACAAAGTTATGCCATAAACTCATTTGGATTCAAAGAGAATGAAGAGTTCTAAAGCTGGCCAGGTCTCTGTTTCACTATATGGTTGAAAGCTAATGTGATTCTGTTTAGATTGAATATCTCATTGGTGAATTTGTCTCCATTTACATCATTTTTTTGCTTAAAGATCATTTCTCTTATGCTTGCTATGAATATATGGAGCTTGATTCATTCTCTTTCTTTCTCTGTGTTTGAAGCTCTTGAGTCAGAAACCCAAAAAGGTATGGGATAATGGGATTGAGCATTAAGAGAACCTCTCTGGGGAAGGTGATGCATACATTTACCATTCTAAAGGTCATACCTTGAACCCGGGTCAAATGAACTGGACTCGGTACCAGTACCTACCAAGACCAGGTAAGAATTGTGAGCTCTATGAGAATCTCTCTTTGAGTGATATGCTGTTTTTTTTTCCGTATCTTTCAAATAAACTAAGCTGTTTTGGATCTAAAGCTAAACAATTGGGTGCTGCTTTCTTAAGCTTCCTTCACCTCTGGAGAGGAGAGTACATGGTTATATTGAATCTTGTTTTGAAAAGTAGTTTTAATCAAACCTAATATTAGTAACTTTTATTTGATTTGACAAGTAACTTGATGGACAAGGATCTAGAGGTCCATTGCAAAGGCTATTTAGGGTTCTCTCATACTCCATGATTAAACAAACTCTTAAATCTACAAGCTCTGTTTCAAAAACAAAAGAAAAATATCCTTTCCATCAAGAGACTAAAATATCCTGTTCACATTTGCTGTCTTTTACAAAACAATATCTATTTTTCTATTATCAGCACAGAAAGCAAGTGTAATAGAAAATTAATTTGATAGCCCAAGTGGCTTTACAAATCAATAAATACATTTTTTGTTATTATTAGCACATAAAGCAAGTTTCATTGAAAATTAATTTTTGTGATTGTCCAAATAAGTACAGAAAACACGTTTAATAGAAAACCTATTTGGTTGACCAGAAGAAAAAAAAATGAATCCTTCTTCCTAATTTGTAAAGACAGTTATGATCACCCACCCTGTCATATATTGTCCTTCCCTCTCTCTCTCTCTCTCTCTCTCTCTCTCTCTCTCTCTTCCTCCACATATCTCTCTTCGGCGGGTTCAACGCACGTTGAGCTAAAAATTCAGACAAGTCAAACATAGAGACCAAGATCTCGAGTCTCTCTGTCTGTCCCCTTGAGCAAAGCACGATCACGTCTCTTGTGAACAAGGTGCCGTAACGTAGCCATGGTGTTTGATGCCGAGAAGCAACCGATCGTTTCTCTTGGACAGGTTAAGCGCTTCTCTTTTGATATTCTCTTCATCCTTTTTCTCTGTTCGATTGTGGTTGCTCATGTATTGTGTTTTGTTTGTTTGTTTTGTTTCTTCCACGGCCAAATTAATGGCTTATGAACAGAGCCGGGCCTGAACTATATTGGGCCCTAAGCATAAAATATTTGGCCCATAAACTATATTATTTTTTGGAAAAATGTTGAAAGTCTTCTACCCGAGCGTCGAACCCCGTGACACTGAGAAAATTAAAAAAGACAGGTACCAACAAAGCTGAAAGAAAATCTTGTAAAAAAATAGCCCCTAAAACTACTTATCTGATTTTTGGCCCCAAGCATGTGATTGACTAGCTTGTAGTCAGGCCCGGCCCTGCTTATGAATGCAATATAGAGGTTAGGTTTCATGTAATGTGTGTAACATGGCGAAACTAGACTTTATGGAATAACAATATTATCAATCATGTATCCCAACGACATGATTTTCCTTTTTTATTTGCTGTATCAAATTGTCTGAATTTGCATTCCTTTGTAGATTGGTGATTCTTCTTCAGGTGGGATTAGATCAGTGCAAGAACCTCTGATTAAGAAGAAGCACAGCCCAGAAAACTACTCTGTTCTTGCTGCCATTCCCCCGTGAGTTTTTTTTTTTTTGTTGTATCTGTCGTTTTCATGTATTTGAATGTCATTAATATTACCAACTGTGGTCCCACAAAGATGGCTAGTTCACAGTTTATTACCAAACTGGGGAACCTGTCGGGTTTGCACATGATATAGATTTGTCTGAAACAAAGTCATTTATTGCAGGTTTCTCTTCCCAGCTCTTGGAGCGTTTCTATATGGTTATGAGATCGGTGCAACATCTTGTGCAACCATTTCTATTAAGGTAATGGCTAAAACTGCATAGCTAAATACTAAGGGCATGTGGGCATGTTTAATGCAAATCTCTTAACATGAATTTTTTAAGAACTTTAACTAAGAAAACTTAACCGTCTCTTAAATAAGAGACATAAGTTCTTATCCGAAAAATGTAGAAAAAAAACAGTCAAATCAAGTTAAGAATCTACCCCTAAGAAACCGGGTTAAACTTTGGACTAAGATATTTCACTTACACGAACGTTGTTTCATAGCTCACACCTGCACCTGTAGTGCCATTGTATTCCCTTCAAACGTCCACAGTTTTGTTAATTACTCTGTTTTTGTTTTGCCTACTGAACAGTCGCCTACGCTAAGTGGAATTTCATGGTACAACTTGTCTTCAGTGGATGTTGGTATCATTGTGAGTCTATATTTCAACTTTCTTGCTTTTTCTACCTACATGTTGGTTATTGCATCAAATTTTGTTATTGTTTCTTCCCAAAGGAGTTATGACACTTTCTTATAGATAGAAAACAAATTTGCTTACTGTATTTTTAAAAATTTTGTGCAGACTAGTGGCTCACTGTACGGTGCCTTAATTGGATCCCTTGTGGCATTTAGTATTGCCGACATTATAGGTTGGTCTCTTTCTACTTTCTTTAGCTTTGTTACATAGCAGCGTCTCCATCTGAAAGAAATCAAATTGTTGGATTGATTTTTTTTTTCAAGGAAGAAGAAAAGGGTTGATTATGGGTGCATTCTTATATCTCGTTGGAGCCATTGTGACTGCAACAGCACCTGTCTTTTCTGTCCTGATAATTGGACGTGTGATGTATGGCATTGGAGTTGGACTGGTAAGATTGATCATGGATCTTCCATATATATGTGGTTAAGATGTTTTCAATTATGAATCCATGCAGCTTTGGACTACACTTTAACTTCTAAGATGATATGTTCCCATATATTGTAGACAATGAATGCGGCTCCGATGTACATTGCTGAAACTGCACCTAGTCAGATACGTGGACGGATGATATCACTAAAGGAGTTCTCGACCGTCTTTGGGATGGTTGTAAGTTTCTCACATCTCTGCTGACTTCAGAAAATTTATTTCTCAGTTTAAGTTTACAGAGACCGTTCTCATTGTTTTGAAATAGTTTTGTCCAATAAACTAAACTGACCCATTATTTTTTGTGAAGGGAGGATATGGAATCGGTAGCCTCTGGGTTACAGTTATATCTGGTTGGCGTTACATGTATGCAACAGTTATCCCTGTGCCAATTATTATGGGAATTGGAATGTTTTGGCTACCGGCTTCTCCTAGGTGGCTGTTACTGCGCTCTCTCCAGGGAAAAGGGGATGTGGAGAGCCTTCAAGAGGCAGCAATCAAGTCTCTTCGCCGCCTTAGAGGGTCTGTTGCAGTTGACTCAGCAGCTGAACAAGTAGACGAGATCTTGGCTGAGCTTTCCTCTGTGGGTGAGGATAAAGAAGCTACAATTGGTGAACTCTTTCAAGGGAAGTGCTTGAAAGCTCTCACTATAGCAGGAGGTTTAGTCTTGTTTCAACAGGTTGGTGCTGTCAGTTCATCAAATGTCACTGGGAGAAACAACTATAGCTTAGTATATATATATATTTTTAACTTTTCAAATGGCAGATAACTGGACAACCAAGTGTGCTTTACTATGCACCATCAATACTACAGGTTCTCTTTTCATCTCTACTAAAGTTTGCTTTTGTTTCACTCGTGACATAGTCCTAACTTGTTTTCTTGTACCACTATACATTACCTGTTAGACTGCTGGCTTCTCTGCTGCAACTGATGCAACTCGGATCTCAATCCTGCTCGGTCTATTGAAGGTATTTGTTTTCGTCCAACGAGTTTGTACTATTCCTTTTGAGGACTTAACGTGGTTCTTTACTGGTGCAGCTGGTTATGACTGGAGTTGCTATTGTAGTGATTGACAAACTTGGAAGGAGACCCTTACTTCTTGGTGGTGTTAGTGGCATGGTTTGTTCGCTGACTTCTTCAATCTATTCAATTCTATGAGACAAAAAGACCACACTGATTCAGAAACTTAGCTTCTTTATTTTTGAATGTGTAACAGGTGATCTCATTGTTCCTCCTGGGGTGCTACTACATCTTTTATGATAATGTACCAGCTGTTGCTGTGGCTGCATTGCTACTCTATGTGGGCTGCTATCAGGTTAAACTTTTTTTTCTCATCGAACTTTATTCTTGGCAGCGTTAAGTTGTTAATCTCAAAAGATTTACCAACAATATTGCAGTTATCCTTTGGCCCTATTAGTTGGCTGATGATGTCAGAGATATTTCCCTTAAAACTAAGAGGTCGAGGAATCAGCATAGCAGTGCTTGTGAATTTCGCAACAAACGCTCTTGTGACATTCGCTTTCTCACCTTTAAAGGTAAAGATTCCAGGACCACGAAACTCCTTCTCAGTATATGTATCTATATAATCCTTCGTACCTGGTTCTGTTTTTTCTTTCTCCGGAGATTATCAGGCATTAGAGGTTGTAGCTCACGTGGTATTTATCTGCAGGAGTTGTTAGGAGCTGGAGTTCTGTTCTGCGGATTTGGGGCGATATGTGTACTATCTCTCTTCTTCATATACTTCATTGTGCCTGAGACAAAGGGTCTATCTCTTGAAGAGATTGAAGCCAAATGTCTCTAAAAGGCTTCTCATCTTAGCTCCATCTGTACTGGTGCTTCATTGCATGAGGCTCTGAATGGCAAACGCAGTAACCACATGTAGCGTTGTCATTTACCAAGAAAGTTAACTGTTTGGTCAGAAACAATTGGTGCAGTGCAGCTCGTGGTAAAAGTTTGGTGCGTCTGACAACTTTTAAAATTAGATGTTTTTTTAATATGTTTTGTAAAATGCAAGAAGCTTTTCACCTTTTAACCTTTTATGTTTCCTCCATTGTTGGACCACTAAGCATCTTCCACCATGACATCAAATTTGGTGTTTGAAATTACATCACACTTAATTTTTTGTGTCATATATTATTTTACATCTCCAACCATAATACTAAATTTTACATTAGAAGTAATGTTATATTTAACTTTTAGCTTTAATACTTTGATATTTGTAATTAATAAATATCATTTTATTATATTTAAATCCTATACTTAATTGTCAAAGTTTTTTTTTGTAATTTTATGTTTCTATAGAAATTTAATT